>OX383979.1:15749162-16308799 GCA_947532105.1 Athrips mouffetella
TCCTATAATTCTAATGCAATTTTTTCCATTCGTCTTATATTTTAAAGTTGATTTCAAGGTTATCAATTTACGCATAAAATAAAGTTTTTATTTTTAGTTTGATATATAAAATTAAAGGTTCGAAAATTGTTCGTCTCAAATGTCGTCCGATTTCATCATTAGATTTGTTATATTTTTTTACAGATAATATTTTTCGAAAATTAAATTTAAGCTTCTGTTAGCTTAATGTCTTCTCAATAATGCTTACAAAAATGAAAAAAATTGGATTTATAATTCCTAAGGAAAATACAAAAATGTTAGTACTGAAAATTGAGTTTACCTAAAATTCGCCATACAAAACGGCAATTTCATAGGTAAAGACCTAATATTATTACAATACAATACAAAGGTACTGCTATGCCATTCCTAAGGCCTCTTTGGTTTAGGTTACGCCCAGTATTATATTACTCTATGGTTCAGGTAAAGGGGCACAGTAAACGCACCATGTTGTGAGATGGAGTTCCACAGGCAGGCTTAGGAACTGATCTATGCAGCCCCATCTTGCCATGTAAAAAAAATGTATTCCGATAAAGGTAACGTGTTTTTTTTTGTCCACAGAAATGTTCCAGTACGAATTTGAGAAACGCCCGCCATCGGCTGGCTCTTGCGACAGCCGAGCCACTATGACTACTGACTGGAGCCGAATATACCCCAGCTCTTCCCGAACTTGCCCGAAGGAAGGCCAAACTTACACAAAGGACGACCGATCTTACCCTAAACAAGACCGAACTTATACAAAGGAAGACCGAAGTTACCCAAATGCAGACCGGACTTACTCGAGAAAAGATCCAACATATCCAAAAGAAGAACGGTCTTATACAAGGGAAGAACGACCATATACAAGAGAAGAACGACCTTATCCAAGGGAAGAACGGTCTTATCCAAGAGAAGGGCGGAGTTACCCGAGCAGAGCAACGAGTATATGTGAAAATGTAGAAAGGGCGAGACGCCCTTTGCCGCCTCGCCCGATTGACGTGACATTACCTACCAAAACCACGGTGAGTGGGTACTTACTTTTAATTTAGGCAATTTTGACAGGCAGTAAGCATCGTATACAACGTACAAAAGAACTCTGGCTGTGACCGTTAATGCGCAGAAGTCCAAAAATGGGTTGGGGGGTGAGCGCGCTAGGTGGGGGGAGGCGAGCGAATCGTTCATTGGCTCTTCGCTTGTCACCCATGCGCACAAAATAACCGTCACAGCCGAACTTATCCTGCGCACACTATACACACGACTCCATGTTTATGGTAGATACCTGCCACCTGGCCGATATTTCACTGAGACACCACGGTGGCGCCACTAGAGTCCGTAACTAGACACCAGTAAAGACACCAGAGTCGCCACACCCTGCGGCCACAGTATTAAGGGCTATATTTCACTGGGGGTGGTAGCGCGACCAGCATCCGAGCTGGTTGCGCCGCCAAATTGGTTGCGCAACCAAACGGACACGTGAATAACTCTCTATAGAGCTGTATACATTTTGTTGGAAGCGGCGTCTGGTTGCGCTGCCATGTTGTCCCAGTGAAATACCGGCCTTTGTTTTTAGCCGGTCTCTGGTTTCGAACGCTTTGTATCGGAGGGGAGCGCTGGTGTTGGTGCCACTGCCGCGCGTAGCAAACATTTGTGGTGCGTTTGTGGTTTTTATGAGGAAAACTAGTTTCGAAAATGTGCACGCGTAGCATATTGTGTATGTAGTAGGTGTTCCGGGGAAAGTAAAAATCATAACATGTGGTTTACGGCATGTTCGTTAGAAAACTGTTGCTTTCCCTCTTTGTTAACAATGTACCCTTTCAGACCGGCGGGTCGGAGCATGTGCCCCGGTATTGACGACGTACACCCAACAGCAAGTCAGTAAATACACTTTGGAGCTTATGGCATGACAATAGAGTTGCAAATGTTTCCACTGATGTGCTGTTGACCGTACTATGATAAAATAGACGTTTTATACGGTTAGGCCACAAACATGCCGCTACTGGCTGAGCATCGCTCATTATTCAATACACAGAGCGTTGAGTCTCATTTCAACTATTAGAGGCTCAGCAGACGTGAGCATAAAGTCCGTCAGTGAGGCCGGTGGTGATATAAATGCAAAAGTAATTGTGGCTGTATCTGTCTCTTACGCTGAACCGATTTTGATGAAATTTAATATGCAGATAGTTCAAACCATTAGAATGGACAAATACTACTCTTTTATGAATTCCACCACTTAGTATCTGAATAGGTACAATTTAAACCTATCAACTTTTCGAAATTGCACTAAGATTTTAACTAAATAACTAATTAATTAAATACATATAAACATTGGGGCGAATAGGTCTTCGAATTGAACAACTATTCTAGCTGATTTTCTTCCAAACTAAGTAGGTGTGAACAACGCTGAACTAAATATTATCGATTTTTTTTTAATACCGGCGATAATTGTTCTCGTCTGCAGAACCCACGCAACGGGGTGCATAGTGCATGCAGCACAAGGGTGTAAGCAGTGCATTGCATTAGAGAAACGTTTGCCGGCTATATAGTGACTTAACAACTTTTTATTACCTATGTAATGTTAGGTGTTACAAGAATCTTGAATGGAAAATGAAATATTCCTTAACAAGTACTTCAAAGAAGTGGCTGGTGGTGGTAAATGTAAGATGATAAAACCTCAGAATAGTGGTGGTAGGGCTTTTGTGCAAAGTCCTTCTGGGGAAGTACCACCCCTTGCCTATTTCTGCCGTAACGCAGCAGTGTTTGCACTGCTGTGTTTCGGTTTGAAGGGCAAGGGATCCAGTGAAATTACTGGCACATGAGACATAACAATAACATCTTCTCATCTTCTTCTCAGGGTGGGCAACGCGCTTTGCTGTCTTATTAGCGTCAAAGTATGTCACTCATAAGACAGTGGGTGCTATGGGCGATGGAGACCACTTACCATCAGGTGGCCCACCTGCTCGTTTGCTCACTTGTAACATAAAAAAAATAGTGATCTAGCTTATTTATTCTAGGGACACAAACTATTCTTTTGAAATAATACTTTTGAGCCAGAAAAGAAGACAAAGTTTTGGAGAGGTTAAAGGTTTTTCGGGTTGGTAGTTAGGGCGCCTCTTCAGATTTGGTAATTTCATATGCCATCCGCATGCGTGACGCGGACCAGCATCGTGGATGACACGCAAATGCAATACGAGGCATGTATGTATAATTATCAAATGCGGACGGCACGCATGCGTACCAAAAATAAAATAAAAAATCTTTAATGACATTATTTTGTACATTTTTCCCATTTGTGAAGAAGCTACAGCGATTTTACTGCTACATTTTGTATCAAAAATATAATATGGAAAATTACAATATTCAGACATAACAATAATTTATTGATGTGATCGTTTTACTTTTTTGATATTTTTGAAATAACAGAAAAGAAAATACTTTTCTCTCATTTTTGTTAATTTCGGGGTCACTGTTAGTCCTAACAGCCACGTTGCAAGGCACGCTTATGTGAACGTTATTGACGTGTAAATGAGGTCGAAGTTAACATTGACGAGCGTGTAGCTGCTAATTTTAGGGAAGGTATCGCCTTAAAATGTTAAATTTTAAAAGGTTAATAAGTTTTATGTCTAATCGGATTAACTGATGAACTTCTTGTCTCTAATTGGATTAACTGATGAACTTCTTGTCTCTAATCGGATTAACTGATGAACTTCTTGTCGCTCAAGAGCCCTTACTTAACTATTGCTGAATCTACTTTCAGGTACCACTAAAAGTATGGATAATGGCCAGTGCCTCATGCTTCGCAGTATGCGCGGCTTTAGTTCTGGCTACAGTGGTGATCACCAAGTGGGGCACCTCAGATAACTACTCCCGACAAGAGCTGTATGAACTGCCGGTAAGTTCTTCATCACTGGATTGGCATTTAATATCTTATACTATTAAACGAGCAATATTTATAAGGGGGTTTTCGGGGGCGAAAAATCGATCTAGCTAGCTAAAATTCTCGTGTCAAAATTATTTTATTTCGATTTTTACATCATTTCTTGAAAATAGCGCGTTTCAGAAACCTTACAGCGCCATCTGTTATTGGGCTTTGGTTAAGATTATACAGAGCAAAGCTCGGTCGCCCATCGTATATTTCAGCAAGCACATCTAAACTAATAATCATAATAAAAATTCAAGGGTCAACTAACGCTGATAGATCATTCGACGATTGCGTGATCGACCTAATCATTTCATTAATCGATCAATGGCTGACTGACTGGTATTTTTAAAGGGCTGGCTTATTGCATGTTGCAGAAAGCCCTACTAAAGTTGATTGAGCTACTAAAAAGTATTCATTGTCACCAAAAAAGGTTTTTACTGGTACCTACACTGACTGTGAACATTGCGGAAGCAATTTGGTAATCGTAGTACAAAGTAACTCTGGCTATCTCATTTATGCGCAGAAGTCAAAAATGTCTTATTTTCTTGTCTTGACTTCTACACATCTACTGACATAGCCAGAGTTATTTTGTACGACGCAAGTAAATACTTAGACGAAATAATGTAGCTTGATCGACGTATACAAGACGAAACGATGTGATTTGAAGTGAAAGTGACACGTGTCTTTGTTCTGCTGTTACCAAGGAGGTTTTAACCCACGCTACTCTAAAGCGAAGCGTAGTAAAACCTCCTTGGCTGTTACTCTAATCAAGCTACATTTTTAGCCTGTAGGGACTTGATCCAGCTACATGCACCGTGTACAAGCCTGGTACTTAAACTGCAGTTAGTAACAAGTATAATTTAAGTAGAGTCGTTGTAGACAAAGTGACTGAATCTATTGATATACTCGTAAGTGTGATGTTAGCAGTGTATTTTTATTTCTGGAATAAACGGTCTTACACTATTAAGTCTCTGTAATCTTTGCAGGAGCCAATCTACTCTTCACCACACCTATCAAACAATCCACAAAAATCTTCACCAGGCACCGCAGAAACCACAGAAGCAGACGACATCTCCCTAAACTCAGACGAATTAGAACCAGATTTACAGTTCCCGATTTTGGAAAAACTATCAATTTTCAAAAACATGGTCGCTAACAGGGAAAAGAACAAACGAATTGAAAATAAGAAATCTGATGAAAGCAATCTAATATCCAAACCACAGATTCACCCTGCTCATGACACTTCTTTACATCACCCTGAGAAGAAAATAGAGAAAAAGGACCAAGCTGTCTATTTCAACTATCCAATAAATCTGAACATTGAAGAATCAAAAATGTCTAAATCTGTTGTACCTAGCTTTAAACCTACGTTACCTGAGCTGGTGTTGAACAGAAAAGACATCAAAATCATGGGTTGGACCGGACCGAACAAAATTGATGCCGAGTACGATGAATATTACAATGATGATAATCTTTACGACGATTACATGCAAAGCAACACAATGACCAGCTACCTTATAGAAAAAGTACAAGAACTTCATGATTGGATACTTTCTGATCCTGATTTCAACATCAGTACGAATGTGACAAAGAAAGAAAGCTCAGGCAATGAATTCGGTACCCTTTTGAAGGCATTAAATGAAAGTCTTATTGAAGGTAATGTCACAATTATTATGAGCAAGTTGAAGGATATTTATTTCGGTGAGAATTACACTCATGCGAATCATACAAGAAAGGTTTTGTTGAGCAATAGCACGGACTTATTATCGTTTGGTATTTTGACATTGGATGTTATGTTGCTGCACAATATTCAAATTATGGCTTGGGAGAACCAGGTGAGAAAAATAAACTTTTTTTTGTAAAAAATAATTAAGGAGGAAATGAAAGGCAGAGTAAACTAAACTTTCAAACAATGACACAGATGCCACTGTCTGAATTTTGAACATACAAGTTGTAACAGAAAGGGCCTAACAAGCCTGAACCGATGTGAATCTCAAACATAAACAGGACCTTCGCAACCTAGAAAGCAAACCAGTCCCATTCCCAATCCTAGGATCCTGATCAAGATTAGGATTTGTCAGAATAATGGCCAATCTGACTGCCGCTAAATAGCTTTTGGTGCCAGCAGCTGGGATCAACTAATAAACGTGTCTTCCGAAGCGAGTAAAATGCTCTTATCATCATAAAATCCCATGACCACTACAGGACAGGGAGCTCCCTCCAGAACTCCAGAAAAAACACGTGGTACTTTGGAGGGGAGAGGCGCTTGTAAGCGTTGCGGCTGGCGACCGATGTTGTTGGTGACCGCAGTATGTAAGATGGTACGATACACAGAAAAATGCTGCTGCCCATCCTCCGGTTCAAAAGCCCTTAGTCGCCTTTTACGACACTCACGGATAGAGATGGGTTGGTACTATTCTTTGCCGGCACCACACGGATGGTATAGTTTACTAATAATAATTAATAGCACTAGTGGTCACCAGGTGTCACTACCACTCTGCCACACAGACTGTCAGATATTAACACTATATCTTGTCCATTATACCCCGCTTTTATCTAATACCGATAACAAAGATTTTAAACTTCTCAGGAATCAGAACGGGCAAAAATGCTGAAAGATCCTGACGTATTTGCTTTCAACGCATTGTTTTTGGAACCGAATAAAGTTGAAGCTAGACAAAACGAGGTCTCCCACCACCACGAAAACTCGTAAGTAAAAATTAGGTTGATTATTATCGCAACATAAGAAACAAAACCGTTCAAGAGGCAGACTTTTGATTACTAGTTTACCTACGTCAGTTATCTATCATGTTAAAGATGATGAACCCAATCCATTCAACTACGAGTATCTTAAGTAGGTAGGTGTAGTAAAAAAATTGTTTATTCGTTGTTGGATATTAAAAATCTCTTAATGACGTGAGAAACTACATCGCTTCACAAAAAAGAAGCGGCAATAATAGCCCACAAATATATTTGAATATACAGGATTGATACAATAAACATAAGTCAAGTTGAATTAGCCTGTTTAAACCGTAGGCCAACCCCATGGATTTTTCTCTTCAAAGAAATCTGATATTTTGTAATAACCTTTCGAATGTACAGTTTTTTCTTGATAAAACTTTCAAACTTTAAATCTTTTAAACGACAAATTAACTGAACTACTGAGACTAGACGCTATGTAAGTTCCGAAACCCGAAAGGATGACATAAGTAGCGAGTACCTATACGAGAGTAAATCTGAGACCGCTGAGTGTCGGGAATTTATGACTTACGACATTGCATGTTGTAATTAATTAAATGTCTAAGGGATATGCCCAAATCCGACGTAAACCATTTTTTTAGGAAGCGGCCCAATCTGCGTACAGACAACATAGATGATTTCGACATTGGAAAAACTCTTCTGGAGAATGTTTTAGAGATGGGGATGAGCACAGCCAGAGCTGCGATACATTTAGGAAGAGCTTATAAGAATACCAAGTAAGTATGATTATACAGGGTCTTTGGTACCGCAATTCTTTTGGCCTAAGTATTTTCATTATTCGATGGTACCGCATGCGGTTGCGAGAGATTTCTAGGAGGCATGCCACACTATAAGGCTTGCACATAAAGGACAGGCGGAATTGTAAATGAACCTAACACGTTTAGTAAACTAACGTTTCTTCAATTACGCAACGCACTGTTTCCATCCCATAAAACAACAAAGTTTAACACAATAATTAGTCGGAAATTTCCTCATCTTTAACAATCTGGCCACTTGCACTTTTCTGAGAGAATATAATTTAAAAAAAATTAAGCAAATATCTTAAAAAGATACGCATTTTAATAAAAAGGAAATGGAAGAGAACGATGCTCTGAATCTTTAATTTGTGTTCAGTTTATATCTAGTTTTTTCTTCTTAGGTGAAGTATAAAGCACTCGAAAGAAAGTACGATTCCCACCTGGGGTGTATTGAGGCCTGAATCGGCCCCTTTCTCTTCTCGATGAGCAATATATCGCCTTCGAAGTTGGATAAATAATGAAGTGTTTATTCTTTCAGAAACGTCCTTTCGCAACTCTCAAACCGCGAAAACCTTAACACCAACATACAGAACCAAATATCGCGGAACATAGACGCAAACACGCATGCGCTGGAGCATTTACAAACTTCCTTCAGCAACAACACAACGGGAAACTCATACACGGAATTGGACTGCGTTTGGTTGCTGTATTGTAAGAATTTGATCGCCACATCGAAACTTAACGCTCCGTATGGCACGATGGCTAGAATTAACGGGTAAGATCACGTCCAAAATGACCGACACTGTACCTACAATTTCTTTTTATTTCGATGATAAGTACTTTTTATTATTTCTAAAAGTAAAAGCAGAGTTTTTACACAGAAGATAATATATTTGCCTTTTACACAGAGTGCAGTTTGTAACAGACTGATTGACAGAGAATACTCTTATAAAAATAATATTTAAAAAACTGTCAAAATACGGCCAGGATGTTCTCATTGTTACGAAGGAGTTTCAACACTTTTTTCCCGTGTGGTGTGGTGCCGGCGGAGAATAGTACCATCCCATACATACTCGTGGGTGTCGTAAGAGGCGACAAAGGGTTATAAACTGGACGATGGGCAGCAGCGTTCTCCTTTACTTTAGACCTCGATCTGAGGCAAACGATGGAACGAGTTTGCCCAGAAGAAGCCAATTCTTTCGCGACTTGAAAAGATTCGGGTTCTATGAGCTCGGAAGCAGAGGCGCAGGCAGAGAGTTCCACTCCTTAGCCGTGCGCATTATAAACTTAGAACATAAATTAAAAATAAAAGACACATGAGAAATCCCCATTTATCATGTGTGTTTTTTTTGTTTACCTCTGAAAAACTGAAAAAAAAATTTGCTTGCTTTACAAGGTCTGTATGGGATTTAATCGAAAAAATTTGCAATAATGGCAGACTTTTTGTTCTCGTCTGCTGAGTCTCTTATCTCCGTTAGGGGTATGTTAGTAACACCGTATATTTTATCTTATCTTGGAAGAAACGCCTATAGTCTGACCGTAAGCGCTGTATAGGTAGTGGGAGGTGGGGGAGATTTTTGGAAAAGTTGTTCAGTTTTATAGTTTGACAAACATTTCACCTGTGTTAAAATGAACCCTATGATACAAATACATTTTTTTTAGGATGGCGTTAAGAATGCTGGCCGGTGAGCTATCAGCCGATCGAGCATTAGACACCATGCTTTACGAAGCACTGACGGGCTGGACTGAACTCCGTTGCGCTAATATGTTTCCCAGGTTTGATATTTAATTTTTATTTGGAAACCTACTATAGGTTTTTAACAGATTATCAAGAACCTCATTTTTTATGGCATTCTCCGATCACATCAGAGCCTGGATGGGACCGCTAGTGGTGGTAAATCATTTGTGCGTTTTTTTGCTTCGGAAGGCATATTTAGCCGTCGATCCCAGCTGATGTCCGTTAACCCAAGTCAAAGGCCTTTTGGCGGCAGTCAGGTTGGCCACTAATGCCAAAGCCACAGATTAAATAATAGTAAACTAACGTTTAGCAAAGCCTTATAGCCTAAAGTGTTGTGTATGTAAATGAATGAATGAATAACCGTTTATTATGGATGCAGTACTTACACTTCTAACACTTTCTTATACGTATATATGTATTACAATAAATATTGAATAAAAAAGAAATTGAATAAAGCACTACATATTATAAAAGAAAGTCCCCCGAAACGTTTTTCTGTCGTCATCCATCATGTTTGTCTGTGATCGCTAAACTCAGGAACTACTTTGTTGATTTCGATACGGTTTTCAGTAATAGATAGATTTATTCAATAGAAAGGTGGCTATAATTTATAAATATTGAGTGCAAATTAACTGAACTGTGATGATGTTTGTCTATCGAGTTGGAAAAAAACGCGCCTCTTGAGAGCTTTCTGGGCGTGCGCTGCGTAAATGGTTTCATTTACATGAAAGTTACCTATGTATGAAAGAATTATTGCTCTCTAAGAGTTCTAAAGAAAAGTCCGCGATAGTATTTGTCTATCTTTTAGGGATAACCCTCAGTAACCAACTATTTGTAGCAAAAAAGTAGATTTTCAAAATAAGGTGTTTTTGAACGTATTTTTTCCCTCAAGGTATGTCCTTGGCATTGTCCTTATCTAATTTAAAAGGTTAGTAATAATAAACAATGAACATAGATCAAAATTGTTCTTTACACCATGTTATTTAAATGAATATCTTGGAAGATATCACGTATAAGTCCTAGAATGAGCTTCGCACTCGATGCGCATTTCCGTTGATAGACGAGCGTAGACGAGTTCCCGAAGAAGTTAAAATCAGCGAGCCAGGAACCCGACGGGACACACTCCGAGGGCAGGGCTTTCATCGTTGTGACTGGTCGTCCGAAGCCTGATTTTTGAAATTTTAGGTACTTAGGTATTCTTTTTTGTGGTTATCGTCCGGAGAGTTTCTGTTTGTAGTCGTAAGTTTATTTTTTGTTGTTTATGTACAAAGTTTGTTTTAGTTAGTTGTAGATATATTGGATAGGTAATTTTATTCAAAGCTCTGAATTCTATAAATACCTACTTTGAAAATGTGCCAATTTTTTTTTTTTTTTTTTTTTTTTTATTAGGTTCACAAACCGAATGTTACACACCTACAACTAGAATTCTGATAAAAACATAAGTTAATGATATTTGTGTACATTCTCAAATAGTGAACACAGCATTCACAAGGGATAAACAAAATATCCGGTAGTTTTAATTTAAGTTATGTTAAATTAGGTTAGAAGTAAGAAGTTAGATTACAACTACGTTAAACTAAGTATTAATTAAAATTTGGTAATAACCAAATTACTAAGTACTTTATCCTTAACTGAGGCCAAAGAACCAGTGAATATGTCAAATTTGAAACGAATACCGTTATAACCGGCACACATTCTGTGGATAGGACTGTGTTGGCCAATGTTAGTCCTAACATGAGGAAGGACAAATGTTCTCCTATTTAGAAGCCTACTGTTTGATCGTGGAATTTCAAATTTTATGGCTTGTAGAAGTTCCATGGAGTCAATACACCCATTGACTAATTTGTACAGGAATGTTATGTCCGCACATTTTCTTCGGATACTTAGTGGTGTTATTTTATAGAACTTTAGCCTGGATTCATACGAAGTAAGTTTTTTACATTTATTGTCAGCATACGCCAAATGATACAGAAACTTTTTTTGGACCCGTTCTATACGACTAATATGCACTTGATAACATGGATTCCATGCTGGACTTGCATACTCTAAGACACTACGCACCACACAATTATAAATAGGGATGATAATACCTGGATCTTTAAAAACTTTAAGTTGTCTTGTTACAAATCCCGTGAGTTGAAAAGCTTTTTTAACAACTTCATCAATGTGCGTCCTGAAACTCATATCCGAATCCAAATAAACCCCAAGATCGCGGATGCTAGCAACTTGTTTTAAAGGCTTACTGGAAATGTAATATTTGATATCCCATTGTTTCTTTTTCCTGGAAAAATTCACGAAATAGCATTTGTCACAATTTAGTTTCATTTCATTTTCTGTACACCACTGGTACACTTTGTTTATTTGATCTTGCAAAATGGATAAATCATTGTTGTTTTTTATTATTTTATACAATTTCAAATCATCGGCATACATTTTAAAGTCACAAGAAATACTCTTAGCCAAACTATCTATAAAAATAACAAAAAACAACGGGCCCAAGTGTGATCCCTGAGGCACACCACATGGGATATTTTTACATTGAGACTGAAAGCCACGAATCGTAACTAGCTGCGATCGGTTTCTTAAATAGGAGTCACACCAACGGAGCAGAGAACCGTGTATTCCGCTTTGCCTGATTCTGTCAACGAGAAGGTCATGATTTATAAGGTCAAAGGCTTTGCTGAAGTCTGTGTAAATACAATGTATTTCATCTCCTTTGTCCATTGCTTCTGTGATATCGTTGACAAAGCTCACTAAGTTTGATGTTGTAGACTTTTTTGGCAAGAATCCGTATTGAGCCGGATGTAGATATTCTTTTACGTGCCAGTAAATCTTCTTTTGAACTAAGGACTCAAAAACTTTTCCAAATGCTGGTAAAATTGACACGGGTCGATAATTAGATACTTCATCCAGTGCGTCTTTTTTATGAATTGGAGATATGCGCGCATTTTTCCATTTTGCGGGAAAGCAGCCAGTCTTTAGAGACTCATTAAAAATATAAAGCAGAGGCTGAGTTAACACCTCCGCGCATTCACGTAGAAACACTGGAGGTATACCATCTGGACCGGCGCCTTTACTTGGGTCTAGTGATCGTAACGTTTTGAGTACTTCAATTCTGCTTAGAGAAAGAGATCCAATAGTATTATTATTCTCCGCCTTGGCTTCACTGGCATAATTCCTGGCCGTAAATTGCGATTTGTATTCGTATACAGACTGAAAGTGTTCCAAAAATAGTTCAGCGATTTCCTGGCCACCGTTAGCCATTTTGTTTCCAAGTCTGACCTGGCATGGTATCGAACAACTTTTACTTTTTTGTGCGTTAGTATACGACCAAATAAATTTAGGGTTAGTGCGAAGATTATGTAATGCGTTATTTTTAAGTTTATTGAAGCAATCCTTTATCATAAGTTCGCTTCTATCTCTTAGTAATTCGTAAGTTATTTTATCTAAATCATTTTCATATTTTTTAAACCTAGAGTGAAATTTGGCCTTTTCTCTTAAACATTTAATTAGCGGTCTACTAAACCAGATCGGATATCTATCAGTGTGAGGTCGGCGACGAGGCGTGTGTTTGTTGATAATGAAGTATAATTTTTCGTAGAACATTTCTACAGCTTCGTCTAGGTTTGAAACTCCCCGCCACACCTCCGACCAATCAATTTCAGCAATTGCTTTCCGTATGGCATCGAAATCGCTTTTAAAGAAATTATACTTGGGTTCTCTGTTTAGTCTGAGCTTTTGTATAGAATGGGGCGTTTGAACGCGAATCTCTAGCGCCGGATGGTGTGAATCCAATCTGCAGAGCGGTTTTGATGTCTGACTGATACTTACCGGCAATCTAGAGTCAGAAAAAACCAAGTCTAGGACACGACCATTTGCATTGATTACATGGTTATACTGAGAAAGATTGTTAAAAGTCATTTCATTGAGGAAAATGTTCTCGATTTTGTTAGAACATGGTGCTGGGATACATGTATTTGTAGAGCTGTTATAAGACCAGGTGATATTAGGTAGATTGAAATCTCCAATAAGGAGGGTAACAGATTTTTTTGCTGATTTATTGCATATCACATCAACAGTATTTTTAAGAAATACGTTATAATGTTCTTCAGTAATAGGTGGTGAAATATATACTGCACACAAGTTCAAATGTAGTGATTTACTGCCTGTACCCAATTTTAATGTAATCCAAAGCTCCTCACATCTACATTCCCATGTCGGCTTTCTTAAAACATTATATATTTCTTAGATTTGTTTTTTTAGTTTTAAAATAAAAATTGTAAATATCGTGTAAACTCAGAATAGTATTCTCAGTATACTCGTACTTTAAAAGGTGTGCTCACTTGGTTATGTTTTTTTAAATTTCAATTGTTAGGTATGTCCTAATCCTGAAGAAGTTATAAATGTTGTGTACAACGAAATATTTTAGTTTTAGAATGTTTTTAAAATTGTGTAGCAAGTTGAAGGCTACGTCATACATCGCAATAAAAGGCACCACTCTACCCGTAGATTAGTACCCGTGCGAAGCCGGGGCGGGCCGCTAGTAATAAATAAATAAATTTAAAAAATCGGGTTTGATTTGCCATCTGGGTTGCAGCGTCAGATGGCAGTTGAGAATGGCAACGATAATCGCCGCACTCTATATACCCTGTATGTATAAGGTCCTAATGAAATAGTGATTAATAGTGAACATAATTTTAGTAGGTATGTTACTCAGATCATGAAACTAAACAACTTTCCTCGAGGAACATAGGTCGAAATACGAAAATAAATGTTTGATCTCCCATAGAAATGTCATCAGCTGATAGTAAATTTTGTATAGGAGCTCAAATTTGGTGTTTCGTATTTCGACCTATGTTCCTTGGGAAAGTTGTTTAGTTTTATGGTCTAAGAACATGCTAAAATTTTTTTCACTATTTCTGTAAGAGCACTAGGAGCTATAAGAGGTCAGGGATAGTGAGTACCAAGTTCTCAAGGTTTTTGTAACATTAACTTTTGTTACAGATGCAGCAAAGTGGACGCAGCAAGTGTAGTTTTGCAATCAATACTGGCTCCAATAAAAAAAACTCAATCATCTTCGTCAAGAACCTGACTCTGTACTTCGAAAGAAACATTAACTAGGCAGGCACAGTTCAACGAAATAGCAAGGATGAATAATATCAAGGACTGACCCTCCCCTTCACTCACGCGCTCCACTAGAATATATTTATTGTAGTCTGTTGTACTTGGGTACCGGTAGTACCCAGGGTCACTCAAGCAACCGATTGAAATACGAGTATTCACGAGCGCTACAAGAAACCTAGCTCCAAGTTTTATTTCTTAGAATGCAAGCCCTAAACAACCTTTGTTTACGGCATCCGGGATTTCGACTGGGACTGGTTCGAAGTGTAATTTAGGTGTGTTCTAGCGAAAACTGGTGTAATCTACTCCAAAAAAAAGTTTGTGTACCACCGGTACTCGAAAGCAAGTGATTGGTTTATATAATTTCTAACCCGGAAAAGTATAAAACTAGATGGCGCTAATCAGCGAAGGTATTACGGGAGCATCGAGTATATTGTAGATTTATATATAAGGTGTTTTTTAATTAGACCCAAATATTGTTAGGGTTACCTCAAGGACCTAAATGAATACTATTGGTGTTATTTTTTTACATTTCTATTCGCTAGTTTTCCAGAAAAATCCTAAAAACAATACCGTTAAATATCGTAAAATGAACACTCCGTATCAGCACAGGCGGCAGCGCGGAGTCGTGAGCCAATCACGCGCAAGCCGAGTGCGCAGTTCGGACGGTTTCGGCTCGGTTTCGGGCTCTTATTACGGTCGAAATCATTACTACAGAGATGATTGCAAATAATGATAATTTTTTTGTTTGAAAATTATAAAAAAAAACTAGCGGGAGGATTTTTCTAAAACTTTGATAAACCTTTTTCTTTATCATAGTTACACCACCCCTAGAAATATTTGGGTCTAATTTAAAAACACCTTATATTGTCATATGCACATATGTATATATTTATAGTTGTAGATATATTTATTCGTTACTTATAATATCAGCACCCGTCACCACCTTTCTGTTCTGCCTTTTGGTTGGCCGGTAGATAATGCCGCGTGGCGTTAAGCCCCCGCCTTTTGTACTGTAGTGCAATAAAGTTTTTAAATAAATAAATAAATCGAGTATTATACAGGGTGTAAGTGTAACACCGTAAACTGAAAGGGCGTGTTGAGTCAACAAAAAAGAACAACTTTCCCAATGAAACATTTCTGGGAAATGAAAATAAATTTTACCTCCATACAAATTGCTCACTCTGGTCGAACAGTTTTTATAAAGGTAATTTTTTTTTCCAAAAATGTTTCTTTTGGAAAGTTATTCAGTTTTGTTGACTGAGCACGCCCTTCAGTTTTCGGTACACCGTCCCTTACACCCTGTACTAAAAAAATATATACCTTTCGACGTAAGCGTTTCTTCTCGAAACTACTTACTTTCCAAATTATTTGCGAGCGCCATCTAGATTCAGTGAGTTTTATGCTTTTCGGGTTATGTTTTCTAGTAGGGCAGTCCTTATTCGTCCATAACAATAGTTACTAACTAGCGTACAGAATGGCCACTGCCTGTCCCGCTCCATTCGGCCTCACCCGCTTTGTAACAGATTTTTAACTATCTAATGGGAGCCAATCCTTGAATACCACAGGGATTGAAACTTTAAAAATTCAAATTCACCCTGATAAACTGTTCAAAAGTTAATAGAAAAATATGAAAATGAACAATCACACACTACGAATATCAGTCTTCACTTTTGAAAAGAACAATCTGTAATTTAGAATTTGAGTGATATTTTATCACCCGGTTTTATAGGGGGTGGCAAGGGTGGGCTATGCCGACCCTAGAAAACTCATTGCCCATCCTAGAAAAATCAACGTGTTTCATTTTATCGCACAAACACGACTCTTCATAAAATTATTTTATCAATCCTATCTATAAAATAGCCATTTCCGAAATCGTCAAAATCGTCGTCAACTGACACACAGTTGTAGGATGTTATCAAATGAAAATTTTTCATAGCCTTACTTAGGTACTTAGTGCACTTGCACTCTATAACGGGCAATCTAGAGTCGGCTGCCCACCCTAGAAACGTTCTCTAGCTACGCCAATGCCCGGTGATGTTCAAGAATTGGCTCATTGAACGTCACTGTTCGTCGCTAACGCTCCGACTACTAGGGCTCAAGGACCCGCGAGAAGTAGAGGCTATAAGGAGCATAATCGTCAGTTACAGTCGAAAGTCGACATAACTTGATTAGAATAATAGGAGGACAGCGCTCGTGCTCTTGGACAACCTGCGTGAGAGCAGGACGGAGCGATATAAACACTCTAAAGACGATCTGGCATCCACTATACAGGGTGTTTGTTTGATGTATGTCTGAAAACCTCTCAGGTGGCCTCTACCCACGAAACTGACAAACTTTCCCTAACGAACATTAGGTCGAAACGCGAAAAGAAAATTACAATTTCAACGTCCCATACATACCGCATCAGTTGATAGCGTATTTTATGTAGGAGGTCAAAGCTTACGGTGGCTGCTGAGCAGAAGTGCTGCCACTTTGAGAAATAAATTTATTGCGTCATAAATACAAAACGTTTAATAAGGATTGTTTGATTGGCGGCAATTTGGGGTAGTTCTTTATTTTATTATCCATCACATCACACCTTAGCTTATCGTGAATAGCTTTGTATTGTAAAACTGCCAAAAACGGCCACTTTTAGCACTTCACCAATACAAAGCTATAAATGATACGCTAAGCTATGATGTCATGGGTTATAACATATAAAATTACCCTATATTGCCGCCAAACGAACAATACTACTGAAAAGTTTTGTATTTGCGACGCAATAAATTTATTTCTAAAAGTAAGGTGCTGCCACCCAGCAACCGCCTTAAAGGCATTATGCGTTTAGAAATTATATGTTCAATAGAAAAAGTTGTTCAGTTTCATGGGTGTAGAAACCATCTAAGAGGTTTGCAGACATATACCAAACAAAATAAGTCTGATTTACTCTGGTTCTAGTGGATTATAAAGTAAAGCAAATAAAGGATAATGTTTTTTGGAATTGTACAATCAAGGCATAGATAAGTACAAATGTACAGTTTCATATAAAAATATACGCAAGTATCTCCCTTTTTATTGTGTGTGAAAGTAGGCACATATTGTGTTTGTTTTATATTTGTGGGTTGTCCATCTTTAATTATGCAGTGAGTCATCGCTTTCCGCCGCTGGTAGCCAAGCCCCGTAACCAATCAGATCGCTTAAAATTATAAAGTCAAATGCACAATGCCTAACTGAAGGCAATCCTTCGAAAGAAGCGGTTGTTTCCTTTGTGTTTTACCTAAAAAACAAACTTTTTTTTGCAATTCAACTCCATTATTCTGCATTTGCATTAATGACTTACTGCATTTTTAACGCGGAAGAACTATAGACGATGTGTAGTTTTACAAAATGACGATAAGTTAAAAAAACTATGTACTTAAGTTAGGCTTATTGAGGTGAATCAGTACTTATAGAAAACGCTCAAGCATTATTTTAAGAGACTGAAGTTATTATTAAATAAAACAACTTTTTAAAACAACAAGCTTTTTAATTAAGTCGTATTATCATGTGCTCCATTAAGAGACGCAATCAAACTCGTCACTGCCTTATTACAAATCTTTATCTTATCAAACAGATCTAAAATTTTCTTATCATCCCATTCGCTTTTGTGCTTTTCCATATCTTGTTGTAAATTAAGCATATTGACTTGTAACGTATCGATATTTGCGACAATATAACCTATTCGAAATAGGCTGTTATTGTTATAGGTTTTCTTTATTTCTTGTACGGGGATAATTTTGGCTTCAATTTCGTCGAAAGTGTCGTTGATGTAGCTCAACAGTTTGGATTTGACTTCTGGGTTTGTTTCTTGGTAGACTCGGCGCGTGACGTTTTCTTTGAAAGTACAGGGGAACTTCTGGTCTTCTGGTTCGCTTGGAGCTGGCGTGGTTGAGGTGGTCAATGAATGCTGTACTTCTGGAAATATAGAGTAATTTCTCTATTAGTGAAATTTTTGAAAATAAGAAAAGAAAATTAGAACAAATGAACAAATCCTACAAATCTATATAAGGCACTTTCATCCATCTGATAGCGTCGTCATTAAGAGTGAACAGGTCTTCTGGTGGACCAGGGCATGGGGTCCCATTCCGTACTACGGTTTTTTCGACGGAGTAAATAGCCCGAATTCATTTGGCCCTTTCGTTTCTAATAATTAAACTAAATGTTACTACAAGGTTGGTAGGTAAAGGTGTAAACTATGACATATTTATTCTAACAAAATACCTTATGGAACAAATAGCTAGAACAATTTTCGGCACAAATTCGTTCTATGACGTGAGCATCTGTACTACGAGTAGTATAGTATTATAGTAGTAGAAAGGGCCTTTCTGTTCCACCTTGTATTGTTACCCTGGTCACAGATAATATAATACTATAGAAAGGGTATACCAACCCTGAAGGATCTGATTCTGCCCATGAAACTGAACAACTTTCCCCTAGGAACATAGGTCGAAATACGAAAAAATATTTTTGACTTCCCATACAAAATGCGTGATCAGCTGATTCAGTTTCTATAGGAGGCCAAAAAACTTTTTCACCTCCAAAGCTCGGAAACATTTGTTTTGTTGGTTAAATTCTGCGGCCAAAAGCGATTTTTGGCCCCTAGCGGGCAAAAGGTTTTTCTGCGGCCAAAAGCGATTTTTGGCCGCTAGCGGGCAAAAGGTTTTTGAAATTCGAACGTGATGCAGTATGGCAGACTTCCACGCTGCGGTACTGGCTGCTTCCTCGCTTTAGTGAGGTGAAAAATTTTGTGTTTCGCTCGGCAGCAAAGTTATTTTGCGTTTCGTGCCTTGAAACCTTCGCTACGCTCAGGATTCTTCTTTTGAACCACTCGCTTCGCTCGTGGTTCAATTCTAGACTCCTTCGCTTGCTCAGGTTTCAATACAAGGCACTCACGCCAAATAACGCTTTTGCTGCCTTGCATAACAAATAACTATTTTCATAATTCGAGCTTCGTTCCTTGGGGAGTTGTTCAGTTTCATGGGCAGAATCTTGTCTTATTAGTAAGAATAGTTATAAACGTCCGTGTGGTGCCGGCAAAGAATAATACCAACCCATCTCTACCTATGGGTGTCGTAAGAGGTGACTAAGGGCTTATGAACTGGAGGATGGGCAGCAGCATCTTTCTGTGTATCGTACCATCTTACATACTGCGGTCACCAATAACAGCGGTCTTAATCCAAGCAAGCAATCAAGCAAGCGTGATGACTATGGTAAATCCCCTCCAAAGCAAAAAGCGTTTTTGCTGGAGTTCCATGGGATGTTACGATGTTTATTGTTTTTTAGTTATATAAGGTCCTAATGAAATAGTGAACATAATTTAAGTATGTTACTCAGACCATGAAACTGAACAACTTTCCCCAAGGAACATAGGTCGAAATACGAATATCAATTTTTGACCTCCCATAGAAACTGCATCAGTTGATAGTGCATTTTGTATGGGAGGTCAAATTTGGTTTTTCGTATTTCGACCTATGTTCCTTGGGGAAAGTTGTTCAGTTTCATGATCTGAGTAACATACTAAAATTATGTTCACTATTTCATTAGGACCTTATATTACAGCGTGAATTTTCATTAGTATTGCTCCCGAAGTCCAGTGATTCTACTTACTCATAAAAATAAACAACTTTTCCATAGGAAAAAAAAATTCGCCTTCCCATACAAAATGAGAGTGAGTAAATGAAAAAATGAGTCACGTGGCCACTTTAACATTTAACACTTTAAAAAAAAATTTCTTCGGAAAAGTTGCTTGTTATCACGAGTAGAATCACTGGGGGCTTCGGGAGCAAAACCAATGGAAATTTACGCTGTATTAACGAAAGAAAGAGTGTAAAGTTTTGTAAACAAACATTTTACAAATACAATAAAAAGTTACAATAAAATAGGTATTAAATTGACACTAAGTACTCAAGTACCTATCTTTTAATTTGATGACTGATTGATTTAGTGTTAGGACATTATTATTTCGTATATGACATTTCTATTTACATAATTTTGACATAATTACTTTGTATTTTTAATTTTGATTTGATTTATTATTATTATTATTATTTTTTTTTTGACATGTAATATATATTATTACCAAATAAAAGAATATGAATACAGCTAAGAAAATATTTCTCTTCAATTACACGAGGTAGGTACACGTTTGAAGCCACAATATACATACACTTAAAAACGCTTCATTATCATCATAACATCCCATGAAATGTCCACTACAGGACAGGGAGCTCCCTTCAGACTTCTAGCTTTTGCTGGAAAAATGTGGAGGGGAAGTACCATAGTCACCTCGCTTGTCAGCGTTACGGCTGGCACTATGGACCGCGGTTGTAGGTGACCGCAGTAAGATGGTACGAGTATGATACACAGGAGGATGCTGCTGCCCATCTTCCAGTTTATAACCCTTAGTCGGTTCGTCGGTCTCACGGGTAGGTATGTATGGGATGGTACTATTCTTTGCAGGCACCACACGGGACAAAATTTATTAAAAACGCTTAGACTATCATTTTCCATACAGCTAATCAGAAATATCCTCATTTTTAGCACTTTTTACATGAATTTGAGGTTATTATTTTGTTTTTCTGTTATACAGGGTGTTAGGCACGGTGTACCGAAAACTGAAAGGGCGTGCTCAGTCAACGAAACTGAACAACTTTCCCAAAGGAACATTTTTTGGGAAATGAAAGATGAATGACCTCTTCATACAAACTATTCGAAGTTGTTTGTAAGCGCCGCCGACGACAAAATTATATTTTGGATTAATATTCAGTTTCATTGTCTACAGGGTGTAACAAAAAGGGTATACTAACCCTAAAGGACGTGAAGCTACCCATGAAACTGAACAACTTTCCCTAAGAAACATAAGTCGAAATACGATAAAAAAACATTTGACCTCCCATAGAAATTGAATCAGCTGATAGCGCATTTTGTATGGGAGGTCAAAATTTATCTTTCGCATTTCGACCTATGTTCCTTAGTGAAAGTTTTTTTATGAGCAGAATCACATCCTTCAGAGTTGGTATATACCCTTTCTGTTCCACCTTGTATTGACCTAGATGTAGGACAAGCTGTAACTGCAAGAGAGGAAAAAGGAAAATTTTATTACCCTATCTCGTTTTCTCAGCGAACTACAATACTATGGAACTCTAACTCAGAACAAATTCCACACAAAAAGTGGCCCTACGTGAAACCAAAAGGACGTATATTAAAAATACGAATCAATTGGTTCAAATTCAGAACGAGAGCAGGGATTGGTTCGCGCGCGTGCTGCAATGTCAGCTAGTGGGTAGTTGAGAGGTAACTATTTTAGCTCCGCCTACTTAGGTAACTATTTCTTGGGGTCAAGTTTGAAGCGTAGTTATCGTTCTACAGTATTGAAGTTCGCTGCGTTTTCTTACCTGTAACTTCTATCGTATTGCTTTCATTTAGACCTTCATTCGGTTCTGAAACACCGACTTCTCTTTTCTCTCTCCTTACAGATCGTGTATACAGATCGTTATCCTTATGAAGCGGCATAACACGAATCGGGCTCAAACTGTTCTGCATATCGATAGCTTTTTCGAGCTTGTCCATAACTCTTGTCAAATTCTGAAGAACTGCTATTAAATGCTTTTGTATAAGCAGAGAATCATCGTATGGAGGTGCGGCTGTCGTTGTCTTAGGCAGTTTTGACGATGAATTTGAATATACAACAGTTTTGAACCATTTTAAGAATCTTCTTGATGCTAAGTTTCCGTCCGGGTCTTTACCAACGGATTTTTCCAAGTCCTTCATCATTTCTTGTATGCCTGAAGAGTTAGATTTCATTAAGTCTTGGAATATTTCTGTCATATTGTCCACATTAGGTTCATCTGCAGTTACTGTACCGTTTTCGGAAGTATCGTTGAATTTTACTTGTGAAAATCTTGCGAGTGCGTAAGACGTGGAGACATCTATAAGAAGCAAAGATTTAAGAGTTAATAGAATCAGGCGTTGCTTTGTGGAAGTCCATTTCAAAAAGTTATAGAAATTAAATATATAGCCACCTTCGCAACAATGATGGATGCTATGTACTCACTGCGCACCGCCCGCAAGTAAATGCGCATGCGCTGTGGCAACAGCAACACAGCAACCGCCCACACCACTCTACACGTGTTTCGCCTTTACACAAGCATCCTCAGGAGATGTTAGACCAACCAGATGGTGGGTGGTGGTGGTGTTAGATGCAAGATTTCTCGTGTAGAGTGATTATGTGTAACACTCACGAGTCGTTTAGTGATGAAACACTAAACGACTCGTGTAGTTTGGGTGGTTGCTGTGTTGCAGTTGCCTGCGCATGTGCATTTGTTTACGGGCGAACGCGCGGTGCACAGTGAGTACATAGCATCCATCACTGTGGCGGAGGTGGCTTTATATTTGCTTTCCATAACTTTTTTAAAGAGTTAGTACCCTGTAAAATTTCTCGAAAAGGGACTATGGTTGGTACAGTCAAGAGCAGTTCAAACTTGACACCTGTTCTAGCATGTAGGGCTCTTGAAATAAGAGATGTGGGAAGTCCAACGTGTCAAGCTCCCTTTAGTTGCAGTAGTTCGGTTGTTAGTCCAGTTGACCGAACGAATCTCGACTTGCTTTTATCAAATTTGTGTGATGAACACAAGTGTTTGTTCTGTGTCTGGGTGTTATTTATATATTTACGTATGTATATCAGCCTCTGATACCTGTAGTACACCTAGTTTCAGATTAGATGACCTTGTGTGAAACGGCCCCGAATATTTATTTATTTAAAAGCAAAAAATTTGTTTACAAAACGCCGCATTCTTTCGTGAGCTCTGGTATAGTTATAACAATAAGTGATGATATTTTATACTTACATAACACAAACACTACGCGAAACATTGTTGGCAAATATGCACCGGCACTGTTTTAACTCCACGAATTGAAATCAATTCGATTCATATCAAATATTTCATTACTGCGGCGGTGTTAAATTCAAACTCATTAATTATGACAAGAGTAAAGGTCCGCTAACAATACAGAGTCGTAAGCAAGGCGTGAAAAAACAGTTATAAACCGCTCTTTGATATTTTAGGCGGAAAGCACGCAGTTGGCAACCTTACCTCATCGTATACCAAAAAGAGACCCATAGATTTATTACTTCGCGCGTGGCGCTTTTACTCGTAACCAGATTGCACTCTTCCAAAAATTATGCGAGCAGAGTAGGAAGCTGTCCCTTTCTAATAGATTTTGCATGACATTTTGTTTATGTTGCCATGACAACATCAACAAAATGTCATGCATAATCTTTGTTAAAAATAATTTTACCAAAGAGTTTTTAATCCAGATAAATCAAAAGAAAATGATTTTCTGCATTTATCAATATTTGATGAAAACTGAGAGAGAAGTTTATACTTTGCACGTTGAAAATTATTCAAATAAGTATTTAAAAATACGTATAAATATTAATTTGTGAATATAAAAACTAACATTTTGCACGGAAATTGTGCCAACTTCATTAGTATGGCAATAGTTAGAAAGGGACGAAGTACATCGCCTATGATGTCTTGCTCTGCTCGTTTTGCCTCTGTACAAATTGTTAAGAGTACGCTATCATGGTAAATATAAGATCATTGAAGAGACCTTATAGGATGATGCACAATGAAAAGGTGAGTCTAAAAAATAGGGTGCATGGGCGCAACCTGGCTCATTTTGTACAGTTAACAAAAAACCGTTATTTTTTTTACCAATTCGTGTACCAAGTAAGTAACGGGTACATGCTTTTGCTTTTTTTAAATAAGTATGAAAATAACCAGGGTTGCCTTGCCTAAACCCGATATTGTAGGGAGTTGCGAGGCAACGCTTTTGGTACTTTTTAATAAATGCTTTTGCATGTACTATGTACTTACTTGGTACACGATTTTGTAAAAAAATTAACGGTTTTTGTTGACTGTACAAACGTGGCAGGATGCACCCAGGCAACCCCTTTCTTTAGAATCACCTTTTTATCGTGCACCAGCCTGGATAGGTCGCTTTTTGGTATGCGATGAGATAGGGTTTCCAACCGCCAGTCCTTAGTCTATTTCTTTGGTTCAGAGTGAAACCAAAATGCAAACTTTTTAAAAACTAACTTTCCGGTTAATCCCGAAGGAATACCGACGCGCCGCAGCAAATTATAAATATTGAATTATTAAGAGAATTTTTAATTTTAATGAATACGCCAGTGAAATCGCATTGAGCTATAAATATAGACGTGCCTCCAGTTCGTTAACCCATTCATAAAATGTATTTAGGTTTAAGTTGACACCTAACGCGTAATAAGCGGGAGACAACTCACTCGCACATAATCTTATAGGTATTAAAATTAAAGATAGAGCGAGGAGAAAATGTAAAATTTTTTAAATAAAAAAAAATGTTTTCTTTTATGTTCGCTATTTGATTACGTGCAGATTTTGATTAGGTATACATGGAAAAATAAATCACGTGTTGTTTTAAGCGGCTTTAAATTTGAGTTTGAATTTTGAAGGGTGTTTTTGAAGTGAAAACTTCTTTAGCGGCGCTTGGCACTTTATTAGATGGGTAAAAAACACAGATTTATAAAGGAGAGCGTCTGTCTTGTGGTAAACTCACGTCAGATCTCGCGTCAGATGTTTAAGTTTTGAAAAGAAAACTTCTTTAGCGGCGCGTCAGATCTGACGAAGAATATTAATATAAATTGTCATGTTTGTCTACGATAGCGCAATAAATTTTAATACTGAGTAAATAAAACAATTCGTGCGAAATTATTCCCTAACCATTCCAAAATATTCAAAAATGCACAACGTTGATGTTTAAGTTTTCACTTCTGCCGGCACTCCCGGAGTGCAACCCGTCCTTTTTTTTACGTAAATGTGTTCGATAGAGCCGTTATAAAAACATGTGTTTAATATTTTTACGTTCTCAGACATATAATCAAAAATGAGCATAAACAAAACTGCTGGAAAAAATGTCGTTAAAGTTTAGTCACTTTTTGGTACTTTAGTAAATTTCTCCCAATAGCCAATAGGTTGAATGTAATAGTCGCATTTATCAACAAAATATAAGAATACCGTAGTACACAGAAAAAAAAGATATCTTGAACCAAATAATATTATTTAAGTTAAAATCTTTTGGGTTTTCGATATAAGGAAACTCGAAAACGTCTTAGATTGAGAAATAAAAGGTTTTGTCGCATAGTTCTCCGACCAAGAACTAAATATCTTATATCAATTTTCAACTGTCATCTTATTGTAAAAACTAAAAGCTATCACAACAAAAACCAAACTTACTTGAGTGAAGCATCTATCACACCAAGAATGAAACTAATTTAAAGAAAATTTAAAACTTTCAAAGTTTTCTGCAATGTTGCACTTTTTTTGATGTTTATAACTGAGTATATACTATCAGTTTTCGATACGAAACGAATTCAATACAGTCGAATTCATAACTTCGTCTCTCGCGAGGACGATTTACAATAATTAATAATCTATTCTTATTTCGATAAATAGATGTCATACATCAACTCCTTTAGCACGGCGTATATTTCTTTATAAGAAATTAATATAATTAGCTTTACTAAAAATACATAGCGCTCATCCTGCCACAGTCTCGACGTCCATCGTGTAGCAATGGCAAGTGGCCCAGTGCGGAGCGTCGCGATTAATCGCGCGAGTAGAGCAGTATGTGGCTAGAGAGAACAACATCGCGGCAGCGCGAGGGGCAGAGCGAGGAGCAGCGCGATGGGCATAATTCGGCGGTCCTATAAGAGAAGCGTCAATAAATAATTTTTAATTTTTTAGGTTGAATATCGAATGGGTGTTTTTTAACTTTATTTTTAAGCAAGATTTGTAGCAAGATCTTTCTATGCGATTCAGCAGTGACATATGATCCATTTTGTTAAATTGAATTTAAATCACATTTCAATAAATGAAAAAATAAATATATTGATAGTAGGTGCAGAATTTTGTGATGGGTTCTTATTCTAGCAAGCAATCTATCTGTAAAAGCCAAGATAGTAGCCCCAAGAGACAATTGACAAATAGACGGACCTATTTCTACATCAATTGACAAATATAATCCTCTTGTTACAAATTAGGGCCTAGATGTTCGACCAGAGACGCAAACCGATAAGGAATTGATTCAGTTTTTTTTGTTTTTTTTTTTTTGAATTGATAAAGTTTGAAATAAAGAAAGCAGGTAAAAATAATAAGAAAGTATGGAAAGTTATAAATACAGTGACAAACAGAACAAAGCCCAAAAACACAGCCACAGAACTAATCACTCCAGACCAATCCCTAAATGATGTTAACAGGTTTTTTGCAAATATAGGACAATCTCTCGCAGAAAAAATTTGTGTTGATCCAAACGTTTCGCATGGTGAATTTTGTGCACAGAGTGCCAATGATGGTCAATCTATGGTAATGATACCTACTGATGAAAACGAAATAGAATCACTTATTCTAAACCTCAAACGCGACTGTGCCATCGGCTGGGACAGTATATCATCAAAGTTTATTATTGAACATAAAGATATACTCATCCGACCCATTGCATTCATATGCAATCTCTCTCTGTCCACTGGAATCTTTCCATTAGCCTTTAAAAAATCTTTGATCACCCCAGTTCACAAGAGTGGAGATAAATCTATAGTAAACAATTATAGACCCATATCAGTACTTCCTTCCGTGTCAAAGATTCTTGAAAGGCTAATGAATAAAAGGTTGATTAATTATTTAGAGGCTAAAAACCTACTTTCACCTGTGCAGTACGGTTTTAGAGAAGGCAAATCCACATCAGATGCGGTGCACGCGCTTACAAATTATATTGCTGATAATTTAGATAATAAAAACAAGGTTATTGCTATTTTCCTAGATTTAAGAAAAGCATTTGATACCGTTTCTATCTCACTGCTCGTAAAAAAACTGTTCAGCCTTGGAATCAGAAATACTCAACTACGACTTTTTCAGGACTACCTATCTAACCGTACACAGTGTGTAAAAATCAACAATTTACTTAGCGATGACCTACCAGTGGCTTATGGTGTACCCCAGGGAAGTATCTTAGGGCCTACACTTTTCCTGGTTTACATAAACAATCTGTGTCAACTTCCATTGCAAAATGGACGTCTCATTGCTTTTGCTGATGACACCGCTTTACTATTCAGCGCTAAAACATGGCATGAAGTTTTTAATTACGCTCAGAGGGGAGTAGACCAAGTTACGCACTGGCTCTGTAACAACTACCTTACATTAAATGCTGATAAAACGAAATACATAACGTTTACCATAAGAAACTCGCATCGTACTTCTTTATCATCAAACCACATAATAGCTCACCACTGCTCACATACAGCTTCAAATTGCGATTGTCCTATATTACAAAAAACCGATTCCTATAAGTATCTAGGCATATTAATTGATTATAGACTTAATTTTCAACAACATTTGGACATGGTTAGTGGAAGGATAAGGAAGCTCATATATGTTTTCAAAACTCTCCGTAATGTTATTGATTATAATATGCTCAAATCTGTGTATGTTTCACTATGCCAGTCAATAATTATCTATTGTATTTCCTCATGGGGCGGTGCACATAAAACTAAATTCATAAATATCGAAAGAGCACAAAGGGCAATTCTAAAGGTTATGTCTTTCCTTCCGTTTAGGTTTCCTACTGTTGAACTATATCGAAAAAGCGAGGTACTTACCGTGAGACAACTTTTTATACTTTACACGGTCTTAAAACAACATTCTAACCTATCATTTGACGCTAAACTAGTTAACTCGAAAAGGAAAAATTTATGCCCTACAAACTCTGTCCGCACGGAATTTGCTCATAGGTTCTATTTGTTTCTTGGCCCTTTCTTATATAATAGAGTTAACAATAAATTGCACATTTACACCAACACTAAATATGAATGCAAAAAGAAAATTACTATGTGGCTGCAAAAGATGACTTATGACGAAACCGAGACTTTACTTGCTGTTATATCCTGAAATTAAAAACAACTAATATAAAATATATAAGATCACACATGTATAATCTGACACTAAACACTCATATAGTGACACTCAAACACACACTCATTCATACAAACACTCACACTGAGACACATACAAACATTAACACACTCGTTTCTCACACACACACACACACACTCACAAACACACACACACACAGATACTCACATATTCATTTTTATATTTCTCATATTCTCCTTTTTAATATTTTATTGATTATATGTATATTCCACTCAGTATTTTTAAACTAAACTCATTCAAATCAAAACATACCTACCTTTTAAATAGTTTTTCAGTGTTTTAAAATTTTTAAATACTAAGTAGTATTACATTACCTAATGTAGTCCCTATGGGGTGGGTCCTGGAGACCTGTAATACAGGGATGACCTAGCTCAGGCTCCAGTCTCCCACAACATTTGAATTTTAAGTTTTACCTCTAGCATTGTACTTACCTAGTATGGAAAAATGTTATGTGGAGAAATAAATAAATTATTTATTAATTATTTATTATACTACCGGCACTAAACGTATGTAATAGTACCAACCCGTGGGTGTCGTAAAAGGTGACTAAGGGCTTATCGGAGGATGGGCAGCAGCATCTTTCTGTGTATCGTACCATCTTACATATTGCGGTCGACAACAACTAGTCTAGGCAACGAAGCGGATCGCTGTATGAAGACCCCCGCATTAAATCCTCAGTCGATGAAACTTTGCTGGGGTATTACACTACATGAGACAAACCTTCTATAAAAAATCCAAAAATAATCGGTACTTTGAATTTTTCCATACAAAAATAACAAAAAATGTATGATTTTTTTTTTGTAATTTTGTTTTGGATATTTTGAATTAACATTTAATTCATGATTCTTTATCATCCTGTCAAATAAAATCTGCCTGAGAAATTAATGTTGGGGTCAACTGCTTCGTTGCCTACACTAAACAGCGGTCGCCAGCCGCAATGCTTACAAGCAAGCGTTTTTGCTGTTATTCTGTAGGGAGCTCGCTGTCCTGCAGTTGACGTTTCATGGGATGTTATTACGAACACACTACAATTTTTGCAGTTATAATAATAACTTTATTCAGAATACAACAACAACTTATTATTACTTACTTTATTCGACAATTTTCACTGAATTCAAACTAGGTACGTCAAATTTTAAATTTAAACACGGTTTAAACTATGACTACATACTTGTCTAGACGGCTAGTTAAACGCGCCAATGTGTCAAAAAATTTATAACCGAACTCTTCGGTTATAAGTTCTTCCCGCCCATTTAGTACCGATTGTGCCACGCTGGGGGAAGCACGTGAAACGTGATGCATAAAAATATAAAAAAAATATTTTATCAGTGTGTAGAAACTGTCATGCGCTTGTGTGCGTGACTTACACACACATGTTTGTCAAAGTTGGCCTGTTTTTTTGTCCGTGTTTGTGAGGTGAAAATCCCTCTAGACAAGTAAGTACTCATAGGGTTTAAAAAAAAAGTTAACACTATTTTAGCCTGTTACTTAGGGCCGTTTGGACTAAACTTAAGAGTCGCCCCTAGCTTGTCTAATAGTGTAGACCCTAACATAAATTTCTCAGGCAGATTTTATTTTACAGGATGATAAAGAATCATGAATCAAAATTAAAAAAAAAAAAAAATACAAAAAAAAATTCATACATTTTTTGTATGGAAAATTAAAAGTACCGATTTTTTTTGGATTTTTTTTATAGAAGGTTTGTCTCATGTATTGTAATAAATACCCCAGCAAAGTTTCATCGACTGAGGATTTAATGCGGGGGTCTTCATACAACGATCCGCTTCGTTACCTAGACTATAAGACACTCCTAGCAATAGTGTGACTGCCCTTAGGCAGGAACTTGGGCGATCCTTAAGTTTAGTGCAAACGGCCCTTAGACCACCAAACTAAAAAACTTTCACTAAAAAACACAAGTACTTACCTAGCTCGATATACGAAAAAAATCTTTATCACAAATATGTTTTATTTTCGGCGGGTTTGCACCTTATCTGCCGACTTATCACGCTTCAGTTGTCAGTTTATCTAGGCCCATAGATTTAAGACTTTAAGCATGGTCATGTTTTGTTGACATCTGAGCAGTGCGAGACATTTTGAAAGACAAGGACGGCTACATGTATTAGTGTATAAAGCTATCTCTGTCTAAAATATCAAAAACGTAATTTGTGGATTTGCTAAACATTTTCCTCCACTGACATTTCTTCGCGCTTGGAGGTGATAGATTAGATGACATAAGTCCTCAAATAAAGTGACATTTCTCCGGGATATATTTTCTCGCAGGAGGCATGCTAAACGGGCAGGAATTACCTAATGTCATTTCACGATTCCATAAGAATTGGCAACGCCCTGAATTAATTCCACAATTTCTTTTTTATTTTACTCCTCTAAAATTATCTTAAGTTCCTTGGTCATAGTATTCAACTTCATGATCTGAGTAACATGTTTCACTATTTCTGAAGGAACTTATGTATACAACGTGTTAACGGAATAAGCGAAACTTAGAATAGTTTGTTCAGAATCGAGAGTAAAATCAATTTCACGGGTTTTCATAGGGGTAATGTTTAGGTTCCGTACCTCAAAAGAAAAAAACGGAACCCTTATAGGATCACTTTGTTGTCCGTCTGTCTGTCTGTCTATCAAGACCCTTTATCTCACGAACGGGTAGAGGTATCAGGTTGAAATTGATACGATATATTAGGGTCTATGAACCACACAAGATCTGAAAATTTAAATTTTTTACAACGACGCAATCAAAAGATATGGCATTTTATGTCCTCATCTCCATACATTTATGCACTAAAGCAAAACCTATAGGGTACTTCCCGTTGACCTAAAATTATGAAATTTGGCAAGAAGCTAGGTCTCACAGTACAAATAAAGGGAAAAGTCTGAAATCATTAAATATTACAACTTTTTACACAACTTATGGTAACCAATTGAGATGAGCTCCCGTTTCAAGAACATTCATAATGGAGAGGGGTCAAGTTGAATGGTCGCGGAGGCGATTTTTTTTTAGTTCTATTTTAAGAACGGGAACACTTACAAACTTGAAAATTGGTATGTTTATAGTGCATAAGCTATAAAATAACAATAAATAATAAAATTTGGTCAAGAGCGTGTCGGACTCAAAAAATCTAGCACATTAACTTACTGAAATTTCGACTAATTTCAACTGAAATTTCAACTAATACAATTATGATTATGTGGTGGTACGGAACCCTCGGTGCGCGAGTCCGACTCGCACTTGGCGGTTTTTTTTTATATTATTTAAAATTTTGCCGCTTCTAAATGTTTTTGTAGCTACGCGCGCGGGCGGCGCGCGGTACATGAGCGGTGAGGAGAGGAGAGAAGTGGGCGTGGCGTGCGCGGACGCGAGGCGGACGCGCCATGATAGCTTAAAAATGAGAACAAAGCTAAAACTTTAAAATAAAAGTATCTAGATTTTTTTTAAGATTTTTTTTACTGGTATGGATTTATTGTAATAAAAATACGTTGGGATGTATGAGGGTTTCGCTTAATCCATTAACACGTTGTATTAAAAAGTAGAATACTGTATTTAGCTTTTATTCAATGCGACCGATATATTCAAATGGCACAAGAATTCTAACCTAATTGGAAACAAGAACACTGAGCGACTAGCATTTATGTCGGATGACATACTGCATAGCTGGACAAAGAGGTTCAAACATTAGTGGCATAGTAAACCGCCGCACTCGACTTTTTTTGATTGCGTCGCACAGTCGTTTTTTTTATTGCGTCGCACACTTCACAAATCGATAGAAGAAGGCTCAAGAAATAAAAAAAATCTAATGATATAGTGTCCTAAACTAAATTGTCACGTTACTGAGTTATAGGGCGACAAAAGTCGGTATATACTTTGTTTTTTTTACTTAATTGAAGTGTACCACTCGCCTAGTGCGTTTAACTAAAAAAAACTTCAATTAAGTAAAAAATAACGTAAAGTAGTTTATCTACACTCATGTCGTAATCTTTGAATTATGATTCAAAAAGTTGGTACATAAGGCTGAATATTACGCAGAGTATGCATAAAAATTTAAAAAGTTATCATTACGTAACGATTTTTGTATGAAAATTTTGCAAAGGTGTTACGTAATTTAACTTTTTAATCATAACATAACACTTGGATAAAATTCTTCTTGAACCTAAATCTTTTTAAAGAAGATTGAATATAAGGTCTTTTAGAGAGCCGGTTATAAATGTAACAGTTTTTCTTAGTAGCTGTCAAATATCAGTAGCATATTTACAAAGTGTACCTTATAAAAAACCTATTATTTTGGAGCAGTTACAGTAACAGTTACTATAGTTACAATTATTTTATCTGTAGTGGAAAATATGCGCGCGCAGCCTGAAATTAGAAGGACTTGCCGCCATTTTCAAATATTTACCTTTTCAAGTATTTTGTGCCCGTGAAAGTAATGTGAATGTTTATTGAAAAAGTAGATAAAGTGGTGCAGTCAGGATACTGCAGTTACACCAGAAGATACTCAATAACTTATGATCTTCTCCCATATAAGTCTAAGACATTTTATGACATAACCTACAATGAATTGGGAAAGAATGAAAATCGAAAAGAAAACCATGTCTCGTTAAGAAAATGTTCTGCTTGTATATTTCAAGGAAGACCTAGCGGATATATTAAGGCGGCTTCTTCAGACATATCAGAACTGTAATATACATAACATAAGTTACCTTTGTTGTTTACTTACTTTTGTTTAATTTTTATCAGTAAGTACCTACCTATTGCATGAGTAAAGATAAAGTAGTATAGGCAACTGCATATAATATGGTATTAAAACACTCGTTTGATGCTATTATCACACTCGGCTACGCCTCGTGTGATAAACCCAAACTCGTGTTTTAATAACCTGTTTTATATGACAGTTGCATAAACTACTATAAACGCACTGGGCGAGTAGTACACTTCAATAAAAAAAAAGTATATACCGACTTTTGTCGCCCTATAGCTCAGTAACGTGACACTTTAGAACCCTATATCTTTCGATGTTTTTTATTTGTTTAGCTTTCTTCTATCGATTTCTGAAGGTTAGAATATGCGACGCAATTTTGAAAAAAAAAAAAGACGTAGGTAGAGTGCGGCGATTTACTATACCAGGCTGCATACTAAAATGTTCGAACCCCTAAGTCCGCTTATGAAGTGCCTCTTTTGGAGCCCTTATAATAACCTACACACATACACACATTAAACACCTCTTACAACATAAGAAAACATTATTTAAAGCACACAAAACAATATTACCTACTTAAAATATAAATTTCACATATACAATTAGACGGCTTTACTGCTTAACAGCAATTTCTTCCAGGCAACTCTTAGGTGCAGGAAATTCAACGAACAGAAATGCGGGGACGATTTATAAATATAAATAATTGTAAACTAAAATAGTATGTTACAAAATAAACTACACAGTACATACGTACATACTATATATTATATAGGGTGACTTTTAATTAGTTCTTGATAGAAAAAGGTATGAATGTACTCATGATACTGAACAACTTTCCCCAAGCAACATAGGTCGAAATACGAAAATCAAGTTTTGACCTCCCATAGAAACTGCATCAGCTGATAGCGCATTTTGTATGGGAGGTCAAATTTGGTTTTTCGTATTTCGATCTATGTTCCTTGGGAAAAGTAAAAAACTAATTAAAAGTAAAACTAATTAAAAGTCACCCTATATACATATATAAGTATATAATATTTATACATAGAGACTAAAGGTAGCGAGAAAAAAATATAACTTTAACTTTTTTTTTACATAAAAAGGGTGTAAAAAAAAGTACGACGATCCTTCCAAGGGGTAATTTTACATCACATAGATTGTATAAAAAAATATAAAATATACAGGGTGTTACTATGATTGCATGCCATAGCTCAGGGGCGGAATCAGTATCAGTAACTGAACAACTTTTCCCAAGGAGCATAGATCGAAATAAGGAAAACCAAAATTGACCTTCCATACAAAATGCGCTATCAGCTGATGCAGTTTGTGTGGAAGATCAAAAATTTATTTTCGTATTTCCACCTATGTCCCTTGGGAAAAGTTGTTCAGTTACTGATACTGATCCCGCCCCTGAGCTATGGCACGCAATCAAATTAACACCCTGTATATTTTTCTCCCGTGTGGTGCCGGCAAAGAATAGTACCAACCCATACATACCCGTGGGTGTCGTAAGAGGCGACTAAGGGTTAACTGGAGGATGGGCAGCAACATCCTCCTCTGTATCTTACATCTTACTAACTGCGGTCACCTACAACCGCGGTCCATGGTGCCAGACGGGACGCTAACAAGCGATGTGACTATGGTACTTCCCCTCCACATATTTCCAGCAAAAGCTATAATTCTGGAGGGAGCTCCCTGTCCTGTAGTGGACGTTTCATGGGATGTTATGATGATGATGATGTTATGATGATATTTTTCTCACGAAAAGTAATTTTAGCTCGAGAAGAAGTGCAGCGCCTGGAGGGTGACCTCTATGATCAGCTGGTGACGCAGAAAAAGATGTTTTTCATTATAATATTCAGTCACTAGCAAGTCATTTCAATAAATTACTATCATGTTATTCGAAGGGAAACTAAATTTTATAATAACCCAAAATATTTTTTTTTTTATATATTTTATTTATCCTATCCCGTGGGTGTCGTAAGAGGCGACTTTGCTGTGCGGTGCCGGCCTAAAAAAGAATAGTACCGACCCATCTCTTCCCGTGGGTGTCGTAAGAGGCGACTAAGGGAAATGAAATCCAGAGGATGGGCAGCAGCGTCCTTCTGTGTATTATTTCATCTTACTGCGGGCGCCAACCCGTCTGCCAAGCGTGGCGACTATGGTAAAACCCCCTAAGAATCGATGAATCACAACAATAAGCTCCGGCCCCTAGTCCCCGGCGGCCCCGCTATTCCTGGCTCCGGTAGCGGCCATGGTAACGGTGGGGCAGGGGGTGCGAAGAATCCCCGGCAGATGTCGAGCTACCAACAACGACGACCTCTGGCCCTGGCAACTTATAACACGCGCACATTGCGGACCGACGAGAAGGTTGCAGAACTCGAAGAAGAATTGAGCAGGTTACACTGGGACATCTTAGGTCTATCTGAAGTCCGAAGAGAGGGGGAGGACTCGATAATCCTAAAATCAGGTAACTTGCTCTATTTCCGGGAGGGCGACCAACTGTCCCAGGGAGGTGTCGGGTTTATGGTCCACAAGTCTCTCGTGAGCAACGTGGTCATGATCGAGAGTGTGTCGTCGCGGGTAGCGTACCTTATACTCAGAATCACCAAAAGGTATTCGCTGAAAGTCATACAGGTATACGCCCCCACATCGACACACTCTGATGATGAAGTCGAGGCTATGTATGAGGATATATCTAAAGCCATACATACGCCTAAGACCCACTATACCGTTGTCATGGGGGACTTCAACGCGAAATTAGGCAAGCGAGGCGATGGTGAGCTGAGGGTGGGGCAATTTGGTGTTGGATATCGGAATTCCAGAGGCCACATGTTAGCCGACTTTTTGGAGAAAGAAGGACTCTTTATGATGAATTCCTTCTTCAAAAAGTCGGAAAACCGAAAATGGACCTGGATCAGTCCCGATGGTGCTACAAAAAATGAGATTGACTTTATCATGTCGACGAAGAAGCAAATATTCAATGATGTCTCTGTGATCAATGCGGTTAAAACCGGAAGCGATCACCGGTTGGTAAGAGGCACATTGAATATCAACGTAAAGCTGGAAAGAACTCGACTGATGAAGTCTACGCTCCGACCAGTACCCACCAATATCCAAAACCCCGACGGCTTTCAGCTCGAACTGCAAAACCGCTTTGAATGCCTTGGTGAATGCGTAGATGTGGACGACTACAATAACGGGTTCGTGGAAACTGTCCATACAATTGGGTCAAAGTACTTTAGACCCCACCGTACTAAAAGAACCAAAAAGATCTCTGACCATACCCTCAAGCTAATGGAAGAAAGACGCGAAATGGTTCTGCAGTCTCCGGAAGATGCTTCTCAATATCGGCGGCTCAATAAACAGATCTCTAAGTCTCTGACTCGCGACCTTCGGCTATTTAATACTAACCGTATTAAAGAAGCGATTGAGCGGAACAAAGGCTCCAAAGTGTTCGCAAGAGATTTGTCTATTGGACAGAGCCAGTTGACGAGGCTGAAGACCGAGGATGGCAGAACCGTATCGTCCAAGCCTGAGCTACTGAGGGAAGTCGAGAAGTTCTATGGGCAGTTATACACATCAACCGGCCCACCCGTTAGCAGTCTGGCCAACGATCCAAGAGCTAGACTTACCCGACACCATACCGAAGATATCCCGGACGTCAGCTTGTACGAGATTAGAATGGCTCTCAGACAGCTTAGAAACAACAAGGCACCCGGGCACGATGGAATTACGGCTGAGCTTCTGAAAGCAGGCGGAAGGCCAGTGCTTAAAGCTCTTCAGAAGCTGTTTAATTCTGTCATACTCGAAGGGAAAACGCCACAGGCATGGCACAGAAGTGTGGTGGTACTCTTCTTCAAAAAGGGTGATAAGACCCTGCTGAAGAATTACAGACCCATCTCACTTCTGAGCCATGTCTATAAGCTGTTCTCGAGAGTCATTACGAACCGTCTCGCGCGCAGGCTCGACGACTTCCAGCCTCCCGAACAAGCCGGTTTTCGTAAAGGCTTCAGTACCATAGACCACATACATACGCTACGGCAAGTTATACAGAAGACCGAAGAGTATAACCAGCCACTTTGCCTAGCGTTTGTGGACTATGAGAAGGCCTTCGATTCGATCGAGACGTGGGCCGTGCTACGATCTCTCCAGAGGTGCCAAGTCGACTATCGGTACATTGAAGTGTTGAAGGACCTGTACAAAAACGCCACTATGTCAGTTCGTCTTCAGGACCAGGACTCGAAGCCTATCCAATTGCAGCGAGGAGTGAGACAGGGAGACGTCATATCTCCTAAACTGTTCACCGCTGCATTGGAAGATGTCTTCAAACTCCTGGACTGGAAAGGACTTGGCATCAACATCAATGGCGAGTACATGACCCACCTTCGATTTGCCGACGATATTGTCGTAATGGCTGAGACCCTGGAAGATCTCGGCACGATGCTCAATAACCTCAGTAGAGTTTCACAACAAGTGGGTCTTAAAATGAACATGGATAAGACGAAAATTATGTCTAACGCCCTTGTTGTACCCACTCCACTCAAAGTTGGAGACTCTACGCTCGAAGTTGTTGATGAGTACGTATACCTGGGACAAACAGTCCAGCTGGGTAAATCCAACTTAGAGAAAGAGGTTACTCGTCGAATCCGACTCGGATGGGCAGCGTTCGGGAAGCTCCGCAATATCTTCACGTCCAAAATACCGCAGTGTCTCAAGACGAAAGTCTTTGACCAGTGTGTGTTGCCAGTGATGACATATGGCACCGAGACGTGGCCGCTCACGATGGGCCTTATCAGAAAGCTCAAAGTCACCCAAAGGGCGATGGAAAGGGCTATGCTCGGAGTCTCTCTGCGAGATCGAATCAGAAATGAGGAGATCCGCAGAAGAACTAAAGTAGGGTAGGGTGGTCGACAATGAACCACCTAAATTTTCACATGCTGTAGCTCTGCTGTTATAGGTTCAAATGAGGTGGTATTTTTACGAATTGTTGGGTTATTTCACTGTGTACAATGTTGTATTACTGGATTTCCGGCTTGAAGCCCAAATTCGTAGAAATGTAAGGCTTTTTAAAAAATGAAAAATGGTTCAATGTGTACACCCCATGGTACTCAGTGAACAGGGGGGGTGGTACACCGTGAACCGGGGGTGGTACACAGGGAACCAAGGCTGGTACATAGTGAATCAGGGCTAGTACACAGTGAACCAAAGGCATAACTAGCTAACAAAAACCGGTCAAGTGCGAGTCGGACTCACCCACCGAGGGTTCCGATATACCTTTAGTATTTTTGGAAGCAATAAAGTCCATTTTTACGACCGCAAAACTATCGGTATCGGAACCCTAAAAATTACTTAAACGGTTTTATTAATACTCGGCCAGTAAAATACGGTTTAGGTTTGAACATTTATTAGGAGTGAAGGAACATATATTTACAAACATATAATTTCAGGTACAGGGAACAGTAGAGAGAATAGGCATCAGTACCTTTACCTTCCATATTTCAGTATCAACTAAAATTAAGGACATTTGGTAAACTTATAAATTAAGAACATAAAAAGAAGGAAACTAGATAAATATCTAAATCATCCAAATAGATGTATCCAAACAAAAATAAAAACATCTTCTAAAAAACAGTACAAGTAGGTACCCACATTACAAAGAACTTGACCTTACCATAAATGATGAACACCACTTGAAAAAATTATCATGGAACACCACATGAATAATTACCATGATGACATTTTACAAAGCCAATAACGTTTTTACGTAACTATATCAATATCTTAAATTAACAGGGTGTCCACAGCTAATGCCCAAAAAATTTCCCTGACTTTTCCCTGACTTTCCCTGACTATTTTCAAAAATTTCCCTGATCAATTTTATTCATTTTAAAGAAAAAATAAAAATTTTCGAAAAAATGTTTTGACCAAAAACAATGTATTCCCTGACTTTTCCCTGACTTTCCCTGACCATTTTCAAAAATTTCCCTGATCAATTTTATTCATTTTAAAGAAAAAATAAAAATTTTCGAAAAAATGTTTTGACAGGTCACTCTAAACCTGAAAAATAATGCTTCAACAGTCTGGATTAAGGGGCTGATAAGAGCGAAATACGCTTCACTTGAGCAGGTTTTTAACGAAAAGTGGTGAATATATGGCCGTGAAAAAAAAAATGTGATAATTAAGCATCTTTACAATAATATGGCCGACTCAGAAACACCATTAAATATATTTTGTACGCCATAAAATTACCGCGGGATAAGCCTTCTCAGTGTGGTCAGCAAACTGTATGCAAAGATTTTGATTGAAAGAGTGATGAAAGATACCTACTGACGAATAAATATGGGATGTGCAAGCGGGATTTAGAAAGGGAATGGGATGTACAGATCAGGTCTTTTCCTTGCGGTGCATAGCTGAAAAGTTTTTGGCCAAAAACCAAAAAATCTACTGCGCGTTCGTGGATTTGGAAAAGGCCTATGACCGAGTGGTGAGGAATGAATTGTGGTCGGCATTGTCTATGTATGGGGTTAACGGTCATCTTATTCAAGCACTAAAATCTCTCTATGAGGATTCCAGTGCTTGCGTCAGAATAAACGGGGCGTACACTGAATGGTTTAGCATCGAAAAAGGTGTTAGGCAGGGATGTGTAGCGTCACCTTGGCTGTTTAACCTACTCGTATTCATGAATAATTGTTTGACTGATCTGAAAGAGAGTATGTGCGGACTTAGAATGAATGAGTTACTCATCAAATGTCTTCTCTACGCTGATGACCAAGTTATACTTGCGTCATCTGCTGAGGAGTTACAGGAGATGGTAACAATGATGAATGTGGCATGAAAGTAAATGTAAGCAAGACGAAAGTAATGGTACTTGAAAGAGAAGAGTGTATGACAGAGTGTACTATATTAATAGGTGTTGAACAAGTCGAACAAGTGAAGGAATTTGTGTATCTGGGTTCTAAGTTTACGAGAAACGGAAAGTGTGAAAGTGATATCGAAAGAAGAGTGAATGCTGGAAACATGGTGAATTGTGCTCTGCATGCTTTTATGAAGAGTCAGAAGGTGTCTAACAAGGCGCGTCTGGCTGTTCATAGAGGCGTTTTGGTACCAAACCAACACTGATGTACGGCAGTGAAAGCTGGGTATGGCAGAAAAAGCATGAAAGTAGAATTAATGCAGTAGAAATGAGAGCGTTGAGGAGTATGATTGGTGTGAAATTGAGTGACAGGATTAGTAATAGTGTGATAAGAGAACGTTGTGGCGTAAAAGAAGACATAGTGACTAACATTGAGAAAGGGATGCTGAGATGGTTTGGTCATGTACAGAGGATGAATGAAAGAAGATTGACGAAAGAGATCTACAAGGCGAGAGTGAATGGAAGGGTTGGAAGGGGAAGGCCTCGGCGAACGTACCAGAACCAAATTCAGGACGTTCTGAATAAAGGCCAGGTTAAAAGTACCCTAAACCGACGAGCATGTATGAAAGGATTGATGAAAGTACAGGAAGCAGGGGAAGTGTGTCAAGATTAGCAGGTGGAGAACTGTGGACTCTACCTACCCCGACGGGAACAAGGCGTGATATTATGTATTTTTGTATATATGTATAAAAAAAACAAAGTTACCTCTGCTTGATGCTTTTAAACCGTTTTTCTTAAGTACCCATTAATCTATGATGCCACATTATTCAATATATTATGCGTAATAATATAGCTGTTTGATAATTAATATTATGGGTACAGATTTAAAAAAAAAAGCAAAAATTAGCGAAAAACGTAAAACAGCGCGAATCCGCTCCGTTCTAGCAAGCGCATTATGCCCTTTGTTAGAAAGGGAGGTAATTCAGCTCCTATCAGCCCCTTTAGAGCCCGACTAGGGCACGAATTAAAGGAGTAAATGATTTCACTGAACCAAAACTATTGAAATTTATAAAAGGAGTATCCTAATTATTGTGACCGCAAATTATGCCTTATTGTAGGTCACTCGGAACCTGGAAAACAAATGTTTCAATACTCTGGATTAAGAGTCAGACTAGACTCTAGTCACTAGAGAATGATTTATCCCTTATTTTACAATCACTGGGACATTTTGGAAAGCAAACTGTAAATTCTTAATTTTTCCCTGACTTTCCAGGTGGCTCCTCGATTTCACTGACTTTCCCTGACCACCTTGAGCTTCCCTGACTTTTCCCTGACTTTCCCTGATTTTCAAGAATGTGGACACCCTGATTAAACAGAGCAATATCTACTATAAATTTATATATTTTTTGTCGACGATTGCTTTTACAGGTACAGGGAACAATAGAGACAATAAGCATCAGTATCTTTACCTTCCATATTTCAGTTACAACTAAAATTAAGGACATTAGGTAAACTTATAACTTAAGAACATAAAAAGAAAGAAACTAGATAAATATTTAAATCATCCAAATAGATGTATCCAAACAAAAATAAAAACATCTTCTAAAAAAACAGTACAGGTAGGTACCTACCCACATTACAAAGAACTTGACCTTAGCATAAATGATGAACACAACTTGAAATAATTGTCATGGAACACCACATAAATAACTACTATGATGACATTTCACAAAGCGTTTTTACGTAAATATATCAATATCTTAAATTTAAGAGAGACATATCTACTGCAAATTTATATGTTGTTTGTCGACGATTGCTTTGAATTTTTGGAGCGGGCAGTATAAATTTAATATCGTTTTTGTGAACTCCTGCGGTGTCAGGTTCTTTTGGAGCCACAAATTTCTGTTGAGCTTTACTTTTTAGTTTTAAGTACGATACATAAAAGTCGCAATCTTCTTTGTCTAAGATCTCTAAAATTTCAGCAACATAATAAATCTTGTCTTTTTTAGCTTTGAATAGTATGATAACAAAATCATTCACCTGTGGGCTACGCTCAAGAGGAGGAAAATCATCTTTCAGAATGATTTCCTCCTCATCAGAGTCACTTAAGGAGACAAAATTCTCGCCACCAGAAGACGATCCACTTGCCTTAAATTCTTCATCTTCGTTTGAAGAATCGGATAAGGGCTTGATTATCTTTCGTCGTTTGCTTTCTTTTTCTTTAAATAAATTCTGTGTCACTTTTTTGACACTCGTGCTTTTTGTTTTTTTTTGCAGATTTATTAGCTTGCTTTTCAGCAAGCTCATTTTTCTCCGGTGTGTCTGTAGCAATTCTGCTTTTGCCTGCTTTCCTGCCAGCTTTCTTGGTTTTTCGCTCTCCGGCTTTTAGGGGCGGACAAAACTTGTGAGGAGAAATGAATGTTTTTGATACTGGATGAGGAGAAAAGTTTTGTAGAGGCTCAGTAATTTTTTTAGAAATGCAGGGACTTTTAGATTGAGAAGAACTTGTTGTAAGCTCTGAGAAGTCGCTTTTTAACGCTGCCAGACTGTTTGCCAATGTGAAGGATGACGACGGAATGTTTCCAAGCACTGCTTGTTCTCTTGAGTTAGAAGCCGATGTAAAAGACGAAGAAGAACATTTTACACGCTGTGTCAGCTCTTTTCTGATTGTTAAAGTTATTGCCTCATAAGTTAGGGAAACTAAGCTTTTCGGTTCATTTTTCTGTACCGTTCTGTCACTACAAACAATCGAGGGCGAAAGTGGTAAGTCTTCATGATCTTCAGAAACACATGAAACAACAGATGCGTTTGTAGCGTCGTTTCATCTTCATACGTCATATTTGCTATGGCCTGTCTGTGACACTGCTTGGTAAAAAATCGATTTCTGAAAACACTTCACTGTTGAATGGGAAGATACCACATTTCTTAAATGCGTGTGTTATGTTAAATGGCGTCATTGCCTTAAGGTAGGCGGTCCCAACACACTCTGCAACGTTGTAAATTGAAAACGATTGCCCTGGATGTTGTAACAGCCACGATTGAACCGCAGCGTTGTAATATATTTTAAAAGGACCGTTCAGGCCGACATCTAACGGCTGCAGCTTAGCTGTAGTATGGGGATGTAACGTCAAAATTGTCACTCCCGAGTCTTTTGCAATATCAAGTGCTCCTATAGAAAGGTGGCTTTCATGGTTGTCCATCAAAAGTAATGATGGGTTTTCTTTTGAAGACCCTGTGAATTTTACAAAATGTTTTATTACCTCGATGAATAGTTCGCTGTTCATCCAGCCTGTCTTCGTTGCCAGGCCAAGCGTTCCTGCAGGGGCACCTTGAATCATATGAGGTACAAATTTCTTTCGGGGGAAAACCATCACGGGTGGGAGCGCATGCCCAGTTGCACTAACAATGCAACATGTCGTTACTAAGATTCCGTGCTCCCCACTTGTTACCTGAGAGACATTTTTGCCTTTTTGAGCTAACACTTTCCCTGCCCGCTGCACTGTAGTCGTGGAAGTTTCATCCAAATTGTAAATTCTGGTACCGTTTCCGAACTGAGGATGTCTTTGTAATACATCTTTCAGATTATCAAAGAAAGATTTTACATTTGTAGGATTGAAAGCGGTAGCCCGTGCAAGGTTACAAGCTTCCGGTTTCTTGACTGATAAATCTGGATGCCTTTTCTTGAATCCCCGCAACCAGTCTTTTCCTGCCATGCTGTTTTCGTCCCAACTCTTAGGACATTCAATATTATTGATTTTCGCCATTTGCCATGCAATTTGCCGGCATTTCTTTGTACTCAAACCATAAAATTTGTTGGCACATTCGACGATATACTCTTTTAGACTTATTTCTTGAGCTTCCGTAAAAACCATTTGAACGCTGTAATTTGGCTCCATTGTAGCCGATTCATCGTTTAAATATTTGATTACGTACCTTCTCAGGGTAGGATAAGGTAAATTAGTTTCTTTTGCTGCCTTCCTCATACTCAATATACCTCCTATATGTAAATTTATAGCCGTCTTCATATGTTCTGGCAGATGTGCTCCTTTTTTCCTCTCTGCTCTGTTCAATTTTGTTCTCCCCATCCTAAAAAATAAAAGGAACGTGATTACGATCTTTTTGGAATAAAAAAACGGTCAAGTGCGATTCGAACTCGCGCGCCGACGGAAATTTTAAGGAACGCAAAACTAAATTTGTTTGTAAAGGTTTTATGCAGATTTCTAAAAAACTGTGTGATTTAGAAAGATTCTTTTATCTTTGCTGTAATATTTACGTAAATTTCTATCGACTGTAATGAATTCAGATTTTTCTTTTAACAAACTTAGGAGATAAGGGGGTGGGGGAAAGCTACTTTTATTGACTTGTTTCATCATAACTATAAAACTAATAGTCGTAAAAAAATACAAAAATAAATTTTGGAATGTACAAGTACCTAAAGCCCTTTCATATGATACCCCACTCAACCTAGTAACGACAATTTGAAATTCCCCCCCTCCCTCTTTGGGCCCCCTTTGCATTAATAATCATAGTTTTTTTTATTGGACAATCATATTCTTAAACTATTTCAAGTCGATCGCATAAGTGTTTGCTGAGATATACAGGTGTGACGCACCATAAGGGTTCTTTTTTTTACCATTTCGGTATCAGAACCCTAAAAACGGGGGTAGTTAACAATGAACCAGGAGTGGTACACCGTGAATCAGTGGTTCATTGTAGACTACATCGAAGTGGTTCAATCTGTGCCACCCCACATTCATAAGCTTTGAGGTTATGTAGCCAAATCCCCAAACACGTGGTGCAAATAGCTAACACTTCAAAAGAAAGCACAAAACATGATCAATCTTTTACGACTAGAGCCATTAACGTATTATAAACATCGAAAGAATAAAACGAAATAGTACTTACCTCGATTATTTTACTTTTTTGTGCGAAAATCATAAATTGTCGACTGACGCGTGTTTTTGCCTCAAGCTTGCCTGTGACTGAAGGAGGATACGGGACTTGCAGCTAACTTCTGTTTGATGCGTATTGCACGAAATGACAACGACGCATTCCTAAGTTACGCGGGTGATTCATAGAGTACACCTGGTTCATTGTCGACCACCCTACCCTAACTGACATAGCCCTGAGAATCGCTAAACTGAAGTGGCAGTGGGCAGGGCACATCGCAAGAAGAACCGATGGCCGATGGGGCGTGAGGGTTCTAGAGTGGCGACCACGTACCGGAAGACGAAGCGTTGGCAGGCCCCCCACAAGGTGGACCGACGATCTGGTCAAGGTCGCGGGAAGCCGCTGGATGCGAGCAGCGCAGGACCGGTCGTCATGGAGTTCTTTAGGGGAGGCCTATGTCCAGCAGTGGACGTCTTTCGGCTGATATGATGATGATGATGATGATGATCCTTTACTATTAAACGAGCAATATTTGTATATATATAAATATATATATATATTTGTAATCGGTTTCTCGAAAACGGCTTAAACGATTTCGATGAAATTTAGTATACAGGGGTATTTGGGGGCAAAAAATCGATCTAGCTAGGTCTCATGTCTGGGAAAATGCGTTTTCACCGTCATTTTTAATATTTCTTAAAGCATTTTAGTGCGCTCAAAAAACTTACAACGCCATCTGTTGTTGAGTAGCATAGTTTGCTCCGATGATATTTTAATCATACAGAGCATAGCTCGGTCTCATGACTGGGAAAATTCATTTTCCCCGAGTTTTTCAGCATTTTCGTTTTAGACAGAATCCTACAGCGCCATCTGTTGGCGGGTAGCATAGCTTGCTCACCCGATGATATTCTCATGTTGAGGCGGCTTAGAGCGAAGCTCGGTCGCCCAGGTACTACGCTATTATAGCCTGACCGCAACCGCTGTATAGGTAGTGGCGGGGAGGTGGGGGAGTGGGAAGGAAAGAGCAAGAACTAGTTGCCGCCGGGAGCGGGGACGAGCGATGTATAGGTAGTGGTGGGGAGGTGGGGAGTGGGAAGGAAAGAGCAAGAACTAGTTGCCGCCGGGAGCGGGGACGAGCGATGTATAGGTAGTGGCGGGGAGGTGGGGGACTGGGAAGGAAAGAGCAAGAACTAGTTGCCGCCGGGAGCGGGGACGAGCGATGTATAGGTAGTGGTGGGGAGGTGGGGAGTGGGAAGGAAAGAGCAAGAACTAGTTGCCGCCGGGAGCGGGGACGAGCGATGTATAGGTAGTGGCGGGGAGGTGGGGAGTGGGGAGGAAAGATCAAGAACTAGTTGCCGCCGGGAGCGGGGACGAGCGATGTATAGGTAGTGGCGGGGAGGTGGGGGAGTGGGGAGGAAAGATCAAGAACTAGTTGCCGCCGGGAGCGGGGACGAGCGATGTATAGGTAGTGGTGGGGAGGTGGGGAGTGGGAAGGAAAGAGCAAGAACTAGTTGCCGCCGGGAGCGGGGACGAGCGATGTATAGGTAGTGGCGGGGAGGTGGGGAGTGGGGAGGAAAGATCAAGAACTAGTTGCCGCCGGGAGCGGGGACGAGCGATGTATAGGTAGTGGCGGGGAGGTGGGGGAGTGGGGAGGAAAGATCAAGAACTAGTTGCCGCCGGGAGCGGGGACGAGCGATGTATAGGTAGTGGTGGGGAGGTGGGGAGTGGGAAGGAAAGAGCAAGAACATGTTGCCGCCGGGAGCGGGGACGAGCGATGTATAGGTAGTGGCGGGGAGGTGGGGAGTGGGAAGGAAAGAGCAAGAACATGTTGCCGCCGGGAGCGGGGACGAGCGATGTATAGGTAGTGGCGGGGAGGTGGGGAGTGGGGAGGAAAGATCAAGAACTAGTTGCCGCCGGGAGCGGGGACGAGCGATGTATAGGTAGTGGCGGGGAAGGGGGAGTGGGGAGGAAAGATCAAGAACTAGTTGCCGCCGGGAGCGGGGACGAGCGATGTATAGGTAGTGGCGGGGAGGTGGGGGAGTGGGGAGGAAAGATCAAGAACTAGTTGCCGCCGGGAGCGGGGACGAGCGATGTATAGGTAGTGGTGGGGAGGTGGGGAGTGGGAAGGAAAGAGCAAGAACATGTTGCCGCCGGGAGCGGGGACGAGCGATGTATAGGTAGTGGCGGGGAGGTGGGGAGTGGGAAGGAAAGAGCAAGAACATGTTGCCGCCGGGAGCGGGGACGAGCGATGTATAGGTAGTGGCGGGGAGGTGGGGAGTGGGGAGGAAAGATCAAGAACTAGTTGCCGCCGGGAGCGGGGACGAGCGATGTATAGGTAGTGGCGGGGAGGTGGGGGAGTGGGGAGGAAAGATCAAGAACTAGTTGCCGCCGGGAGCGGGGACGAGCGAAGTATAGGTAGTGGCGGGGAGGTGGGGGAGTGGGAAGGAAAGAGCAAGAACTAGTCCCCCCCCACGCCCCGTCTCGCCGGGAGCATACCTATACAGCGGTACAGCGGTCAGACTAAGTAGACTAGACTAAGTAGGCGGAGCTAAAATAGTTAGCTGACATTGCAGCACGCGCGCGAACCGATCCCTGCTCTCGTTCTGAATTTGAACCAATTGATTTGTATCTTGAATAGGTATATGTCCTTTTGGTTTCACGTAGGCATGGGGTCCTATTCCGTACTACGGTTTTTTCGAAGGAGTAAATAGCCCGAATTCATTTGGCCCTTTTGTTTCTAATAATTAAACTAAATGTTACTACAAGGTTGGTAGGTAAAGGGGTAAACTATGACATTAATTCAATTTTAACATCCAGATATCAATTTATTCTAAGAAAATACCTTATAGAACAAATAGCCCGAACAATTTTCAGCACAAATTCGTTCTATGACGTGAGGCATCTGTACTAGTATAGTATTATATTATGTGTGACGTAGGGCCACTCTGGGTCCAGTTGTTTTTCCGCTCAGTGTAATTAACTAACAAACCATTCACTTACTTTTGACTAGGTATTCAACTTGTTCTTTGCATTTCCCTGGAATATATCTTTGTGTTTGAGTTTGCAGTGCGTCGTGAGCGTCGACTTCTGAGTGAACCTCATGGGGCACAACTGGCAATGGAAGTCCTTCTGGCCCGTGTGTATAAGCATATGTTTTTGAAGAATTGTTTTATCCTAAAACAAAAAATATAAAATTTAAAATGTAGCTTGTTTGAAAACTGAATACAGGGTGGAAACGATAACAATAATAATGAATTTGTTTATTATCTCCCACAAGAAGTTTCTTACAAATATATTAAGATCAACTTAGAGATAAGTGTTCTCACTCGATTATTTCTAAACTATATAAGCTATTGAAAAACTGGTTACTGATCCTGAAAGTGCTTCACGAGCTCTATCAAACAGTATCAATAATAGGTTACTGAATGAACTGGATCTACCCGAAAATTCAATGTTTCCAGCTTCCATCCATTTAGTACAGCAACATGGCACTCATCTACCATAGCAAGTAAGAAGAGTGCTCGGAGAGAAGACTCCGTAAAAGAGGTCCCGGAGATAATGGTAAAGTAGCTCGGAGGGAAGACTTCGTAAAAGAGATCCTAAAGGGACGAAGGGACTCGGAGGGAAGAATCCGTAGAAGAGGTTTTGGAGGGAAGAGTGCTCGGAGAGAGGACTCCGTAGGAAAGAGTGCTCGGAGGGAAGACTCTGTAGAAGAGATCTCGGCATAGAAGACTCTACGAGGAGGCTCGAAGGGCGAACTCTGTGTGACGATCAAGAGATAAGTGCCACGCGTGTGGCTGTACAAAATGTATGGAAGCTGGAAACATTGAATTTTCGGATGGATCCAGAACCTATTAGTTAGGGTGCTGACTGCAATTTGGGTATATGATTTGCTCATGATTCATATTAATAGGGATGATAGATCAGCTCAATACGAATCGATTTGGTCCTTACAAGTTTTTCTGTGCGTCGCTGCGTTTTTGAGTTAAAGCAAAAAAAAATGAAAATAAGATACTAAATAATGTTTTTTTTGTCTGCCTTTGTGGCTCCTGTTTAAAATACTTCTGAAGATGTAGAAAATTGAAGAGGCAGACATGCAGGAACTCTGTATTATCACGGGACGAAGTAGTGATTTTTTGCATTTTGAAGCGCTGTAACTTTACGACGCAGGGCTATTATGGCGGCAGACCATTTTTCTGGGGTTGTATACATTGTATTTAATCAGATAGTCATAGTCTGCCAGGTGTACGTTTCATTGTACAATTTCAAAATAGTTAAAACTTAATTCCTCGAAAACGCAGGGGTGTGGATGTCCGCCAATATTTTTTGTATCTTCTAGAGGATGTTCCTTATCATCAGTCAAAGAGGCAGACATGAGCAAATCATATAGAAATTTGTTCTTCATCACCCTTACTATATTATTGATACCGTTTGATAGAGCTCGTGAAGTACTTTCAGGATCAGTAACCAGTTTTTCAATAACTTGTATAGTTTAGGAATAATTGAGTGAGATCACTTATCGTTTCCACCCTGTACACCTACATTTGTTACAACAGGTGTAGTACACCCAACAGCACGTCAGGAGAAACAAAATCGACTTTATGGCATGGTGATAGAGTTGCGAATGTTTCCACTGACGTGCGGTTGACAGTACGCGATAGGACAGGAATGCGGACGATATTAATGGCGCCCGCACTACTAAGTGTTTTAGGTGTGATAGATCTAGATCTATTACTTTTTAGTTTTATTAATGAAAGATTCGTTCTATTATTTTTATATTTTTTTCATACCCTATGACACTCCTACAATGAATACAAATCTAACAACACCTCATTTGTTGAAATCTATCAAGCCGTTTAGGCTGCAGAGCGCGACAAAAAAAATCGGCATACATACATACACTCGAAAAACATAACCCTCCTGTTTTGGGGCAGTCGGGTAAAAACGACTAATCAACTAGTCGGTTGATAGGCAAAACCCAAGGTCGGCCCATCATTAGTTACCACATAGAAATATAAAGGTAATAGAAGGAAAATTAATGAAAATATGTGTCACAAGGTATTCTGACATTTATTCAGTCATTGTAAATACGGCATTAATTTTGTATGAGGATGTCAAATCACGTTTAATGATTTGACATTTCAATTTGTAGTCTAGGCAACGAAGCGGATCGTTGTATGAAGACCCCCGCATTAAATCCTCAGTCGATGAAACTTTGCTGGGGTATTCCACTACATAAGACAAACCTTCTATAAAAAATCCAAAAAAATATTGGTACTTTTAATTTTTCCATACATAAATGTATGAAAAAATTTTTTTGTGAATTTTTTTTTGGATATTTTGAATTTACATTAAATTCATGATTCTTTATCATCCTGTCAAATAAAATCTGCCTGAGAAATTTATGTTGGGGTCAACTGCTTCGTTACCTACACTATTGGGACACACAATGGCAGATGTCATCCCATAGTAAAATAAATTAATATTCCTTCTATTCCGAGTGGAGAAAGAAGGTCGAAATCTTTGCCTTTTAAAAATACACATACACTTTAAACAATGTGTAAAGCAAACGTTATGTAAAAAAGCTTACTACATCTTACTTTATCAATGACAAAGAGGTATGGTGCTCTGATATTCCAGAGAAACACATTGCACAAAGCCGACTCTTAAAGTAGGCCGTGCTGCAGTGGTTTCTTGTCGTTTCTTTTACGCTGCCATAGCACGATCCGAAACGGCGTAGACTCGCTCTATTTGCATTGTATTCTGCATGACATTCAATATAGTGCGGTCAGTTAGCTGTTTCACGTAGACACGATTTACAATTTCACCAAATTTTTTCCAGATACTAGTTAGGTACATAGCTCTCTATTAGGAGCCAATTCTTGAATTTTCTATGGAATTTTTTTGAAATTCAAGCAAATCATGCAATTTGGTGAATTTGGCGATATAAGACTATAAGGGACCAGACTAATAAGTATTCTGTAAAGAATCTACATTGAATAAAATTATCTGAATGTGAAATCTAAATACTTACAGTGAAGGTCTTCCCGCAATAGTTGCACACATACTTCCTCTCTTTCTGCATCCCGAAATGCTTGTACTTTTCATGTTCGCGCATCGCGTAGCGTTTCACAAACAGCTGAACGGAAAAAACTCAATTTTATCAAACAATCCTATGCTTAAGTGTTTAATTTTTATGTTACAAGTGAATATTTATTATTATTGTGGGACATTTCACACAAGGTCATCTGATCCCAAACTAGGCAAAGCCTGTACTATGGTTATCAGAGACGCATATACATACATAAATAACACCCAGGCACAGAACAAACACTTGTGTTCAACACACAAATGTTTGCCCTGGGTGGGGAAAGGCTGGTTCACTACCAACCAATAAACGAGCAAGTGGACCACCTGATGGTTAGTGGTCTCCACCGCCAATAGCACCCACTGTCTTATAGGTGAAATACTTTGACACTAATAAGACAGTAAAGCGCGTTGCCCAACCTGAGAAATAAGATGATATGTCTCATGTGCCTTGCTCCTTCAATTCGAAACACAGTGGTGCAAACACTGCTGCTTCATGGTAAGACAAGGGGGTGGTAATTCCCCAGACGGACTTTGCGAAAAAGCCCTACCACCTACAAAAAAAACCGGTCAAGTGCGAGTCGGACTCGCGCGCCGAGGGTTCCGATATACCTATAGTATTTTTGGAAGCAATAAAGTCCATTTTCAGGACCGCAAAACTAAATTTGTTTGTAAAGGTTTTTTGCAGATTTCTGAAAAACTGTGCAACTTAGAAAGATCGTTTTATTTTTGCTGTAAAGTTTACATAAACCTCTGTCAACTGTAATTAATTCAGATTTTCCCTTACTCAAACTTCGGAGATAAGGGGGGGGGAATGGTATTTTTTTTGACATTTTTCATCATAACTTGAAAATTAAGAAACTTAAAAAAATACAAAAATATATTTTAAAATGTACAAGTAAAGCCCTTTCATATGATACCCCACTCGACCTAGTAGCGACAATTTGAAATTTGGCCCCCCCTATTTTGGCCCCCTTTACATTAATAATCATACTTTTTTCAAAAAATTTTCATGTGCAATTAAGTTGGGCAACTATATTCTAAAACTATTCCAAATTTCAGCTCGATAGCGTAAGTGGTTGCTGAGATATAGAGGTGTGACAGACAGACAGACAGACAGACAGAGCGGCACCATAAGGGTTCCTTGTTTTTACCATTTTGGTATCGGAACCCTAAAAACTACAATATGTAACAAAAAGGTTTTATAATACTAAAGGGTGTGAATGTACTCATGAAACTGCACAACTTTTCTCAAGGAACATATGTCGAAAAACGAAAATCAATTTTAGACCACCCATAGAAACTGCATCAGCTGATAGAGCATTTTGTATGGGAGGTAAAATTTTGTTTTTCGTAATCCAGCCTATGTTCCTTGGGGAAAATTTTTATTTTATTTATTTATTTTATTTTCGCAACAGACGGTTAACTTAAAAAAAGTACATGTTTATATTGATATGTATACAAGCTGCAAACCTAGAGTGTCAACTATTATTTTTATACTAGTAAGGTGTCTTTATCATATAACATTGATTGGACATTGCTGTAGTTATTTGTTTCAACGGAGACTAGATTTAAGATATTATAGCTAAAGTAATTATGTTTAGTATATTATTAGTTATAAGTTTACGGTGACATTTAAATATTAGTACTTAGGTATTCAATCACATTCATGTAGGAAGAGAGGTAGAGAATAGAAAATGGTCAAAGCTAAGTAGCTGACTTAGTAAAACCTTAAATTGATATCCTATTGTTGTCCTATTGTGGACGTTTCATGGGATGTTATGATGAAGCGATGGAATAAACGAAAAATATAGTTTTTTTTACTGACCTTGCCGCAGACGCCGCAAGCGTACTGCTTCTTTTTAATATGCATATGTTTTATGTGACTTTTAATGCTACCCTTTTCAGTAAACGTCTTCCCGCAGTAGTCGCATTCGTATCTGAATAAAAAAGTTGTAAGTTGTAGTTATGTTTTGTGTATTAGGAATAATCAAGGTGTTCTCAAAACCCGAAATCTAATTCCAAAAAACTGGTTCAAATATTCCTGAATAACATACATACATAACATCACGCCTTGTTCCCGCCGGGGTAGGCAGAGACCACAGTTCTCAATAAATATAAAAAAATATATATATAAAAAAATAATAGGTCTTTACCTATGAAATTGCCGAAATTTTCTTACAGATTAATGAGATCATAATTCCTATAATACTAATGCAATTTTTTTCATTTGTCTTATATTTCAAAGTTGACTTCAAGGTTGTTAATTTACGCATAAAATAAAGTTTTAATTTTTAGTTTGATATATTAAATTTAAGGTTCGAAAATTGTTCGTCTTAATTGTCGTCCGATTTCATCATTAGATTTGTTATATTTTTTTACAGATAATATTTTTCGAAAATCAAATTTAATCTTCTGTTAGCTTAATGTCTTCCCAATAATGCGTAAAAAAATAAAAAAGATTGGATTTATAATTCCTAAGAAAAATGCAAAAATGTTAGTACTGAAAATTGAGGTTACCTAAAATTCGCCATACAAAACGGCAATTTCATAGGTAAAGATCTAATAAATAAATATTGTCTAATACCTTTAAAATAGTGTAGTTGTATTCCTTGAACCTATTTATGTACATTTAGATATTAAATTAGTGGTTTTATGTGACTCAAAAGCCAAGATATGAATAAAAGAACAAAATTTTAAAATAACCGCTACAAAATCTAAGATGGCTGGCTGACTTCGAAGGGGCTCTATCAAAAGGGCTGTACCTTACTCTGGAAGAATATTGGTGCTTTTATCCAGGGTTTCAACATATACGCGATAATTATGTTTCATTCTTTATAGAGTAAGATTTGTCAGTTGTCGGGTTATAGTTTTTGAACAAAATAATATTTTGCCAAATAATGTCTTACTAAAAAATTTGAAAGTCAGCAAGAAAAAAAACCGGTCAAGTGCGAATCGGACTAGCGAGCCGAGGGTTCCGATATACCTATAGTATTTTTGAAGCAATAAAGTCCAATTTTAGGACCGCAAAATTAAATTTGTGGGTAAAGGCTTTTTGCAGATTTATAAAAAACTGTGCATCTTAGGAATATTGTTTTATTTTTCCTGTAATGTTTACATCAACTTCTATCGACTGCAATTAATTCAGTTTTTTCGTTTCACAAACGAACCGACGCCGTACCGACCCGAGAAGTTATTATAAACTTTTTTTTAGTTATTTGTCCGTATGGCGCCGGCAAAGAATAGTACAAACCCATCACTACCCGTGGGTGTCGTAAGAGGCGACTAAGGGCTTATGAACCGGAGGGTGGTCAGCAGAATCTTTCTGTGTATCGTACAATCTTACATACTGCGGTCACCAATAACAGCGGTCCAAGCCGCAACGCTTACAAGCGTGTTGACTATAGTAAATCCCCTCCAGAGTAATTCTACACCTCCTACTCATCCATGTAACTGTGAATACGTTCTAAAAACAACCGAATTAAGATATCTAGGAGTAATGCTGGATGAAAAACTCAATTTTAAATCCCAAATTGCCGCTCTGTCGGCTCGAATCCGAAAAATTATTAGAGTGATGAAAACATTACGTAATGTAGTTAGTTTTCACATCATAAAAACTGTTTATTTAGCGATATGTCAATCTCTTTTAAATTATTGTATAGGTATTTGGGGAGGCGCCGCAAAGACTCACTTGATTGCCTTAGAAAGAGCTCAACGTGGAGTTCTGAAAGTAATGTTAAAAAAACCATTTAGGTTCCCCACTAACACTTTGTATCAAGAGGCTCAGGTTTTGCGGGTTCGGCAGCTGTACATCGCTAAAGCATCCCTTAGCCTTCACAGCCAAGTTCTCAAATTGGATGAATACCCCCTCTTATTGCAAAAACGCGTCTTTAAAATACCAATGCCAGCAGCTAAAACTACTTTCGCTAGAAGATTTCCTACTTACGCTTATTCTGCAATTTATAACCAAATTATCAAATTTTGCGACATAAAGAAATCGACAGTATTGGAAGCTAAAACCATAATTCATAATTGGCTCAGCACTTTAGATTATCAACAAACAGAATTAATTATACCTTTTAGACAATAATATTTCGGTAGTATAGTAGTATATGCACTAGGTAATAAATAAATTCTTAAATTTATTTAAATAGCAGCTATAACGCACTTTGTTAGATTTAATTACTATTTTTTTTCCTTTTAAGTTATCACTTTTAGCTATATAGACAACTCGGTAACCAATTGTACATAGGTTTCCCAAGATACAGGCTCCGCCTAGTTTGGGGACCACTGGTAATGATTGTATCAACCTAGACGTAAGTTTCGCTATAAGAATATAAATGTATTAATTTTTACAGTTAGTAACCTATGTCTAAGTTGTAATTCTGTTTTTAGTTCATTCCTGCAATGGATGTTTTTCTGGGATGTTATGAGTCATGATAATGTGTTGTTATATACCTGCTAGCGCCGTGCACGCGCGAAGAAGTCAAGTGGTGAATGTAACTAGTTTTGGTCGGGAATATCTTGTCGCACTGCACGCAATACCGGTTCTCTACCTACAAACAGATAGTCACATTAATGCCTAATTCACACGGGGCTTATCTCCCCGATCCCCGGCAATTACTTAAGCCGAGGCTCGAGCCCCGGAGGGTCCCCTGGAGTAGTGAGTTTCCATACAAATTAACTTTTGCGTTAGCTTCTAAACTACGAAATATAGGTACCTACATCATGATATAAATTTGTACACACAATTGTATGAGATCTAACAAGGTTTGAAATATGTTTCTAATTGAAAACAGTCTGTCAATATAAAGATAGAGCGAGTTGAAAATATGTATGAAAAAAATTAACTCGCTCTACCTTTAAATTGATAAATTATTTTCAATTAAAAGTCTATGTCTAACCTTTATATTTCTTATACAATTGTATGTGTACAAAATTTTGTCATAATGTGTTTTGTAGTTAAGAAGTTATCGCAAAAGTTAGTTTGTATGGGAGCACACAGCTCCAGAGGACCCTTAAGCCACGATCACACCTAGCTGAATTCAAAGACTAATTCGGCATACATTTCTGGGAGGCTTGGTTATGTTAATTGCAATATCCTTACTTCAACGAGCAATGTATGCAGAATTAGTCTTTTTGAATTCAGCTAGGTGTGATCGTGGCTTAAAGCCGATATTTCACTGGGACACCACGGTGGCGCGACTGGTTGCGCCACCGTGGTGTCCGTAACTAGACACCAGTAAAGACACCAGAGTCGCCACACCCTGTGGCCACAGTATTATGGGCTATATTTCACTGGGAGTGGTAGCGCGACCAGCATCCGAACTGTTTGCGCCGCCAGATTGGTTGCGCAAGCAAACGGACACCAGGTGAGTAACACTCTATAGAGCTGTATACATTTTGTTGGTAGCGGCGACTGGTTGCGCTGCCATGGTGTCCCAGTGAAATAGCGGCCTAAGGCTTGTGGCCTAACATATGTATTCTGGGTAGAGCCATCCGCTCCCCACCCGCCCGGTGAAGTTGCGACAGCCAATAAGGCCAACAGCAGTCTTTTTAAAAAAAAAACGGGTCATAATCTACAAAGTAGATAATCGCAAAATTTCACAACCACAGGCAGGATTCGAACATGCGTCTTCTGCGTAAGTACCGCAGACGCTTTACCACTAGGCATAATTCACGTAAAAACAAGGGAGCTAGCGTCAATCGGAAATGGTTAAACTTACAAAGTAGAAAATTGAAAAATTTCACAACCACAGGCAGGATTCGAACCTGCGACTTCTCCATCAGTACCGCAGACGCTTTACCAACGATATTTCTTCCATCTTAAGAATGCACTGAGTCATCGCTTTCTGCCGCTGGTAGCCGAGCCCCGTAACCAATCAGGTCGCTTAAAATTATAAAGTCTTTACAATGGCTCACTGTAGGCAAACCTTCAAAAGAAGCGGTTGTTTCCTTTGTGAAAAAAGAAAACAAACCCGGCCAAGTGCGTGTCGGGCCACGCGCAATATAGGGTTCTGTAGTTTTTTTTATCGCCAAGCGGATTTTGAGTAAGTATTTTATAACGTTTATAACATAAACTTTTTACCTCCTAATGCTCAGATAGGTCCTAGCGCCTGATTGCTATTGCAAATTTTATTATTTTTCGTTTTTTGGCTATAGCTCATTAACCTGTGAAGCCTACTTAACTGTGATAGTTTTCCTTTGAATTTCATTATACGGGGTGTAAGGGACGGTGTACCGAAAACTGAAAGGACGTGCTCAGTCTACGAAACTGAACAACTTTCCCAAAGTAACATATGTGTGCATATGTTGGGAAATGAAAAAAAAATTGTCCTCTCCATACAAATTGCCCACTCTGGTCGAACAGTTTGTATGGAGAGGTAATTTTTTTTTCATTTCCCAACATATGTTTCTCAACATATGGAAAAGTTGTTCAGTTTCGTTGAATGAGCACGCCCTTTCAGTTTTCGGTACACCGTCCCTTACACCCTGTATATCCTGCACAAAAAAGCACTTTCAGAGCATGAGAAGTGAAAAGGTTATTTTTTGGACCTTAGCCTGATATGCGTGCGTATGCTCACCTTATTACAGAGGTCAAAAGCAACAACTTTTGTTATACGACTTTGCTAACAACGCTCGAAAAAATTTCAACTTCCCATACAAAATGGGTCGGTCACGTGACCACTTTAGTATGGGGAGTCGAAAATTTTCGTGCGTTGTTAGCAAAGTCGTAGAACAAAAGTTGTTGCTTTTGACCTCTGTAATAAGGTGGGCATACGCATATCAGGTCCAAAAAATTACCTAGGATATACCATTATATATACCAATCATTATAGCAGCCATGACAAAAAAAACAGAGTACGTTTGACGGAAAGAATAACATTGTTTTACATCTCTCATATTCGGTAAGTAAGTCCTTATTACCACCAAATGGGGCTTGAAGGTGACCAATTAGCGCTCTAGGGTAATAATGTAGCTAGAAAAGCCCTAGGGCGGTAAGTAATTAAATTTTGAAAGAGTGAAGTGTTTTTTTTTATTACTTACCGCCCTAGGGCTTTTCTAGCCACATTATTACCCTAGAGCGCTAATTGGTCACCTACAATTTGGTGGTAATAAGGACCTACTTACCTCACAATCGAGACGTAAAGCAGAGTAGTTAGCTCGGGTGTAAGCATCAATTGCACCCTCGAACTATAGGCGCCCTCGCTGCGCTTGTGCGCCTAAATATCTCGGGCTGCAATTGATGCCTTACAGCCCTTGGCTACTAATCTACTATTACAAACTTGTTTTTTCTGACAGCTATAGCCTATTGCTTTTGACGTAGCTGTGAAATGTGTTGGTAAGCGTTGGAATGAACGAATAAAATTGATTATATATACTTCGACGGATAAACTCACGTTTTATATTGACGCCTTATGTTGTCGGTCTTATGACCGACACGTTTCGATCCTGTACGTCGGGAGTGTCAGGAGTGTCGGGACACGGCGACAGACGGCGGTCCGTGAAACTAAAGAAGATCCTCGTACAGGATCGAAACCTGTCGATCCTATGCCGCCAATATAAAACGTGAGTTTATCCGTCGAAGTCTACGAATAAATAATAAGTCAGGAAATGTAACTGCGCTCAAAAAATGACCCAACGAAGTCGTGTATCAGAAGAAGTCGTGTCCCCGCGTCAATTACTCAACTACTACTAGCTGACATTGCAGCACGCGCGCGGACCAATCTCTGCTCTCGTTCTGAATTTGAACCAATTGATTCGTATTTTGAATGTACGTTCTTTTGGTTTCACGTAGGGCCACTTTTTGTGTGGAATTTGTTCTGAGTTAGAGTTCCTGACTTATTATTTACTAGCTGTTACCCGCGACTTCGTCCGCGTAGATTTTATAAAAAAACAGAACTCGAACTTAATTGAAACATATTTTACGGAGCGCTTATCCTTCTTGATCCCTACGTAAAGGGCCGATCACACCTGACTGAATCCACACACTAAGTCAGTTAGTCTCCTACGTAGGAAAGGAAGGTAAAAAGATGGAACTAAGTAAGTCACTAACTGAGTAAGCCGCATAGTAAGCAACGCAGAAAGGAACTTTAGTGAAGGGCCAATACGAATAGAACACCTCATCGTACGGAAAATATTAAGGGCTAATTTATGTTGTATAGAAAAACACTAGAATAACTACAAAAAAAAAACAACAGAATTACCGGTATACTAAAAAACAAACAAGGAAATAAAATTAGGTTGCACCAGTCAAGTAAACATAAAGAATTTAAGTGATTTATTCATTCTTTTAGTTACAATAAATTTTTCATCCAAAACCGTACGAAAAGCAAATAATGATTCCAATGAAAAATAACAATTGAATGACAAAAGATTATTTGGATAGTACTAAGTAGTACATTCGAATATTTCGATTGTTGCTTCTTGAAATAATTGTACATCACTATTAAGGAACATAGTCAGTTCACTAGTTGTGCTATTACTCTATATTTTCTGTGCTGGTACACTTTATAGCGCGACTGATATGTTCAGATACTTTGTATAAAGGCTTCGATGAGTATTTTTAATGACCTTAAAATAAATTGAAAAGCAAGCTAAAAACTCGTTTATACTTTTATATTTATTAGTAGTTTTAGAATACGATTGCCTTACTTTATTACAATTGAAATAATTATAATATTATTATTATTGTAAAGGGGGCCTAAATGGGTAGGTAAAAATTTTTAATTGTCAGTACTAAGTCAAGTTAGGTATCATATTAAAGTGCTTCACTTGTACATTCCAAAATAGTTCTTTATATTTTTAACGACTCTTAGTTTTCAAGTTATGATGAAAAAAGTTTAACAAATACCTTCCCCCCTTCCTTATCCTCGAAGATTGCCGAAGAAAAAATCTGAATTAATTAAAGCCCATAGAGGTTTATGTAAATAATTCAGAAAAAAAAAACAATCTATCTAAGTAGCACAGTTTTTTGGAAATTTGCAACAAATCTTTACAAACAAATTTAGTTTTGCGGTCCTTACAATGGACCTAATTGCTTCTAAAAATACTATAGGTAGGTATATCGGAACCCTCGATGCACGAGTCCGACTCGCACTTTAATTTTTTTTTTGTTGTGTATAGATGTATGTATGGTAAAAATCGTTAATTTTTCATGGTATGAGTCCATAGATGAAGTTTTCAGGAGATTGTTTGACATCTTGTACTTGTCCGTAATTTTGTTAAACTGCCTTATAAGAGATAATTTGTAATCCTGACAGCATTTTCAATTCATGTCTAAATCAGTTGTCCCCTTCATAAAAAAATGTATAGGATCAAAACTGTTTAGTTTTCGCGTCGAGTCGGAAGCAACAGTGTGCGTATGATCGAACACACACATGCGCGCAGTCCACGCGGAGTCGTAGTGCGTCATTTCACCCGAGACGCGTTCTCGCCCGCTCGGAGGAAACGCCACCTTTTAAAAAACTGTGTTTTGAATGGAACTTTTTTCTCTCAAAGTATTTTTAATGAACTCTACTGATATAGCTCAGTAAACGATAATTCTACCAGTAGAGCAACTATTGTATAACGGAGGGTTAGTCGAGGGGAAGCGAGGGGCGACAGGGAACAGCTCTTCAAGTTTGCCGTGGCTATAACACTCAACAGCACGTCAGTAGAAACACTTTGGACTTAATGACATGGTGGTAGAAACTATCATCCGCGCATCACTTATCATCCGAAAATCACTCATCATCCGCTCATCATCATCATTCATCCACTCATCTACGCATCACTCATCATCCACTGATCAACTGTCATCCGCGCATCACTTATCATCCGAAAATCACTCATCATCCGCGCATCACTCATCATCCGCTCATCATCATTCATTCACCGATCAACTATCATCCGCGCATCACTTATCATCCGAAAATCACTCATCATCCGCTCATCATCATTCATTCACCGATCAACTATCATCCGCGCATCACTTATCATCCGAAAATCACTCATCATCCGCTCATCATCATTCATCCACTCATTAACTATCATCCGCGCATCACTCATCATCCAATTATCATCATTCATCCACTGATCAACTATAATCCACGCATCACTCATCATCCTTTCATCATCATCATTCATCCAGTCATCAACTATCATCCTGCCTAAGTTTGGCGCCATTTGCTTCTTTTAAAAAAGTAATCCATTTAAATCCATGCCATCGTTGTACATTTCGTTGTTTTTGTGATCGAAAGATCAAAGGACACATACTAACGATCAAAAGGCAGTCTTATTTCAGAAAGCCATGCCATGGAAATCCGTCTAAAGAGGAAAATCTAACAGACCTGACGAAATAATGTAGCCTGTTTTCTTCCTACGTTTGGTGCCGTTTGCTTCTTTTAAAAAAGTTATCCATTTAAATCCGTGCCATCGTTGTACATTTTGTTGTTTTTGTGATCGAAAGATCAAAGGACACATACTAACGATCAAAAGGCAGTCTTATTTCGGAAAGCCATGCCATGGAAATCCGTCTCAAGAGGAAAATCTAACAGACCTGACGAAATAATGTAGCCTGTTCCCTGCCTTAGTTTGGCGCCGTTAGCTTCATTTAAAAAAGTAATCCATTTAAATCCGTGCCATCGTTGTACATTTCGTTGTTTTTGTGATCGAAAGATCAAAAGACAAATACTAACGATCAAAAGGCAGTCTTATTTCGGAAAGCCATGCCATGGAAATCCGTCTAAAGAGGAAAATCTAACAGACCTGACGAAATAATGTAGCCTGTTTCCTGCCTACGTTTGGCGCCGTTTGCTTCTTTTAAAAAAGTAATCCATTTAAATCCGTGCCATCGTTGTACATTTCGTTGTTTTTTTAATCGAAAAATCAAAGGACACATACTAACGATCAAAAGGCAGTCTTATTTCGGAAAGCCATGCCATGGAAATCCGTCTCAAAAGGAAAATCTAACAGACCTGACGAAATAATGTAGCAAGCAGCACGTTCAAGTTTCCGATCATCGACCCTAAACAGCTCTACCTATTCAGACCACTGCCGATTACCCATCATCTACCAGTCACCCATCATCTACCGTTGACTCGTCTTCCGCCGGTCACCCATCAATATCATCCACCGGTCACCCATCTTCGTCCGGACATCAATCACGTACCGAAAATCTATCACTCTGATAACCCTTCTGACTGATCACCCATCATCAACCTATCTTCCTCCGCCTACCCTTCTTCACCAGTCACCCATCACAAAACAAAACTACCTAGGTATGGTATATAAGTAGGTACTTACTTGGTTAAAGGAATACGAGTAGGGTCTTACTACAAAAAAGTTAGACATCTGTTGAACACTTGATTAAAAAAATCGTACCAAATAACTCTGTCTATGTCATTGATGCGCAGAAGTAAAAAATTACTTATGCGCATCAACTGACATAGTCAGTTATTTTGTGCGCTATGGCAAACAATAAATAAAATTACATACAGAAATAAAAAATCCAAATAAGATCAATAAACATCTAGATAAAAAGAATTGACTTCAGCATTTTGTTACTGTAAAAATATCGTTGGCCGAAAATATTTTACTTAAGACTGCACCACGTAAAAACTACCAAAACGGCAATCACGGTTTAATATTGCTTACTTTTAAATATAATTTACGATTACGCCATACAATTTTGGTATGGCCGCGCGAAGTCTAATAAATAGCTCTGACACGCGGCCGATAAACCAGTCACCCACAAGAGCTCGAAGTGAGACCACGTCAGTTTGCACCGCGACGCGCCAAAATTATAGATCGCGTTTCAACGTATATACATTCTCTGCTTTCATAGTGTAACAGGGTAACTTTGTTTTTTACTATTTTCTAAACTAAGATATTTCTTTCCTTGTATTTATAAAATGTTTGTTTTAGAGAAATGGGGAAGCGCAAAGATAAATATTATCCGTCTTACTACAAAAAAGTTAGACATCTGTTGAACACTTGATTAAAAAAATCGTACCAAATAACTCTGTCTATGTCATTGATGCGCAGAAGTAAAAAATTACTTATGCGCATCAACTGACATAGTCAGTTATTTTGTGCGCATTTTTTTAATCAAGTGTTCAACAGATGTCTAACTTTTTTGTAGTAAGACGGATAATATTTATCTTTGCGCTTCCCCATTTCTCTAAAACAAACATTTTATAAATACAAGGAAAGAAATATCTTAGTTTAGAAAATAGTAAAAAACAAAGTTACCCTGTTACACTATGAAAGCAGAGAATGTATATACGTTGAAACGCGATCTATAATTTTGGCGCGTCGCGGTGCAAACTGACGTGGTCTCACTTCGAGCTCTTGTGGGTGACTGGTTTATCGGCCGCGTGTCAGAGCTATTTATTAGACTTCGCGCGGCCATACCAAAATTGTATGGCGTAATCGTAAATTATATTTAAAAGTAAGCAATATTAAACCGTGATTGCCGTTTTGGTAGTTTTTACGTGGTGCAGTCTTAAGTAAAATATTTTCGGCCAACGATATTTTTACAGTAACAAAATGCTGAAGTCAATTCTTTTTATCTAGATGTTTATTGATCTTATTTGGATTTTTTATTTCTGTATGTAATTTTATTTATTGTTTGCCATAGTTTCTCATTATCTTTTGGATATGGTTTTAAAAGACCTCGACTAACAATGAATACTTTCGGGCGAAATGCCCAACCGGGCGAACTCGCCTCGGAGGAAATGACCACCAAAAAATGACATCGGAACATCTTAGTAAGGAGGTTTAGTGATGGGCAAATGCGAATGATTGTCTCGAATCGAACAACTTGTCGAACAAAAAATAATGGCCTAACTGATGGTATATTTTTTTACTTAATTTTAAAAATACAGTAACAGTTTTTTTTATCGCAAAGCAGGTTTATTAACTCTACCGAACAGTCGTATAGAAAATATCGGAACCTTTCAAGTATCGATGGTAATCTATAGTGAAATTTTTTAAAATTGTTTATTAGTACTTGTTATTACACCATGAATAATAATATTTTTTTATCGACAAGTTGTTCATCATCATTCGCAAAATTTACCCATCACTAAACATGCTAAGTTCTTTACTTGAAGGGAGTAAGGAACTTTAGTGATGTCCAAGTGCGAATGATTAATTTTAATTTAATTTCGTGTTCGCATCGAAATTAAATTGACCAATACATCGAAAAAGGGACTGGTTTCCGAAAACTGAAAGGGCGTGATCAGTCAACGTAACTGAATAATTTTCAGTAAATAAAACTTTCAGAAAATATTAAAATAATCCTCTTTTCCACAAAAAAGCCACGATCACACCTAGCTGAATTCAAAGACTAATTCGGCATACATTGCTCGTTGAAGTAAGGATATTGCAATAACATAACCAAGCCTCCCAGCAATGTATGCCGAAGTAGTCTTTGTATCCAGCTAGATGTGATCGTGGCTAAACTGTCCATTTGCAATTTTATATGAAGAGGCTGATAGTTTTATTCACTGAAAGTTGTTCAGTTACGGCGAATGATCATGCCTTTTCAGTTTTCGGAAAGCAGACCCTGACACGTTTCATCTACGGCCATCACTATGTGCACCTGCTAGACTAGAAAAAGAGAAAAAATGTATCCACTTCATTTACAACAGCCATTGTTTTTGTTTTATCAGAAATACGCTCATTCATAAGATTTGGCACGGCAATGTTCAGGTCTCATTAATCCATTTAAGCTAAATAAAAATAAAAACATCACGGAAATGTATTGTCAGCCTAATAAAGCTACGACCACATCTAGCTGGATTAAAAGACTCATTCGGCATACATTGCTGGGAGGCTTGGTTATGTTACTTGCAATATCCTTACTTCAACGAGCAATGTATGCCGTATTAGTCTTAGAATTCAGCTAGGTGTGAGCACTCCTTAACTCAACCGAACATTCGTATACAAAATATAATCAATAGTGATTTTTTTTAAAGTTTATTATTAGTACTTATTATTAAACCAAGATTATGCTTTATTTTTATTTTTCATGGACAAGTTTTTCGATTCGAATTAATCATTCGCAAAATTTTCACATCACTAAACCTTCTAACTCCTTGAAGGGACTTAGGAGGTTTAGTGATGTCCAAGTGATGATTAATTCAACTTATCGAACAAAAAATATACTTATATTAAAAAAACGGTCAAGTGCGAGGCAGACTCTTGCTTCGAGGGATTCGATATTCCTGTAGTATTTTTAAAAGCAATAAAGCCCATCTTTAAGACCGCAAATAAGTGTGTCTGTAATTTTTTCTTCTTTTAATTATCGGTTGTATTTGTCTTGAGGTTGTATCAGCCATTTTTTAACAATCGATAGTATTTTATTGTACAATAATTATTTTCGATAAGGCTATTCAACAGAGTTACTGTATTTCAAGATCAACTACCGACAGCGAAACTATCGCTATCGGAACATCACTATTCAGCAACTGTATTAGTAGGCACTTTTTCTACTTAGCTTCCTAGCTAGAACTCTGAATTCACAAACGTCTTTTTCTACGTAGCCTCCTAGGTAGATTTCTTATTCAGTCGTCAAATTCAAGCAGGTGTAATCGCGGCTTAAAAGATGCATTTGTACTTATCCAAGTTGAATAAATGCATCTTACTATTTAACTGGTAGGTAGTGCGGAATTTTCATTGTCAACCGTTACAGGCGAACTTAAAAAAGAAGGCAATAAAGGGAGTGAAGTGAATGGGTAGCGAGGAGGTATTCATAAAAGTAAAAAAGGTCCCTATTCCTCCCTATCTATCCTTTTGTATCCCCCCCCCTACATTCCCACTCCCCCTCCCTCACCCTCTCCCACTCTCTCTTCCTCTCCCTCGCCCCTCCCTCTTCCCCCCCTCACCCTTCCTTCCCCCTCCATTTCCCCCCTTCCCCTCTCCCCATCACCCTCCTTTTCCCCCCTCGCCCTCCTCCCATTCCCCTCCCTTTCCCCCTTCCCCTCACTCATCCTCCCCTTCCACCTCTCCCTCCCTCTACCCCCCCCTCCCTCTACCCCCTCCCACGCCCTCTACCCCTCCCTCCCCCTTTCTCTCCCCTCATTTTCCCCTCCCTTACACTCTCTCCCTATCCCTCCCCCTCTCCCTCTCCCTATCCCTGACCCTATCCCTGCTTCTACCCCTAACGCCATCTTAACCGCTATCCCTATCCTTATATATAAACATACAACTGACACTCATATTGATTTTTAGACATTTCAAACCTATCGAATCCCAACCCCGTCCCAGGGGTGGTGGTATTTCACGTCCACCACGTTGGATTTCAAAATCATTGTAGTTTTCGTAATCAGCGACCCGATAAACCATACGAACGACACCCATATTGATTTTTAGACATATCAACTCTATCGCACCCCAACCTCATCCCCAAGGGATGATAGCATTTCACGTCCACCATGTTGGATTTCAAAATTGTTGTAGTTTTTGTAATCAGCGGCTCGATAAACCTTACAAACGACACTGATTTTTAGACATTTCAACCCTATCGCACCTCAACCTTATCCCCAGGGGATAATCAAATGGTAGTTTACGTCTACCACGTTGGATTTCAAAATTGTAGTAGTTTTCGTAATCAGCGATACTTAGTTGAATAAAAAAAGTCCCATCAAAATCGGTTAAGTAGTTTCGGTGTGCTGTAGCAGATACAACCCCGCTAGAGTATTATTGTATGTGTAGATTCCCACGGGAATGAGATATTTTCCCGGGGTAAAAAGTAGCCTATGTCCGTCTCCAAGTTACCATCTATCACCATACCAAATTTCATCAAAATCCGTTCAGCCGTTTAGGCGTGAAAGATCAACAAACAAACAAACAAACAGACAGACAGACAGAGTTACTTTCGCATTTATAATATTAAGTATGGATTCGTAGGTCGAAGTATATAAGTAATTATGTGTAACAAGTGTTTGTTCGCGAATCGTTTAGTGATAAAATAGATCATACCTTTTCTTCTTCCTCCGCATGAAACCTTCTTTTATGAAACCACAGCATTCTTTTACTCTTAATCATCTGTGAACAAACGTCACACGCAACTGGCCCCGGTTTCCTGTAAGACGATACTACCTTCAATAACCAGACGAGTAAGTATATTTATTTACATAGTGTCAGCGAACTACAATACTATGGAACTCTAACTCAGAACAAATTCCACACAAAAAGTGGCCTTACGTGAAACCAAAAGGACGTATATTCAAAATGCGAATCAATTGGTTCAAATTCAGAACGAGAGCAGGGATTGGTTCGCGCGCGTGCTGCAATGTCAGCTAGTGGTAGTTGAGAGGTAACTATTTTAGCTCCGCCTACTTTGGTAGAAAGCCTCCCCCCTGGACATGACCTGCCCAGACCGATCTGGAAGTCTCTAAACAGACTACGGACACAGGTCGGTCGGTGAAAAGACAGCATGTGTAGGTGGGGTTTCACCGACAGCTCTAATACCAATGTGAGTGCGGTAACTCCCCACAAACAATGGAACACCTAACCTCCTGTCCCGCATGTCCCGACACAAGTACGCGTGATGACCTTTTTAAAGCCACAAATGACGCAGTAAATGTGGCAACGTTCTGGGCTACAAAAATTTTAACATTTGTAATTGATCGACAGAAGAAGAAGAAGACTTTGGTAACTATTTAATGGGGTCAAGTTTGAAGCGTAGTTATCGTTCTATAGTATTGTAGTTCGCTGCATAGTGTAGTATTTCTGACACTCTTTGTCAACACAACAAAAAAAGAAGCTTAACTTTAAAGTCGCTTTTTGCGATGGGGATCATGCCTGGGTCCAAAACTAAATAAAATACTGTTTCCATTTAAAAAGGAGATCTGCAAAATTGCTCTCAAACTGACCATTCCAAATTTTGTGTGCAGTTTTAAGGTTATACACCTTCATTCTTATCGTCCAAACGGCATGACGCTCCCGATTGGATCATGCTGATTGAACAGTCGACATGACAGTTAAACTTGACGAATCAATCGAAATTCATTTGGCTTGATCGATTGGTCATTTGATCCAATCGGACACTGCAGGACAGCCGCGCGATCGCCAGTTTAGTTGAGCCAAGGAATATACTCTCAGTTGAGTCGAATCTTCATTCAGACAAGGTGCGAGTCGCGCGCTCTACAACATGTCGCAAATACCGCACGATACATCATAACATCCCAAAAGATGTCCACTACAGGACAAGGAGCTCCCTCCAGAATTCCAGCTCTTGCTAGAAGAATGTGGAGGGGAAGTATCTTAGTCACCACGCTTGTTAGCGTTACGGCTGACACCATGGACCGCGGTTGTTGGTGACCGCAGATATGTAAGATGGTAGCAGTCACGCAAAGTGTATTAATAACACGCGAGTACGACACACACTTGATAAGTTTTTATTATTTGTTGTTATTCTACAGCTTATGAACTATAAATGTACCAATTTTCAGGCTTATTTATTTATTTAAGGACAGCCAATAGAAATTACAATATTATCATCACCACTAAACAAATACAATACTTAATCTAAATGCACTTCTTGTCAAGGCAGCCACAACATTCATTTAAATTAAGATTACATTCACAATATTACTACAAAATAATTACTACAAGATAATAGTTATTTAACAGAGAATTACAATAGGCTTGTAAGTGTTCCCCTTTTTTACGACAGAGCTAAAGCAAAAATCGCCTAAAAACATGTTATTAGTAGGGGAGCCCTCTTAATTTTTTATATTTTATTTTGTTATAGCGGCAACAGAAATAGATAATCTGTGAAAACTGTCTACTGGTTTATGAGATACAGCCCGCTGACAGACCGATATCGGAGGCATTTTAATAGGGCCCCGTTTTTCACCCTTTGTGTACGGAACCCTAAAAATGGATCATAAATAACGATTTACATGAAACTTACTCCTTAGTTACCGGTCGTGTCTCGTTGTTGTGCTTACTCTCAATATGCCGATTAAGTGCGTGCATCCTCCGGAACGTCTGTCAAGTAAATAGTATAGTCAAAAGCAAGTCAAGCTTGACATATTGGACTTTGAACCATTCTTAAGGGTTCCCTGGAGCAGATTTCCCATAAAAACTAGATATTGAGATAATTTCCAAACTACAAAACATTTTATTACAATTTTGTTTACATACATGGTGAAGATATATCATGGTTTGATTTTTTTTTTATGTTACCAGTGAGCAAACGAGCAGGTGGGCCACCTGATGGTAAGTGGTCACCACCGCCCATAGCACCCACTATCTTATTAGTGACATCTTTGACGCTAATAAGACAGCAAAGCGCGTTGCCCACCCTGAGAACGAACGTACCTAAAGATGACAGAAAAAAAAGCGATTTATAGCATCGTTTTTTAGAAATCTCCAAAAACCTTTACAAACAAATCTAGTTAGGCGGTCCTTAAAATTTACTTTATTGTTTCTAAAAATACTATACGCATATCGGAACCCTCGGCGCGCGAGTCCGACTCGCACTTGACCGGTTTTATGTTTTCGTTTATTCCAATGCTTACCAATACATTTACAGCTATGTCAAAACCAATCGGCTAAAGCTGTCAGAAAAAAACAAGGTTGTAAAACAATGTTATTTTTATTCGTCAAATATACTCTGGTTTTAGTGCAAAATGTGTTGGCGTTGGAATATCTAAACGAAAAAATGTAACCGGTCAAGTGCGAGTCGGACTCGCGCGCCGAGGGTTCCGATATACCTATAGTATTTTTAGAAACAATAAAGGTAATTTTTAGGACCGCATAACTAAATTTGTTTGTAAAGGTTTTTGGAGATTTCTTGCTACTTCAAGAAATCGCTTTATTTTTGCTGTAATATTTACGTCAACGTCCATAATGTCGTATAAAATCCATAAAAAAATGGATTATGAAAATATTAACTTACTCTTTTACACTGGCCACAATGCAGGGTTGGCATTCTATGGGTAATCTGAATATGACAAAGAAGTTTGTACTGATAATCAAATATTCGCCCACATTCTTCACAGGTAAACCTAAAACATAAAAACATAAGCGCTTTGAAACATCTTTTATAATGCGCACGCCTAAAAAATGGAATTCTCTGCCTGCGTCTGTGTTCCCGAGTTCATATAACCCGAATCTCTTCAAATCGCGAGTGAATAGGCTTCTTCTGGGCAAGCTCGTTCCATCGTCGACCTCATCTCTGTCTTCAAGACTAGATCGAGATCAAGAGTAAGCCCATTTTCAATAAAAAAAAAATACATAATTTATTTGTCCTTCCGGCGCATAATAACGTCACGTTTGCAAAATGTCACGATCGCAGAATGTCACGTTCCCAAAATGTCACATTATCCTCCTGTCGCATAATGTCACGTTCGCAAAATGTCACTTTATCTTTAGGGTGGAGGCAATAACAGTGTGTTTAAGCATTTCTTATAATACTGCGTTTCAAATAGAAACCTACAGCGCCATCTGTTGGCGGGTAGCATAGCTTGCTCACTCGATGATATTTTAATGTTGAGGCGGCTATTATAGAACGAAGCTCGGTCGCCCAGGTACTTATTATTAATAGAAGCGTTATAATTTTCTTATAACATCCGTGGACCCGCAAAAAAACACTTGTCGTGGGTTAATAATAATAATAATTTTGGGACAATTCACACAAAGTCACCATGATCCCAAACAAGGCAAAGCCTGTACTTTGGGTACCAGAGACTGATATACATACATAAATAGATAAATAGCACCCAGACACAGAACAAACATTCGTGTTCATCTCACAAATGTTTGCCCTGGGCGGGGATCGAACCCGCGACACACGGCTTGGAAGGCAGGCTCACTACCAATCACACCAACGGGCTAGTCAATTTGACTTTAGGAGAGATTACTATTACCAGTCTCAATAAAATCTCAATAACAATTGCATAATACCAGAGCTCGAAATCGGTTCAAATTAAACCGGTTGATAACCCGCTTTTTACATTTTTCGCAAAGATTGAAACCTAAATGCGCCGCGCCGCAGCAATTGGCAGTCAATTCTCATTGCGCGTGCTACACGATATCAGGCCCAAAGAATTCAGGCTCCTTGCTAAGCTCGAAATAGAAGGAATACGTATTTATTTTAATATGGGATGACATCTGCCATTGTGTCCCAAGTTGAACTGTCAAATCATCAAACGTGATTTGACATCCTCATACAAAATTTACAGAACGACGCCTATGCCGTATTTACAATGACTGAATGAATGTCAGAACTCAGAATACCTTGTGACATAAATTTTCATTAATTTTCTTTCTATTAACATTATATTTCTATGATGATCAGGCCACCGGTTTACCGGGTTCATCAGTTCATCTCGATTGTATCTTTTGATTGTGTTGTTGTAGAAGCTTGGAATTTTCGCGGCTTCAAGGGTCCATGGACCTTTATATTTGATATTAATTTCCACTTGATACGAGTACCTTTACCCGTTCGGGAGGAAAAGGGTCTTGACAGACAGGCAGACGGACAACAAATTGATCCTATTAGGGTTTCGTTTTTCCTTTGAGGCACGGAACCCTAAACATTATAAAATAATACAAGCAATGGAATGAATAATGAACTTTCCTTACCTTGAGTCTGGATATACTGAAGGTATTTCGTTAAGCGCTACTTCTCCTTTTGAATGTATTTTAACGTGATTTTTTTCAGTATCCATACTAGATACACCTGGATCTGGCTCTGTAGCTCGACTTGGTTTTGGCTCTAAAACTGAACACTCTTTGTCTAAAAGCTTTTTTAAGTATGAATCCTTAGGCATTTCAAAAGTATTCTGTATATTTTGAGTCAATTTTTGTTCAATAACTGAATGTAGTGTTCCTTCTGAAAGAATTGTTGCATAATTATTCTGAACATTACTTTCTTGAATAATGTTTTGTTTAGAAACTGGACACAATCTTCCTTGCGGAATTATTATTGCATAAGTATTCTGTTTTTGACTTTCTTGAGTAAATTTTGGAACTAAATTTGTATTTGATGTTTCTTGAGAAAGTATTCTTGCATAGGTATTTTGAGCTTTAGTTTCATTTCGATAACCAACCACATCTATCTTGGTGCCATGGTTATCTTTACTTAACAGCGCAGAATTATTTCCAGTAACATTTTTAATAACTGGAACTCTATAACTGTGTATACTTTCATCATTATCCAGTCTTACAGCACTATTTCCGGATACGTATTCTTGTTTACAATCCGACATCAATTCGACTGATTCAAAATCATTAGTGACTGTTTCACCGTTGTCGCTTCTATCGTCTTGTTCAGTCACGTCTTCAATTTTTAATTCAACTTCAGTTTCTACTGTGTGACGTTTTTCGCAAGAATAGGCCTGCTCAGATAGGGACACTATTTGGATATTTGTCATTTGCAATGCCACAGCTTTTGCATTTGATGGATTTGGAACCTGCAAAATAAAATGTGCGGGCAAATTCTTTAAAATCTTTTAACGCACATAGTGCGCATATTAAAACCAGATGTACTAATCATGAGGAATAGTAAAAACAACAAACAAATAAAAAAAAATGAGTGGATAATATCATAGAAACAGCTGAGAAGAAACGAAAAAAATTAAGCTAAATAAAAACCTTGGTTGATTGTAAAGATAAAGATAAATTTATTTCAAATAAAAACTTAGCCTAATTATAAGTAAAACTTAAATACACAAATAGGTACTATTTTCACCTAAGTTATGTACAGTGAGATACCTAAACTAAGTAAATTTAATCTTAGGCATCCTAATCTGTTCTTATTTAATTTTAATGAATTATTTAGATTGTATCCTTGATACGGCCGTTAGTTTGACTCTAGGTAGGTAGGTACAGTCAAGTCACGTCAAGCTCCCGCCTACATCCACTTCCCCCCCCTCCCTTCAACACCCCTCCCTTAACCCCCCTCGCATCATCTCAGCATCCAAAGCTCGATGTAGCATCAATTATTGCCACCAGAGGTCCTATATCGACTTTGCACAAAATTACGCCCCCCAATCGAAAGCTAGACATATCCACGTCAAAAAATATCTTATCTTTGGGTTGAAATATATGAAAATTTATTTTCTACTCGCTTTTCCTTGAAACAAGAAAATGAGAAGATGTCAATATTCTGCTGAGTCATTCTCCAAATATTATTTTTAAATCCTGTATTAATATAATAATGTTCTGACATGTGTGTTCCTTACCTGCTGTCCCAACAACTGCATACTGTATTCAACTTGCAATTTGAATACATGGGTTTTTTTGAGCAGGCTGTGGCATACCATGCAAACCAAGTCATCCTCCTTTACCTGATCCAACCATAAAAATATTAATATTAAAAAACACTGCAAAAAAAATTGAGCAGACCGCTACAAAAGCTCCATGAGCTTATTCTGCCATCCCCCTTCTACCATCGGGAATCCAGACGCCATCCTTCCTTTATAATGCGCACGGCCAAGCAGTGGAATTCTCTGCCTGCATCTGTGTTCCCAAGCTCTTATAACCCGAATCTATTTAAGTCGCAATTGAATAGGCTTCTTCTGGGCAAGGTCGACCTCATCTTAAAGGTGGTAGGGCTTTTGTGCAAAGTCCGTCTGGGGAAGTACCACCCTCTTGCTGTTTCTGCCGTGAAGCAGCAGTGTTTGCACTGCTGTGTTTCTGTTTGAAGGGCAAGAGAGCCAGGGAAATTACTGGCACATGAGACATACCATCTTAGTTCTCAGGGTGGGTAACGCGCTTTGCTGTCTTATTAGTGTCAAATTATTTCGCTAAGAAGACAGTGGTGTTATGGGCGGTGGTGACCACTTACCATCAGGTGGCCCACCTGCTCGTTTAGCCACTTGTGACATAGAAAAAAAATCTCTCTCCTCAGGGCTAGATCAAGGTCAAGAGTAAGCCCATACACAGTAAAAAAAATAAGGCATAATTTATATGCTTGAGAGTGAATTACAATCTGTTGTGTAAAACCACAGAATATAATAATAGTAAACAAGTTTAGTAAAACACAAACCTGAATCCTAAAATTACATAGATTTTGCATGTTAGTCACAGCTAGACCCTGTTATGACAAAACATTGAAACCCCGGTAACAGCATTTTTATCATAACATAGTCAAGTACAGTCAACGATAGGTCAAGCTTGACACTCGCAGTGCGACTCTAGCCCGTACCTCTATTGAAATAAGAATAGTACAAGTCTAATGTGTGTTTTTGTTAAGTTACAATGAATTTATAAATGAATGAAAATAAATAAATGTCGAGCTGGATGTGCTCTTGACTATACAATCTACATGATGTAGGCCTGGCACTTATTCGATGCACTGTTCATTAAGTGGTTTTGTAACAAGTTTGTCTAAAGCACAACATACATATAGTAGGCAACAGCTTGAGAGAGCAGTCAAAATCTATGGCACTCCATACACTCCTGAGCACTCCTGAGCTGTCATGTACTGTACATATAAAGTTATAAACTATAAATCTAATTTTTCTATTACTAGCTGTTACTAGCAATCTGTTCTAAGTGACCAAGAAATGTCATAAGAATTCAATATACTTCTTAGAGTAAGGGGTCTAAAGTAAACAAAAAATAAAGTTCATAAATTTCACTGAATTCATAACTAACTGCTAACTGTCTATAGAATTCATCCCACTTTCTATTTCTCAAAGTTACCTAGTAGTGATTGCTATACTAGCAGCAATGCATACTCAACAAATTATAGGGGTACTGACTGGAGAAACGTCAGATTCAGATAGTGTAAATTCTTTACAGAATACTTATTGAATGTCATGCAGAATACAATGCAAATAAAGCGAGTCGGGGGTGCAGTCAAAATATGTGGCGCGTCATACATTTTGCCCGCTTTCCTGGGCTTTTGTCTACTGTACATATAAAGTTGAAAACTATAAATCTCATTTTTCTATTACTAGCAGGTACTTGCTAGTGACTGGATGTTAGAACAAAAAAAAACCGGCCAAGTGCGAGTCGGACTCGCGCACTGAGGGTTCCGTAACACCACATAAACATAATTGTATTAGTTGAAATTTCAGTAAGTTAATGTGCTAGATTTTTTGAGTCCGACACGCGCTTGACCAAATTTTATTATTTGCTGTTATTTTATAGCCTATGCCCTATAAACATACCAATTTTCAAGTTTGTAAGTGTTCCCGTTTTTAAATAGAACTAAAACAAAAATCGCCTCAGCAACCATCCAACTTGACCCCTCTCTTATATGAATGTTCTTGAAACGGGAGCTCACCACAATTGGTTACCATTAGTTGTGAGAAAAGTTGTAATATTTAATGATTTCAGACTTTTTCCATTATTTGTACTGTGAGACCTAGCTTCTTGCCAAATTTCATAATTTTAGGTCAACGGGAAGTACCCTGTAGGTTTTTCATTTTTTAATAAATGTATGGAGATGAGGACATAAAATGCCATATCTTTTGATTGCGTCGTTGTAAAAATTGAAATTTTCGGATCTTGTGTGGTTCATGGATCCTAATATATGATATTAATTTCAACCTGATACCTTTACCCGTTCGTGAGATAAAGGGTCTTGACAGACAGACAGACGGACAACAAAGTGATCCTATAAGGGTTCTTTTTTTTTTTTTTGAGGTACGGAACCCTAAAAACAAATGGAACTGGTCAGGACACGTCTGTAGAATGAAAGAGGACAGATGGATGAAAGCTATCACAGAATGGACACCATATGACAAGAGAAGATCAGCAGGAAGACCAAGAACAAGATGGAGAGATGACTTACATAAAGAATCCAAAGAATGGTGGAGAGCGGCTAAAGAGAGGAAATTCTGGGAAAGGTTAGGGGAGGCCTATGTCCGAAAGGGCGTCTCTTAAATTAACTACATATTTATTATGTGATACATTTAAACAAATTTGTAAATTATAAGAGAAATAAATGGCTTTATTATTATTATGTTGTGATAAAAAGGATTAATTTAGAACTTTTACAATACTTGACAAGTTTCATAAAACCACTAGCATGGTTTATCTCTGAGGACAGAGTACCACTAAGGCTACAACTGATACAAACTCATATACTTAGGTATTTAAATTATAAACTAAGCACATCTATAACCTTACCAACACATTTTGCAAGGCTATTGTGCTCTATGATCAATAGTAATCAGCTAAAGCTGTCAGAAAAAACAAGTTTGTAAGACAATGTTATTTTTTCCGTCAAATATACTCTGGTTCATCTGGTTCGTCGTACTTTGTCTGGTTCTACGGCTGCAAAATGTGTTGGTAAGCTTTTGCATTGACTCGTGGAACGGATTATAGTCTAAGATGTGAGATGGTACAATACACAGAAAGATGATGCTGCCCAACCTCCGGTTCATAATTCCTTAGTCGCCTCTAAAGAAACCAACGGGTAGAGATGGGTTTGTACTAATATTTGCCGGCACCACAAAGGACATCACCACGCAGACGCGTTAATGTAATATTATATATTCTTTGACTCAGGTATGATGACATTCAGTTTCAATCATTATAGCTATTGTAGCACTAGGACTCAGAAGTGGGTTAAACGAGCAATATTTATATATATATATATTTGTAAACGGTTTCTCGAAAACGGCTCTAACGATTTCGATGAAATTTAGTATACAGGGGTTTTAGGGGCAAATTAAATCGATCTAGCTAGGTCTCATGTCTGGGAAAATTCGTTTTCACCGTCTTTTTAAATATTTCTTAGCGCGTTTTAGTGCGTTCAAGAAACTTACAGCGCCATCTGTTGTCGAGCATAGCTTGCTCACCCGAAGGCGGCTTTTATAGAGCGAAGCTCGGTCGACCAGGTACTAACTAGGTAATAAAACACACGGCTGCTGCGTGTTGCGCTGCTTCGCGAACTTGTTTGACACAATAGTCGTAGTCGTGTGTCTAGATTAATGTTCGAAGAAAAGTTTAAGAAAGAAAGGCTCATAGTTACCGTATACCCGAAAACGAAGTTCAAAAAACTGGAGTGCTGACAATTCTTTAGATATATAAATTTGCCTTCCTTGGTAAGACAACAAACACATATTTTATGTTTTGTGGGTGCCGTATGATCATACATTTTATGCAAATTAGCCCTCTATAATAAAGCAAATACAATTCGGGATTTTTTTTTAATGGCAATCACCCTAAGTACTAGGGTATTTGTTTGTGCCAAGGTCAAGGTAACAAAAAAAAATCATTAAAATACATGAAAATAAATCATTTGCCCCATCCAGACTCTCCAAGAGGCAACACGAGGGAACGGGAGCACGAGAGTGATGACGGTACGCTCGTGTCCCCTCGTCTGCCCTCGCCTCGCCTCGCTGGCGCTCCGTTTTGTGTCGGTTTTTCGAACGCGAGGGGGTGAGGCGAGGGAATCGACCACACTCGTGCTCGCTCACTTTGTTGTTAAAAGGACCCACATGTTTTATGTCACTACGGGGTGGAGTAATGATTTGTGAACCGCTTTTGTGGAATTTTATCAAATAGAACCAATTATTTAAAAAAAAAAAAATTAAATATACCTACCTAATACAGCAGCAAAAAAACTAAAAAAATATCATTAATGGCGACTTAGAGTGGCTAACGCAATAAGTTCGACTTAGGGTGGCTAACGCAGTAACTTCAAATACGTCCATCTTTTAGTTGACGTAGCGGGCAACACCAGTGACTTATATACTCTTTGGCGGGCAACTGAATAAATCGAGAGTGTGGATGGCTAGCACTCCCACAGATTAGTATATATGTAGGGGGCTAAGCACTCCTGCAGCCTCCACTTGCCAAGACTCGTGCGAGAGCCTCGTGCGAGAGCCTCGTGCGAGGCGCCTCGTGAGAGTCTGGAGCCGGCAATAGGGTGCCCGCACAGGTAACATCTGCGATCCGATAAGAAAGAAAGAGAAAGCTGAGCGGGTACTCGGCCTTGACTTTGATCACGAAATTGTTTGACCGTCTCCGCCTCTGATGTACAGATCGTAGTATTATATAGTCTAAGACAGATCGCGACAAAATTTCAGATATTTTGCGATCAGAGCCAGTGTTGCCACTACAGACTATTTTCAGGTAGATTTAGCCAGTTTTATTGCAGCTTTTTTTAGGAGAAGTAATTACTTAATCAGCTATATAACCCAAACAAATCAGTTATTAACTTGATTTGTGCAGCATTACGTTTTTGCCGAAATCGCTTATGCTTTTTCATGTTTCAAAAGTTGAAATTGGATGGCGTACTTACCTATAATTTCCCATAAAATATGAACTTCTAACAAACGAAGAAAAATATTTTATCGAAGTGAAAATTAAAAGCCAAATTGGCAGAAATCTTTCACGAGTGAGCATACAGATGGCTAGCTTTCTCTTTCTTTCTTATAGCTGCATCTCCACGGATCGCGGATCACAGACTGACCGTGTGTGACCGTCTGAACATACGTTAGTATTATATGGTCTAAGGTCTGAACCGTCTCCGAGGTTGCCTGATGGCGCTGATCACAGTAATAATAATGATCGCAAAGTCTGATCGCGAAACTGTTTGACCATGTGCAGGGACAATGCGCAGGGCAGGGAAATCCCCGGAAAGTGTTTGGTCGGCAGCAAATGAACGAATGTTTTCTTGGTCATGTCAAAAATATCATTCCATTCCAATTCATTCATTCCATGCATGTCCAAACCCCTAAAAATATACTCTATGTCCAAACCTTAGATTATCCAAAGTCCAAATCCAAAGCAAAAAAACGTAGTGATTATATACCTTAGACTATAAAAGTTATATACTCTTAGAAAGCAAAGGTCGAATAGCAAGTGGTCCTGAATTTGTAAGTTGTGTTTTTTTCGGGTTATAGGTAGGTACTTAGATGTCCAAAACCACATGAGTAGCTCTTTTTTGGTTTTTCTAGGTAGGTAGGTTAGCACGTCAATTTATGTAAAATCGCCTCTGCGCAATCAAGATCAATATGGGTATATGCTTTTGCTGTTCCTGCACACCATAGAGTTAAGTTTTGTTATATAAATTGCATCTATTGCTGCCCATTAATGTTTTGAGGGAATGAAAGGAGCTTTAACTTAAAAGACGCTTTGTGCAATTAACTGTAAGAGTCATAATATGGTGCTCCAAAGTTCCAGTGAAATAACAAGAAAATCGTTGTACCTATAATGCTGACTATTATAGTGGTATCTTGCCAATTTTTTTTATGGTTATTTAGGTATTATTTGGTAAACTAGGTAACAGGTAGGTATTAGAAACAATAGAATAAATCATTATAAATAATGGAGTGCCAACTTACAGCAAATGAGTAAATAAACTAAGCTATGCTTTTATGTGCATAGGTACCTTAGCATAGGTTTACTTACTGATGGAGTTGAAAGATATTTACCTCATCATCATAATATCCCATGAAACATCCACTACAGGACAGGGAGCTCCCTCCAGATTTCTAGCTTTTGCTGGAAAAATGTGGAGGGGAAGTACCATAGTCACCTCGCTTGTTAGTGTTAGTGGCTGGCACCATGGACCGCGGTTGTAGGTGACCGCAGTAAGTAAGATGTAAGATACATTGGAGGATGCTGCTGCCCATCCTCCAGTTAACCCTTAGTCGCCTCTTACGACACCCACGGGCATGTATGGGTTGGTACTATTCTTTGCCGGCACCACACGGGACAAATTTACCTATTAGGTACTAAATCAATGCTTTTTCTATTTTAATTTTTTTTAACAAGAAACAGAAGGTACTTAGTTGACTCATTGTGTTTAAGTTGTATTCTGAATAATTAATTTAATCTAAAGTGAATTCTTGTATTTTTAATTAACTTACAGTACTTAGAACGCAGTTTAATGAGTTTAAGGGTGCTTTGACTAGATGGCTGAGTGAAAAGTGCTTTTACACAGTAGGGGAATACATGTTGCATGACCAAAAATAGGTTTAATCTTTGTTTGGACATGACCTGTGTATTTTGACTGCTGTTTAAAATGTTATTTAAATTAGCTTGGGTTCCTGACAATTCAAAAACTGGTAATCTTTATTTTACAATATTATCTTTTATTGTTGAATTTACTGTTTATATCAATTTTATCAAAAATTTTAGTAATCTTTATAATAATTTGACATTCAGAATATTTTTGAAAGTGTCATTTTTTTTATTTTTTTTATTGTAAATATTATAATTTTGCATGCCCTCGCTTTGCACACCTGAATACAGGTTGAATATATCTACTGTACTAAATTTAAGATCTTTAACAATGTATATTCACGCAAATAAATAAATGATTATAGATTATTTTCTTTATTTTGTAGGAAGCCATGGAAGACCGACACACCGTCACTGTAAGTGATGGAATAATACCAGCATTCATCATTTCACTGGATAATGTTGGTAAGTTTTGTTTGCAGTAGGTAGGTATTTTTTCAGAAAACACTTCTTACACACTTCCAAACAATTTTTTTCTATTCGCACACCAGTTTACTTATGAAGACATTGGTGTTAGCTGTTAACATAATTTTAGTTTGCCAGCCTTCCTACATCATAATATCTCATGAATTTGTCCACTGCGGGACAGGGAACTCCCCCCTCCAGAATAAAGCAAAAACGCATGGTACTATGGAGATGTATTATATGTCGCACAAAATAACTTTGGCCCTATCATTGATGCGCAGTAGTCAAAAATGAACCATTTTTTTCTTCTGCGCATCAATGACAGGGCCAAAGTTATTTTGTCTGTCGTATACCAAAGTCAACAGGCTTATAAAAAAAGATGCTGATAACGATGTCCATCCTCCGGTTCATAAACCCTAGGTCGCCTCCTACAACATCGGTGGGTAGGGATGGATGGTACTATTATTTGCTGGCACCACACAGCAGCGTTCCTACATACATACAATCAATAAAGCTACCGCTGCTACTGGGACAGTCATGTACGAAAGTACTTTTGTTAGCTCCACTAAAAATCAAGATACTTTGTGTTGTGAAATTCCATCAGACCTATAATTCTGTTCTTTTTGTGTAGGCACCTACTTGCTTACCTATTTGTAAACCGTAGTATCTCTTTTTAACTGCTTTAAGAAACTAGGTACACCCTACAGCACGTAAGTATAGAAGCACTTTGGACCATATGACATGGTAATAGAGTTTCAAATCTTTCCACGAACATGCTGGTGACCGTACCTAATCCTATACTATTAAACGAGCTATATATGTTATATATATATTCTAACGATTTCGATGAAACTTAGTATACAGGGGTTTTTGGGGGCAAAAAATCGATCTAGCTAGGTCTCATGTCTGGGAAAATACGTTTTCACCGTTTTTTAAATTTCTTTGCGCGTTTAAGAAACTTACAGCGCCATCTGTTGGCGAGTAGCGTAGCTTGCTCGCCCGATGATATTCAGGTTGAGGCGGCTATTATAGAGCGAAGCTCGGCCGCCCAGGTACTAAGTTTTAATGAAGCTATTAAAAAAATAACTTAAAAAAAACATATTTTGAAATTTAATTTAAGAACTCTATCTTATACTATTAAACGGGATATATATATATATATTTGTAATCGGTTTCTCGAAATCGGCTCTAACGATTTCGATGAAATTTTGTATACAGGGGTTTTTGGGAGCAAAAAATCGATCTAGCTAGGTCTCATGTCTGGGAAAATTCGTTTTCACCGTCTTTTTTAATAATTCTTAGCGCGTTTTAGTGCTTTCAAGATACTTACAGCGCCATCTGTTGTTGAGTAGCATAGCTTGCTCACCCGATGATATTTTAATCATACAGAGCATAGCTCGGTCGCCCGGGTACTAAGTAAGTAATAAGCAGCAAAATATACCTACTGTTATTTAATGTTTTATTTTTTAATTATAGATCTGAATTTGCTACCAAAATGGAGATCATGGAAGAAAGATGGTACTATTCCACTGTGGAGGGCTCAGTCATCAGGGCCAGGAGTAGAATACCTGGAGTTTGAAGTGTTGGCTGGTGATGACGAAGGCAGTGGTGATGATCAATATGGTGAGAGAAATATGCTTATGTCAATAGTGCAATATAAGGCGCAGGCCAGACAGAAGAGGTGCGCCGCACGGCACGCATTCAGCGCACCTCTTCTGTCTGGCTTGCACCGCGTCGTTCTCCTACATTTTGTATGCATGTGATTTGAACAGGCGACGAGACGGCATGCCTAAGGCGCACTGTCGGTGCACCACCGGCGCACCGCCGGCTCGCCGCCGCACAGCACAGTCCGCTGCCATCGATTGCGTCGTTCAGCCGAAAAGTGTACCACGGGGGCGCTCGAAGCGCGCCTCGGGCGCACCCGAAGCGCGCCTCGGGCGCACCTGAAGCGCGTCGCGCCCGTTCTGTCTGGCTTGCACCTTAAACTCTTAGGATTGTCTTGGTGTGTGTAATATAGTGGTTTTAGCTCGATTTTTACAATCCTCAATCTTGAAAGCCATCTATGCCCCAGAAGCAGGCTAATGTTATAAAAGGTTAGACTCTATAGCTTTAATGTCTTTATGGATTTTGTTAGATTCATCTCATGGGAGTGACATATTGCAACTTCCTGCTCCCTATAGGGCGATAACACCCTTCTCACTTGTAGGTTTAATTATAATTTTCTCCTATTACCCTTCCTGCTCGTTTTACAAACAGTTGCAAAAAGATTTTTAAAATATATGTGGATCCATGCTCAGTGATTATTAAATGTTAAAGCACCTTTGAATCTACTGCTGTAACTTTCATGTTCAAGAGCTTTACAATCAACAACCTTCGAGCCAGTCTTTTTCCTTTAACTTGAGATTGGCAGGAATGCCAAGAATCGTTGTTTTTCTTACAACAGATATATTTTTTTTTGAGTTAACATTAAAGCCTCTTTTTGTAACTGGCAGCCAATCTTCAGAGTCACGGCCTTTGCAGGCTTGCCGCTAAAGCCGCAATCACTCCTTCCTAAATTCAAAGTCTAATTCGGCATACATTGCTGGGAGGCTTGGTTCTGTCAATTCCAATATCCTTACTTCAACGAGCAATGTATGCCGAATTAGTTTCTGAATTAAGGAAGGTGTAGCCTGCATGTAGAGCTGTGAGTATGTTTCTTATTTTCTTTTTCATACCTATTTATTTTTTTATATGCAGAAAATGCATCAAGCAAATATTGTTACGTATGTGGAGTAGAGGTGCTGGTAGCTTATTGGAATAAGCATGCCAGTAGTATCAGACACAAGGCTTGCTCCTCCATAGAAACCACTTATCTTGATCGCTCAAGAAAACAGGTAGTTATTATTGATTTTTTTAGTATATGCATAAAAAAGTGCTTCCTCTGCCACAGCATTAACTATTTTCTGCTTCTTTCTTCTATTGAAGGCAGTTATTATTATTTTTTTCGTTCTGGCTTTCACATCTTTTAGCAAGAAAGTAGAAATCAAAGAAAAAGAATACTATACTCTCTCTGACGTAGAAATATAAGAGGTCTCGTAAGAAAAAATATGGCTTCTCTTCAGATTGATTTATATTTAGCAAAAGCGCAAAATACGGCGTTTGAACATTTTGTATGATGTTCTATACGACCTCGCACACTTACACTACGGTTCGTCACCCGCATATGAGCACTGTGTGCGGTGTGTGCGCGCTCAAAGTCGGATCAAACCTTGCTCGTATTCACTCGTTCAAGCAACGTGACGTCATCGGTGACGTCACATTAGCGCGCTATCATTGCATACGAAAATGAGGTAGTGCAGTGTGTGCGATACGTCAAATTAAACGTCAAAATTAATTTTGGTTGAGTTTCGTGGGATTTTTTTCGGTTTGTTTGGAGTTCGAAAGCAAACTAAAGAAATGGATACAATTCACAGGGTCCAAATACTTTGTAGCTAAAAAGTACTTTGATTCGAACAGTGACATTGACATAAGAGCAGTCATATCGGATCGTTTAGATATTCGATTGTGTTCGACGTTTGCACGCTAATGAAAACGATCCGACTCGAATGCGCCGATTGCAGCGTTGGTAAAATATTTCCTTAATGAACCGCACTGTTAGCCGCAACGCAACACACTCGGATTTGGTAAACTCCCCCTAGGCGATGCGCGCGTCGCCCGGTGCTTCAGTATTGCCAGATGCGGATAAGAAAATAGGGTAGTAGGTTTTCTTCAATAACAAAGAAGCGAAATCGTACAAAAGAAAAATGCTTCACACATTTTAGGATTATATTTTGTATTTGTATTTTGTCAACATAATCTTCCAAAATAAAAATTCAATAGCCAAATTGGTAGAAACCAACCACACTGCCCGATGCGATTAGATGCGGCGGCGCGGATAGGTATACGAGGGTATCAGCACAGCACCTGCGACACAGAATATATCTGCCATGACTAAAATTTCCAAGTGTGCGACCACCTTAATGCTGATATAGCGTTATTATATAATCCAAATTCTAGATTCAAGTGCTTTTTTAGACAGATAAACTACGGTAAAAACGTACACGTCAAGATAGTAGGCAGCGGCGGCCGCTGCGGCTCTAAAACGCTACCTACTAACTAGTGCACTTTCAAACGCGCGCGTGTCGCCGGCGCGTGTCACACGCCACGCTCTGAAACCAGCCAAAGGTCTCGCTCGACGTTATTGTCACACTATTGATATTGGGATCTAGAACTTGGTTAACACAAATCAAATATAAATGCCCTTAACTCAGATGAATGGCCCCTAACTTTCAGTTAGATTTTTGTATTGTGAGCTGCTACAACACTATAGCATGATTTTTCATTGGTTTTGCTCCCAAACAAACGTTTTTCCCGAAGAAAAAAGTTTGTTACTCGAAAAAAATTTCGACTCCATAGTAAAACGGTCACGTGATCGACTCATTTTGTATGGGACGGCAAAAAAAATATTAGAGTAAAAAAAATCTGAAGGAAAGTTGCTTGTAGTGCGGTCGATTAGCTGCTTCACGTAGACACGCCTTATAATTTCACCAAATTTTTTCCAGGTCCTAGTTAGGTACATAGAAAATTCCATAGAAAATTCAAGAGTTGGCTCCTATCAAAAATTGAGAGCTATGTACCTAACTAGTACCTGGAAAAAGTTTGGTGCAATTTGGTGAATTTGGCGATATAAGATGTTAAGCGACTGGACTATTGTTTTCGTGAGTAGAATGACTGCGCTTCGGGAGGAAACCAATGAAAATTCACGCTGTATATTCTGCACTAAAAAGAAATTAAAAATGTAATTTCTTCCTTAGACTCACAATCCTTAAAAGGTCTCCTCACGCGACAATTTCCATCACAATTAGTTGTGACAATCTATAGAATCGAGATTGTCTGTACTCTACTCACAAAGCAATTTCATCATGATTTCATGCCGCGAAATTTCAAAATTTTCAAAACTATCGAAATTTCAACATGCGGGACTTGTGCTTACCATCGATTCATCAAATTACAAGCAATTAGCGTCGAAAAGAAGATGATAGTGGCTAAAAACATTGCTTTTATCCATAGCTTTTATCGCTTTTATCTAACAACAATAATAAATGACAGCCACAGATTAGATATAATTCGTCCTATAGATAGAGTCGCAAAATTGCGACCATAGAGCTAAATGTATGAAAATATTGAGAGACTTTCCTGTGAATGTTCCTCAAAAATTTTATAGATGGCAATGTTTAAAACTCTTTGCAATTAGCTGAAAGAAGTTTTTACTATAATATTGGACAAAGGAGAATGTACTTTTAAATTTTATGGACAAAAATAACTTAGACTAAATTTCCTTATACATGCTTACAGTGAGTCCGAATTTACGAATTACCGAAAGTTTACATAAGTATTTGAATCATCGGATTTTATTACTTATTTACTCTGGCTAAATAAACGAATAAATTTTTGTTCTTCCTTCGATATTAATCGACAAAACGTTGACTTGCGGACACAATTTTACTGATCTAATCATGAAAAGAACCACCAATGCTTGTAAGCGTTGCAGGCGTTGCAGCTAGCCATTGCTGTGGTTCGTGACCGCAGTACGAGTATGTAAGCTATGATACACAGAAAGATGCTGCTGCCCTTTTTCCGGTTCATAGACCCTTAGTCGCCTCTTACGACAACCGCGAGTTGGGATGGGTTGGTACTATTCCCGAATTATTGCATTGAGGCACAACGCATACCACAACCATTTTCATTTATTTTTATATCGCAAAACGAAGCAGTAATTGGCTGGCGTGCATACTAACATAGTATTTGCATGGTACTGAGACATGGCGTACTGTCTTTTGATACAAAAGATACGATTATTTTATTTTTAACATACCAATTCAGCCACAGGTATGTCAAGGTAGGCTTTGTCATGAATGAAATTTTTGAGGAAAATTCATCAGAAAGCCGAGTTGGAAAGTGTCATCAGCTGACAGCACATTTCTTATGGGAGGTTCAATTTATGTTTTTCGTATTTCGAACTATATTTTTTGGGAAAAGCAGGGACTAGATAAATACTAAACGTACAACGGGAAAAGTGGTTTAGTTTCATGGGCAGAACCACCATTCGGGGTGATAAAAATATAACGCCGTATAGATTCTCTTTTGTCCAATATTATACTCGGCTTCGTCCTCGAGTTTAGCAAATAGGTAAATACTTGTAGTATCGATCAGTGATCGCCATTCTTGCACTATATTGAGGGTAGGTAAACTCTGTTTACATATTTTTTCTTATCTTTACTTGTTTTTATTTTTTTTTTGTGACGGTAGACATAAACTTACTTCGATCGCCATTTGCGCCATTTTATTTCATTCGCGATTTAGTGCTCTGCCATTCCGCACACGTTCATAGCAGATTCATTCATTTTCGAAAAAAAAGCATTCTCGAAGTCGAAAATGCCGAAATGGAAGTACGTGCATAAGGAAGATTACGATAAATTATGTGAAAAGTTAAAGAAGATGGAAGAAGACATAAAAAGGAAGACAAAACGTCGTCGTCGTTATCGAACACGTGTTTTATCAAGTTCGTCGTCGTCGGAAGAGGATTCACACGCCCGTCGGTCACAAAGTAATGGTTAGTTGCTACATAATTATTTTCCCTAAACGAACTCATGTAGGTACGTACATTATGTGCGTACATATATTAGGGCCCTTTATCCCTATAGTTTCTTTTGTTTTTTACTGATATTGCACATGGTATTGTGGTCAGCTTTTGAGGCTGTCTCGTGCCGCTATTATGGGTTGTGGATAGCCTTTGAGGCTATTTCTTCTCCATAAATACTTTATTGAAAAGTATGCAATATCAACATCTTTTTTTATTCCACTATGTTGCACGTGGTATTGTGGTCAGCTTTTGAGGCTGTCTCGTGCCGTTATTATGGGATGTGGATAGTTTTTGAGGCTATCTCCTCCCTATAAATAAATTATGATGCAATATCGGTTTATTTCACATGAGGTTCGTGTGTAGTTCACGAGGCTATCTCTTCACACCTAGTTTTTAGGGTTCCGATACCAAAATGGTAAAAAAAAGGAACCCTTATGGTGCCGCTCTGTCTGTCTGTCTGTCTGTCCGTCTGTCTGTCACACCTCTATATCTCAGCAACCACTTACGCTATCGAGCTGAAATTTGGAATAGTTTTAGAATATAGTTGCCCAACTTAATTGCACATGAAATTTTTTTGAAAAAAGTATGATTATTAATGTAAAGGGGGCCAAATTTCAAATTGTCGCTACTAGGTCGAGTGGGGTATCATATGAAAGGGCTTTACTTGTACATTTTAAAATATATTTTTGTATTTTTTAAAATTTCTTAGTTTTCAAGTAATGATGAAAAATGTCAAAAAAAATACCATTCCCCCCCCCTTATCTCCGAAGTTTGAGTAAGGGAAAATCTGAATTAATTACAGTTGACAGAGGTTTATGTAAACTTTACAGCAAAAATAAAACGATCTTTCTAAGTTGCACAGTTTTTCAGAAATCTGCAAAAAACCTTTACAAACAAATTTAGTTTTGCGGTCCTGAAAATGGACTTTATTGCTTCCAAAAATACTATAGGTATATCGGAACCCTCGGCGCGCGAGTCCGACTCGCACTTGACCGGTTTTTAGTACGGTGGATAACTCCTGGAGGTTATTTAAGCAATTTAATATTGTAGCATTGCAAATTGTAGGGAAATATTTTTATTTTAGACCGCCCTGAGTCGAATCACTCGAACCAATCAGAGCAGCCCGTGAACAATCCTGGTGCCTCCTCCGGCCATGAGGCAGAGGCCATTGACCCTGCCACCGCCGCCACCCCAGATACCGCGGGTACAGCGGCACCGGGGGCAACACAACCAGATCCAGAGGTACAGATAGAAGACACGCTGGAACTAGACACCGATATTATGGAAATCCTTGGTGTAGACCCGACCAAAACAGAAAAATTTGGTAAGGATATTCAGAAAGACGTTGCACTTCGCTTTGAGCACACCGCTACTACTGGCCTTTCTAAAGAAGATCGTAAGGAGAATACAGCTAAATATTTGATCCCCGGGAATTGTAAGCTTATTGGAGCGCCAGCACTAAATCCAGAGATTAAAGCTGCGCTATCTGAAACAGTCTTGAAGCGTGACGCTGTTATAGAACAAAAACAAAAATTAATGGCTTCAGCCATTTCAAGCCTTGGAGAGGCAATTACGCTGGTCTTATCTTCCAAAGATAAAAACACAGAGTTGCTGCGTCTGCTCATCGACACAGGAAAAACTATATGCGATTGTCAACATCACGAAACGAATGTTCGCCGAAATTTCATCTCATTTGGCGTCAAAAAAGATATGAAAGAATCCCTACAAAACACAAAGATAGATACATTTCTGTTTGGTCAAAATTTGGCGGACACTTTAAAAACAGCTAAGGCCATAAATAAACAAGGCGCCGAATTGAAGCCGCCTCCGACACCCAAGCCGTCAACGAGTAAAACCAACGTGTCTACCTCATCAAAAAACTGGAAAGGACAAGTTCGAGCCAATGCAGCTCGAGCTCAACCAGCAGCTCCGAAGACGACGACGAGCTCGAAGACGTCAGCGACGAAAGATCAGCGCGGGAGCTCCTACAAGCGATCGCAGAGTCATCGAGGCAGTCACACCCGCCGCTAACACAGCCGGTAAATTATGCTGGTAGACTAGCAATCTTTATTGTACAATGGAACCTCTTAACGAGTGATCCAGTTATGGGACTGTACACAAAACTGCGGTGCGACGTCGCATCGCAAAAACCTGCGAGCTCGCACGACGCATCGCAAGAACTTGCGAATAGATTCGCATCGCGCATTTCTGCGATGTTACGTCACACTTGTTGACGATATTTTTAGTTCGCTCTGAGACAGCCTGTGGGCAAGACGTATACTTTGATGTAAACAAAATGACAGAGGAGTACGAAGTTGATTTTTTTATATCACTGATTGAGGAACACCCTGTTCTTTGGGACACTAGTAACGAAGATTATAGAAATAAATTCATCAAACAAGAAGCTTGGAAGAATGTATGTAAAAGTTTATTTCAAAATTTCGAGGAAAAAGAAAACAACAAAAAAACTAAACTTGGTAAGTAGTGTGGGGTTCTTCGAGGGTTCTTCATAAATTAAACAGGATGATTCATATGTTTGTAATATCTCGTCTATATTCTCCTTTTTTTTTTTCAAATTAATCGATTAAAATAATTACATTCGTATGCTATGTTTTACAAAATTCACCCATCTCCTGTTATTTCGTCGTCATGGCAACTACTTCTCAACTGAGATACTCCGATTAGTTTTAAATATTTAAATGCCTGTTATTTACATAAAACAATATAACTAAATTATTATAAAATTAACAAAACTAATAATGATTCACAAACATAAAATATCAGTAAAGTCCTAAATAAAATCATTTCTAATGACGGAACCAACCAAAAGTCAAAACAGTGACTACTATAATTTAAAGATTCTTACAGTAGACAAATACATTTATTACAAATTATTTTTACTTAAGCTACCTACAAATTCTAAAATTCCAGCTTCGACTGATTGAATGTGCCATATTTAGTCTATGGTTTTGTATGGCGCGATTTATCAATGCAATATGGGCGCGTTTCCATTAAGCAAGTAACTTGCATGCAAGATGCAAGTTGCTTGCAGCTTGATTAATGGAAACGTGAAACTTGCGTGCAAGATGCATGCAGGCTACTTGCTTAATGGAAACGCGTCCTATCGTTGGCAAGCGGCATTGTATATTCTCAAATTTTTTTTAGTTGCCAGCTTAATGCCCCAACTTCACTAGTAAAGTAATCCGAATATTGGTTTCTTATTATATTTGCACTTTCTACCTGACTGCCTACATTCAACCGTTGTTGGAGTGGTAGTAATTCGGAATCATCTATGACCATGTCAACAGAGGTTTCTAATCCATCACGGTTAAGTACAAAGTTATGTAAAACGCAAGAAGCCTTGACAATGTCTATTGCAAAATCATATGAGACGTTAATGGGCCGGTGAAATATTCGCCACTTATTGGCCAGTATGCCGAAAGCACACTCGACATATCTTCTTGCCCTACTCAAACGATAGTTGAATACTCTTTGTTTAACAGACAAATGTTTGCCTGAATAAGGGCGCATGACATTATTCGAAATAGAAAAAGCTTCGTCTCCGACAAAAACAAATGGAACCGGTTCTTGAAAGCCAGGTAACGGCCTCGATATTGGTGTAGGCAAATCACCTCTCATCAGTAAGTCGTACAGTTTCGTGTTGTGGAAAATAGTCGAGTCGCTTTCTTTTCCATATGCTCCTATGTCCACATAAATGAATCTGTATTTCGAGTCAACAATAGCCAACAAAACTATCGAATTGTAGCCCTTGTAATTAAAAAAAAGGGATCCACTGTTTGCGGGACTACAAATTCGAATATGTTTCCCATCAACGGCACCAATACAGTTAGGGAAATTGGCTTTCATGTCAAAGTCTGCAGCTATTTCTTCAAGCAGCTCTTGCGTTATTTTTGGTATGTTTGCATTTAAACAATGTTTCCATATTGCGCTACAAACTAATCGTATTATCTTAGCAACTGTACTTATTCCTCGATAATAATTAAAATGTATGTTCCTCAGTTCATCTCCGGTTGCTAGGAATCTGTAACATAAATAGAAAAATAAAATAAGGATAAATATAAATAACAAACTTTAATATAAGTAAACACTAACCTCAAACGACATAAACAACATACATATACAGGGTGTTTCAGAAAGGGTATATACATACGCAATGGGGGTAAACATACCAGATGAACTGAGTATATTATGGCAAAAAAAATTCCCAAAGTCGTCAAAAAATTTTAATATTACAAACATATTTTTGCTGTTGAAATGTATGTGGTACCCTATAATCAAACCGCAAAAAAGATTGGTTTGTAAACCATGTTTTTTTTTGCTGTCAGAAATAGGCTGTTTCATATAATTCAACAACAAACATAAATTTGTAATATTAAAATGTTTTGACGATTTTGGGAGATTTTATTGCCGTAATGTACTCAGTTCATCGAGTACCTATGTTTACCCCCTTGTGTATGTATATACCCTCTCTAGAACACACTGTATTTTAATAATATTCTTGGACTATTCACTCAGCTGTTAGCTTTTCTATAAATAATAATTTTATTTTTCAGGTAATTCAGTAATTCAAAGATGGAGGGGGATTAAGGATACCTTTAATAAATATGAAAAGAAACTCAAAGATGCAAATAGGTCAGGGTCTGGATCAAAAAATATTAAAGAATACCATCTATACAAACAATTGCAATTTCTGAAAAAAAATCTACAAAATGAGACCACAAACAGTATAAATGAAACAGAAAATGAGCAACATAATCAAGAAAGTACATCTCAAAAACGTTACGAAAAACAGCCACAAAAAAGAAAGATGGTTAGTAATAATTTTGAAGATGAAATTTTAAAGACTTTGAAGGAGCCGGAGAATAGACATATATCTTTTTTTAAAGGTATTCTACCATCACTTGAAAGATTGGATGACAATAAAACACTGATCTTTCAAAGCAGAGTTCTTCAAATTTTAACCGAATTGCATCAACCTCATGGCTACTACTATCCGAATAGCAACTACCAGGGTGGCTATCAAACTCCACATTTTGCAACATCTCAACAAACGCCACCGATACAACAACATTCATCTTACAGACCAGATCAAATTGATTCACCTAGTAATGAATTTTCTATCTCGAGCGTATTAAGCACACTTTCAACGGAAGAAGACTTTGATTTTTCGTAAATTTATCGATTGTAATATTTGGAAAACTCTTTTCTCAATAAAAACTAATATAAAGAATTATTGTTTTACTTACCGGATAGTGAGGCCAATCATTTCCAGAGGCATTACAGGAACTCTCCCCTTGTACGATCTTTTCTGAAGATACGGTGATAATAAACTTAAAAGCTCTTCGAATGAAGATATGCTCATCCTAAAATAATCAAAAAACTTTTTATCGTCGATTTTCAAAGCTTCATATTTTCGACGAAAATAGTTCCCGTCGGCGTTCATAATAGTAATATATGGATGAACCCAAAATCTTCTTTGTTTCTTTTGCCTGTATCTCCTAAGCAATAACAAAAGTACACACTTCTTTTTACGATCCATGTCACGACCTAATTTCAAAATACGTCCAGTACGGTTGACAGTCGTCGAAGAAATGGTCACCCTAAGAGACGCCTTGCCGCACGAAATCGCATCGCAGTAATTCGTGTCGCAACTTTCTGCGTTGCGAATTCAAATCGCGTCGCATCGCAGTTTTGTGTACAAGCCCTATCCTAGCATACATCAGTGGCTACAACATACCTTTTCTACGACCTATCAAAATGCCCCTCCTTCTGTCAGAAATATTTCTGATCAGGAAAAGACGGATTTCAAGTCTTCTATCAAAGATTTATTATCCATTGGTGCTGTTTCCCAGTGTCAGCCTTGCGAGGGACAATTTTTGTCAAGTATTTTTCTTGTTCCAAAGCCAAATGGTAAGATGAGATTTATCCTCAATTTAAAAGAATTAAATAATTTCATAGACACGAGACACTTTAAACTTGAAGATCTTCGTACAGCTTTAAAGATCATTTCAAAAGATGATTTCATGGCAAAAATTGATCTTAAAGATGCCTATTTTCTAATAAAAATACATCCAGAGTCAAGAAAGTATTTGCGTTTTCAATTTGAAAACGAACTCTATGAATTTAACGTCTTACCATTTGGCCTTAGTACAGCACCTTACGTGTTTACCAAAGTCATGAAGCCTGTGGCAAAACTTCTGCGTTCTGCTGGTTACTTATCCACTGTGTATTTGGATGACTGGTTCCTTATAGCCCAATCTTACAATGATTGTTTACAAAATGTAAATCAAACAAGAACTCTTTTGACTTCTTTAGCCTTCATTATAAACGAAGAAAAAAGCATTACTTTGCCTAGCAAAGTGTGCTTATTTCTCGGCTATAATTTCGACTCTGAAAACCTTCATGTCAGTTTGCCACCGGAAAAAGTTTTTCGAATTCAGTCCGAAATAGAAAAAATATTTAAATTAAAACGCTGTAAAATCAGAGAATTTGCAAGGTTTGTTGGTTTGCTTGCCTCCGCATGCCCAGCTATTGAATATGGGTGGGTATATACGAAGCTTTTTGAACGTATAAAATACTTAAATTTGCTTAATAATAATGACAACTATGATAAATATATGAATATACCCGAGTCAATGTTACCTGACTTGAAATGGTGGAAATATGCTATTCCAACTTCTGTTAATAAAATTAAACATGACAGCTATGACATGGAGATTTTCTGAGACGCCTCAACAACGGGGTGGGGAGTCGCTTGTGGTGAAGAAAGAGCTAGCGGGTTGTGGAGCGAGAAGGAGCGAGCTATGCACTTAATTATTTGGAAATCCTAGCAGCATTTTTTGGCCTCAAAATTTTTGCAAAATATTTAAGTAATTGTCAAGTTCTACTGCGCATAGACAATACTACTGCCATCTCATACGTAAATCGTATGGGTGGCATACAATATCCACACCTTAATGATGTAGCGAAAAAGTTGTGGCAATGGTGCGAACGCCGTAACTTATATGTGTACGCTTCCTACATTCGATCAGCAGATAATAAAGACGCAGTTGCTGAATCTAGGCGCGTACATCCCGATATTGAATGGGAATTGTCACCAGCTGCTTTTCAGCAACTTGTAACAAAATTTGGTAACCCAGAAATCGATCTGTTCGCAAGCCGAATCAACAAGAAATGTAATACATACGTATCTTGGCATCGAGATCCAGAGGCTAACGCAGTTAATGCGTTTACCATTAAATGGAAACATCTTAAGTCTTATGCATTTCCCCCCTTTTCGATTATCCTCAAAGTGTTACGGAAAGTAATATCAGATGAAGCTAACGGAGTCGTAGTCGTACCGATGTGGCCCACTCAACCGTGGTACCCCATTTTCAGGAGCTTGGTATCATCTGATATACTTTAGACCAAATGAAAATGCCATTATTTCTGTTGATTCCAGCAGTCGCAATATGCACGCCAAGGTTACCCTGGCGGCCGCAGTCTTATCCGGACGGCGTGGTTAAAGAGGAACACTCCACCGCCAGCGCTAGATATAATGCTCGCCTCTTTATCAGAAGCGTCTCTTAAACAATACGATGTTTATTTAAAAAGATGGTATTATTATTGTTTAGATAATCAAATTGATTTATTTTGCGGATCCGTTTCTAATGTAATTAACTTTTTTACTGTGTTATATAATGAAGGAGCGCAGTACCTACGGAACTCTAAATACATGTCGTTCTGCGATTTCGTTGATTTTAGGTGGTCATATAGGACAAGACGATACTATTAAACGTTTCTTTAAGGGTATATTTCGGTTACGCCCCGCGTTGCCGAGATATGAAACAACATGGGATACTTCAATAGTTTTAAATTATTTATCAACCCTTTTTCCATGTACAAACTTATCCCTCGAAGTTATCTCAAAGAAACTTGCTACCCTTTTAGCGTTAGTCACCGCTCACAGGGTACAAACCCTATCAAAAATAAATATCGACAATATTTCCACAACATCATCGAGAATATGTATTAAAATTACAGATTTGATCAAAACATCGCGACCAGGTTCCGCTCAACCCACATTAATTCTCCCATTTTTTGAACAAAAGCCCGAAATATGCCCCGCAAGAACGTTACAAAGTTTTTTACAAAAAACATCACCTCTTCGAGGTAATGTAAAAAGTTTGTTTATCGCCTTAAAGCGAGCTCACGCTGCGGTCTCCAGCCAGACGCTAAGTGGTTGGATCCGCAGCACGCTGCGAGACAGCGGAGTGCCGGCGGCGGCGCTCGGCGCGCACAGCACGCGACACGCCGCCCCCTCGCGCGCGCACCAGCTCGGTGTCAGCCTGGACGTCATCCGCCGCACGGCTGGCTGGAGCGGCACCTCTAATACTTTCTTTAAATTTTATAATCGCCCCTTAAATACTGATCGTTCAAATGACGAATCTTTCGCTCGAGCGATTATTGATCATCACAGTTAAAATATTAGCTGTAAAATAAAAGCTACTGTCTGATTGAAAATCTAGTTTTTATTTTAATTAATAATATTTTACGTTATCTCTAAAAGTCTACAAGTATTTACCTATTTGCTAATCTCGAGGACGAAGCCGAGTATAATTAGTGATTAAACGAACTTACCTGTAAGTGAAGTTCTATCGTAATTATACGAAGGCTTCGTCCGAAGAGATTAGCAACCCACCCCTGAGTATTTTGGTATTGTACTACTTATACCTACTCGTTGCAATAATAAATCTAGTGCCCTCCCTATACGTAAAATATTATAGGTCTCTAAACTAAATGAAATAAAATGGCGCAAATGGCGATCGAAGTAAGTTTATGTCTACCGTCACAAAAAAAAAAAAAAAACAAGTAAAGATAAGAAAAAATATGTAAACAGAGTTTACCTACCCTCAATATAGTGCAAGAATGGCGATCACTGATCGATACTACAAGTATTTACCTATTTGCTAATCTCTTCGGACGAAGCCTTCGTATAATTACGATAGAACTTCACTTACAGGTAAGTTCGTTTAATCACTAATTATAGTAAAAATTTATTTCGTCTCATTCTGACCAAAAGCAAAGAGTGTTGAACGTGGAGCATACTATCAGCACCATCTATGAGATTTTTGAGGAACATACACCGGAAAGACTCTAATTGCATGCGATCACGCTCCACACATTGCAATTTGGGCACAATTTGTTTGACAGTTTGTAGATTGCTAAGATTGGATTGTACAATTTGACAATTAGTTGGAAGTCATTCCCAATCAGCCTACTTACGTTGCAATCTGTTGGCAATCTGCTGATTGTGACAACTGATTGTGATTGAGATGTCCCTCAACACAGAATCCTCAGAGAAAAAAACTGCATAAAAACTTATTTTGACGATGCCAAAAAATAGTCATGAAATAGTCATAAATAGTCACCATAAGGAAAAAAATAGTCGCGTTACAATTCTAGAGTTATAGCTATGGTTTGCTGAGGATTATGGCCATAGGCTATATACAGAATCCTCAGTTCTGATGCAAGCAAACCGTGGGGACTATCGACTTGGTTTTTATTTTAAAAAATAGTCATGAAATAGTCGTCGTGACTTCCAAATTCTCAAAAATAGTCGTTCAAGGATTTCAGAGTTACAGGGGTAGCTTGCTGAGGATTCTGTGCATAGCATTTCACGAACACAGATTCCAGCAGAACGTTTAGGTTTTTCTGTTTGATACTGATGTCAAAAAATAGTCAACAAATAGTCGTCTCAAACCATAATCACTTTGGTCAGGTTTACCTTGTAGAAGTATGTTAAAAATGCATGTTAACTTCGCCATACATTTCTCAACTCAAGTACAGTCGTGTTCAAAATGCATATCATCTTTGATGGTAACTATTAAGTTACTTTTTTTTATGTATTTGGAACCCAATATGATTAATTCTGTAATAAAAAGCAAAGTTTATTTGTTTTCATGTTAAATAATATAGCTTAATAAACTACAATAATTGGTTTTAAACTAAAATAATAAAAAAAACTTCTTTATGAATATATTCAATAACTACAGATTATTTTTAAGTTAGTTTTTAGGGTTCTGTACCTCAAAAGAAAAAAACGGAACCCTTATAGGATCACTTTGTTGTCCGTCTGTCTGTCTGTCAAGACCCTTTATCTCACGAACGGGTAAAGGTATCAGGTTGAAATTAATACCACATATTAGGATCCATGAACCACACAAGATCTGAAAATTTAAATTTTTTACAACGACGCAATCAAAAGATATGGCATTTTATGTCCTCATCTCCATACATTTATTCAAAAATGCAAAACCTACAGGGTACTTCCCGTTGACCTGAAATTATGAAATCTGGCAAGAAGCTAGATCTCACAGTACAAATAATGGGAAAAGTCTGAAATCATTAAATATTACAACTTTTCTCACAACTAATGATAACCAGTTGTGGTGAGCTCCCGTTTCAAGAACATTCATATAAGAGAGGGGTCAAGTTGGATGGTCGCTGAGGCGATTTTTGTTTTAGTTCTGTTTAAAAACGGGAAAACTTACAAACTTGAAAATTGGTATGTTTATAGTGCATAAGCTATAAAATAACAACGAATAATAAAATTTGGTCAAGCGCGTGTCGGACTCAAAAAATCTAGCACATCAACTTACTGAAATTTCAACTAATACAATTATGTTTATGTGGTGGTACGGAACCCTCAGTGCGCGAGTCCGACTCGCACTTGGCCGGTTTTTTGTATAAATCAGTCTTCGTACTTATGTCCGTTAAATGGTTAAATGAGTAATACAGGGTGATAATTTTATTGCGTGCCATAGCTTAGGGGGTGTTTCAGTAACGATAAAGGAACACAAAAAAAAATCTACTTTAAAAAAATTCGGAAAATTTTAAAATTAGCCCTACGCAGAGGGCAATAACCCGCAGAGCAATGACCCAACTGAGGCTGCGCTTTTAACGAGCTGTTGTTAGTTTTAGAATTTACATTCAATTTTTAAGTAGGATTATTGAAAAAATGGAAATCCTAATTTGGAATAACGCGTTGTGTATTTACTGCTTCCATAGGCTGTAGTGTAAGTTAACTTTACATTTCATATAATTACCGTAGAACACGGCAATTGTCGTTTTAATAGCAACACTGTAGGGCACTTCAATACGCGCCGGCGGCGGCGGCGAGCGCTAGCTCGGTCACACAATTCGGTCGAGCCGAACGCCGCCATGCTATTGGTTAAACATATCTCGTCTCAGAATATTGGTGCTTTTTCTATTATACGACCCACGTTAAACATTTCCAACTCTGTTACTATGCCATTAAGTCACTGATTTGTATTATTCTACTGATGTGCTATTGGGTAAAAGAAACACATATGCAGCGACATTTTAATTTTTAATGAATAGTTAAATGCGTAGGCAAACAACATTGATCAATCAAGAAATTAGTAAAGTTAGTATAGTTAATTTAGTAATATTTGCGAACCTACCAATTATTATTAAAGTATTTTTACTTACTGAATGCATCTGGGTTTAAGCCCGATATTCTAGTTTTACCTTTCCTTAAACGTGGAACCCACATTATAAGTTTTTAGACCAAAAGGTTGGGTCTGTGCACTGATATATCAGTCGGTTTATCCTCTTATTTACCTAATAAAAATAGATGACACAAAACTTGAAACTTGAAATCAATATCAAATAATTTTGTGTACGCGACTGTACAAAGGAAAAATGTATGGCGAAGTTCACATGCATTTTTAACATACTTCTACTAGGTAAAACAGACCGAAGTTATTATGGTTTGAGACGACTATTTGTTGACTATTTTTTGACATCAGTATCAAATAGAAAAACCTAACCGTTCTGCAGGAATCTGCGTCCGTGAAATGCTATGCACAGAATCCTCAGCAAGCTACCCCTGTAACTCTGAATTCCTTGAACGACTATTATTGAGAATTTGGAAGTCAAGACGACTATTTCATGACTATTTTTTAAAATAAAAACCAAGTCGATAGTCCCCACGGTTTGCTTGCATCAGAACTGAGGATTCTGTATATAGCCTATGGCCATAATCCTCAGCAAACCAGAGCTATAACTCTAGAATTGTAACGCGACTATTTTTTTCCTTATGGTGACTATTTATGACTATTTCATGACTATTTTTTGGCATCGTCAAAATAAGTTTTTATGCAGTTTTTTTCTCTGAGGATTCTGTGTTGAGGGACATTGATTGAGATTGTTGCGTGAGTAGACCCCATCATATTACGGGCAGTTGCACAAAGATTTTTTTTGTAAAACTCATCTATTGCTGTCACAATATTTGTCACAAAAACAGATAGTGACAGCATACCTAGATCTTAGCTATAGATAACAGGTAAATCCCCGTACCCGCCTGCTGGCTGAATGTATTCCTGTTTGGTCTTGTACACTCACCAACCGTTCTTTAAGCCCGAGTCACACTGAGGCGGTAGCGGAAGCGTTCCGGGGCCGGTATTTTTTGTAAAGTATGAGTTCTTATGCACCCTGTCACATTGAAAGCGGTCGAAGCGCGGCGCGGTGCGGCGCGGGTGCGGCCGGACCGCTAGTGCAACCCCGCGAAACGGGCGCGGCGCGGGGCCGAACTTTTGGCTGGAGCGGGCGCTGTATTCCATTGCGTTCAATGCAACCCGTCACACAGAGCGGCAGCAGCGCGACCCGGCGCGGTGAGGTGCGGTCCGGGCGCAGACTTTAACGTAGTATTTTTTTTTACAAGAATTTTGCGGCTTTTCCTCATCGTCACTGTCCATAGTGTCCATAGTCAGGAAAAAAAATCACTCAGAAATTTTCAAGATGGCCGTTTTTGCTGTCACACCGACCGCTACCGCGCCGCTGTCCCGCCGCGGTTTCCGAGCGGTACGGTCAACCGCTTGACGGTAGAAACTTTTTCAGCTCTATTACCACGCCATAAGGTCCAAAAGTGTTTCTACCGATGTGCGGCCGTGTGTACCTCTGTGTGACTGGTCCCGGAACGCTTTCGCTTCCCGCAGGTCCGCCCCCGGACCGCTTTCACCATCATACCGCTCTGTGTGACTTGGGCTTTACTTGTTAAAGTAGCGGAATTAGTGGGTGCTTTGTGCAACTCTTTGTATGATCTACATTTACCTGCCTACTTATTTGCTTGTCATTTTATTTACAGATTGTGCATAGAGTGAACTCCATGAGCTTGGGAGCTTGAGCTATGCTTGCTTATTGTATGTATTATTAGATTGAATATTTATTGGCGTGTCTTTTTTATAGCCTAAAATATACAGGGTGTAACTTTTTACACCATTTAAACAGCGTGACAATACTAAGAAACATCTGACTTGAGTATGGTACCTAGGACATGAAACTGAACAACTTTCCCCACGAAACAAGTTGAAAAATTAAAACAAACCTTGCGTCGTTAATTCCTCTTTTTTCACCTATGTTTCTTGGGGAAAGTTGTTCAGTTTCGTGTCCTATTCGGTACCATGCTCAAGTATAGTCATATGTTTCATCATCGCGCTGGTTTTTACAACTCCCGATAACTAAAATGATGGATTTCTTATGGTGCCCGCTTTGAATTTATGTGTGCCTGTTATTTCAATCTCCTTATACCGTTTTCCATGTTCATAGCTATCGGTGGTGCCGGAACTATGTGCCCAACTAGAAAGCACATTCTATTGCCCCACTTGTTGTGCCACCATTGTTTCCACCGAACAAAGCACACACGAGCGCTCCAAACAACATTCACAATCAGTTCTTTACGAAGGCCTGTTAGAGTCACTCGCGAAACTATACCAAGACCAAAACAATTTTACACAAGTTTGCAAAGAAATCTCTGCTGCTCTATTCGATCCAAAAAATGTACAGAAATTTGAAAACGGAAATACACCGGAAACTCAAGCAGACAATGTAGATAAACTAAAAAGCGTTGTGATAAACATAGAAACAGATACAGACACTAAAACTGATGATGCTATTGTTTTAATTGAAGCAGAATCTGGAGCAAAACTATTGGTCAATTTTGACAACTATCACGGGCTGTATACCGTAGGAAAGGAAACACAGTGCCGTGTGTGCAGAATATTAGTTGGTAACAAATTGGAACATGTTCAGGACATCGAACATAAGAAGAAAGCTGATAAACCCAAAGTTAAGGACAGGAACTGTATTAGACCGGTGAGTAACATAAAATAATTGAGGAAAGCGTTACGCATGGCCACAGACAATAATAGATTTTTACGATATTAACACCGAGCTACATGTATCGTCGAGGAATGTTGGTTTCGTAAAAGGTGACCTACGGAGCTTAAACTAGAAGCAGGGTAATTTCTTTTTTAGATAAGTGCTATCATCATACTGCCACGCATAAATAAAAATACCCTGAAATGTAAGTGGCTGCTATAGATCTGCTACACAATTGACGATTTTTATATTATTTTCAGCTGAACCACTTTCTGAATCATTGTATCCTTTGTAATGAGATCATCGAGAACCCTGAAGCTCACATCTTGTGCAGCGAAAAACACATCACCTTACTGCAAGAAGCCATGATCGAAGACGACACCAAAATTGACTATACAAAGGAAATATTGTCTGCAAATTTTATAGAAGAAGTTGACTTCAACAAAGATCTATATTTTTGCAAAATCTGCGTCATATATTTTCCTAAACCTGCTATGATAGAACATATTGCCAATCAAGTACATATCAAATATTTGGAATCATCGAATGCTGGCAAGACAAAAACAGTTCATAAAGATAATGTCAATATAAATGAAGCACAGACAAAACCAGTTTCAACAAGCATAACAACGAATTGTATTACAAATGGATTCTGCTATGTTTGCAATGTAGAAGTCCCTGAACACCCCAATAACGTTCAAGAACATTTAAATGGTTGGTTTCATAATGATAATGTTAGAATAAATGAATGTCAGACACAACCAAATTTAAACAGCACTACGAGTTATATTGTAAATGGATTTTGCAATGTTTGCAAAGTAAAAGTTCCTCAACACCCTAATAACATTCAAGAACATTTAAATGGTTGGTTTCACAATGATAATGTCAAAATATCTGAACCGGTGACGGAACCAGTCCTAAGCTACATAGCAACAAGTCAAATTGAAAACGGTTTCTGCAATGTTTGCAAAGTAAACGTCCCTCAACATCCTCATAACATTCAAGAACATTTAAATGGTTGGTTTCATAATGATAATGTCAAAATATCTGAACCGGTGACGGAACCAGTCCTAAGCTACATAGCAACAAGTCAAATTGAAAACGGTTTCTGCAATGTTTGCAAAGTAAACGTCCCTCAACATCCTCATAACATTCAAGAACATTTAAATGGTTGGTTTCATAATGATAATGTCAAAATATATGAACCGGTGACGGAACCAGTCCCAAGCTACATGACAACAAGTCATATTGAAAATGGTTTCTGCAATGTTTGCAAAGTAAACGTCCCTCAACATCCTCATAACATTCAAGAACATTTAAATGGTTGGTTTCATAATGATAATGTCAAAATATATGAACCGGTGACGGAACCAGTCCCAAGCTACATGACAACAAGTCATATTGAAAATGGTTTCTGCAATGTTTGCAAAGTAAACGTCCCTCAACATCCTCATAACATTCAAGAACATTTAAATGGTTGGTTTCATAGGGATAATCTTTATAGGGCGAGTCATGGATATGTACTATAAATGTATTCTGCTATGTTTGCAAAGTAAAAGTGTCTAAAAATCCCAATAATATTTAAGAACATTTAAATGGCTGGCGTCATAATGCGATTTGAGAAAACTACGAGCTATATTGATGCAAAAGTTAGAACATCCCTATAACATTTAAGAACGTTTTAGTAGTTGGTTTTAAAATGTTAATGTTAAAATAAATGAATCTCAAACAGCAGCAGTTTAAAGCAGCAAAACTAAGATTTCTATAGAAACAGTTGCAAAGTTAACTAATGACTCTCTCTCAACATCGTAATAACATTCATTTAGTTGGCCACAGGATGAAAATGTTACAACTTAAATGTTGCTTGTGACGAGACATCATCGTCATGGCTAAATTTCAAAAAGAGAATGGATCTCCTTCTAGAAGACTTTTAAGAGATAAGCTATTAAGCTTTAAGTCATTAATAAAATTACCATGGCTGTTGCTCCCAAATAGTAACTAGGTAATAGAAGACAAGAAGGCTAAGGCAAAAATTTCTTAATAAAAATAATGATAACATTATACAAAGACTCAGTAATCATGGAAACATGTGATAAAAGTAGTACCTAATTTAAAAGACTCAGTAATTGTAATAACATCAGATAAACATAGTGTAAGAAGACTCAGCAGTCGCAATAACATGTGATGGTGATAGTGATAAGATGCTTAGAAGATACGAGTATATCAATCGCAATAATATGTGATGAAGATAGTGATAAGGTGGTTAGAAGACATATCAATCGCAATAATATGTGATGACTGATGATGATAGTGATAAGATGGTTGGAAGACATATCAACCGCAATAACATGTAACGAAGATAGTGATTAGACGGTTAGAAGATATTTCAATCTCAATAACATGTGATGAAGATAGTGATAAAATAATTACAAGACATATCAATCGAAAAAACATGTGATGAAGATAGTGATAAGACCGGTAGAAGACATTTCAATCTCAATAACATGTGATGAAGATAATGATAAGATAATTAGAAGACATATAAATTGCAATAACATGTGATCTTCTGGTAGACATATCAATCGCAATATAATGTGGTGACGATAGTGATACGATGGTTAGAAGACAGATCAATCGCAATAACATGTTATGATAGTGATAAGATCTCAGAGTAAAAAACTATAGAGTCCGCCATATACATATTCTGTATGAGCTAGTGAAGTGTAAAGCGTCTCACTGTCGCCCATTCTAGTCGGTCAAAAAACTCAGTTTAGTTTTACAAAAATCAAGATTTCTTTAAAAATCTAATGTTTTAGTATAAACTTTGTTTGCGAAAGTGAAAATATATAGTTTTTACAGGTGAATTGATAATTAATACTAAGAACGGAAGCGTAAATAATCCGTAATAGCCATTTTATGCGTGATTTTTAACACCGTTTTTTTCCTGAATGTTTTCACCAGAAAAACTGTGGTTATAGCATTTATTAGTCCCATGACACATATTTCTCAGAGAGAATTATAATAATTTTACGTTTTTTGGATTTGAAAAAAATCCATACATTTTAGTATGAAGGTCCCTCGCAAGAAAGTGCTACGCTTATGGCTCTCTCCTTAGCAGCAAGAGCTGCTACTAAAACCTCCTTGGATAAGATGGTTAAGGGCTCCCGCACACGACCGAGAATCGGTGGCCGATTTTTTGTCGGCATCCCGCTCTGACGTGTTATCACCTGAATCTTCCGTCCTTGTCCTGGCCGATAATCGCCCACCGATTCTCGGTCGTGTGCAGGAGCCCTAAAGCAGGGCCAACGTAATACGTACTTTCTGACAGATGCCACTTTGACGTAACTAGAGATGTACCATTGTGTAAAAACAGACTACACCTAGTATCTAGTATTTCGGATAGTTATTTGTTAATTTAATGTTAATATGTCATAGGTTTCGAAAGAAAATACATAAAACTGTTATGCCAAATTATTTTATTATTTGAGAGTAAATAAAAAAATTCAAGATTTTATTCAAAAAAAAATTTCGAAAAATTAAAAAAAAAAAATTATACTTACTACTTTTTTTGTGTGATCAATAGGTGATAAATACCTCCATAGCCCACACCTAAATACAGCGATATTACGAAGGGTGTCTGAACTACGCCGCGGACGCCAGTAATAAAATAATGACGCCAGTAATAATTTAATTATCAATAATATTGTCTACGCGTACATATCTTTCGATGTCACTCATAATAATTTTTCGGGTATGCTCCACCACTTGGACCCAATCTTCTATCGTTTCTTTGTGATAATACCTTAACACAGTAGGTAAAACACGATCATAGTCCAGAAAAAGCAAGTCGTAAAAAATACCAAGAGGAATCATAGTCCAGGGTATTTAGAAACTTTTATATGAGTGGGTTTGAAGTAAATATAAAGGTGACTTTTTTATTATTATTGTCAAAATTAAGTTTAAATACATATATGAAAAATAGTATTAAAAAATAAATGTATAGGGAAGATGACGAAAAATACATTTTAAACAAAAATATTCGTATTATACGAGCCAAAAATACTTATGGGCCAATTCTTATTTATAATAATTGTAAATATTAGATAACAATATTTGGCATCATTATTAAACACTTTATAATTTTACTTTATAATTTAAATTTATAAATATATATATTATTATTTTTCTAAGGAGCTATAAATATTTATGCCAATTTTAAAATGATTTATGACTCCTGATGAAATGCATTATTAGGTTTCACAATAATTAAAAATGTAAGTTGTAGGGAAAAGCCCCCTATGATATATATGCATTTATCTAATCAGCTATAAATGCTAATGGGCGTATTTCTTTTTAATTAATCATATCTTAGGTCTACTGATTAGCCTACATTCGAATGTTTGACGTCGCAGATTGGGAATGTTGGAAAAATATATAATTATTATATTACTTACGTAAAAATAGGTAAGAATGCTCTAGCGTACCGCGGTGGTGGGCGAACGCGGCGGAGAAATCGAGGTAAGAGGGAGGGGCACGAGCCCCGCCGGCAGCCGCCACGGAGCAAAAACGCCGCCGACCGAATGTACCTATTCTATTTTTTTAATTTGCAAGTTTGCGCTAGCGGGAATACCTACCTGCGTTGTGGACATCTTCGCGTTGTTAAACTGTCGGTACTATAGACTAATCTGTGGTATGGGACTATTAACATTTTTCTTTCTAACTAGGTACCTTAGATAAAACGTTCATAATTACTACCTACTTAAAAACTAAACTTGTGACCACGATCACACCAGCTTAATTCAAAGACTAATTTGGCATACATTGCTGAGAGGCTTGGTTATGTTAATTGCAATATCCTTACATCAACGAGCAATGTATGCCGAATTAGTCTTTGAATTCAGCTAGAAGTGATCGTGGCTTAATGTAAATTTTGGATTATTTCCGCAGTCCCCCAGTCCCGCTGGCACCCGAATTCCATAAATTTGATTACATTTTACATTGTTATCGTTTTATAGTTTTCAACTAGTACCGTCGGCATAAAAAGTGTTTCAAGGTAAGAAAATGAACTTTTAGGGCACCGAACCAAAATGATAAACACCGAACCCTTATGGTGCAACTTCGTCTGTCTGTCACACCTGTTTATTAGCAACCACGCTATGACTTGAAAGGAATAGTTTTAGAATATGTTTGCCCAACTTTATTAAAAACATATTATTATTGTAAAAGGGGCCTAAATAGGGTGGGCAAAACGAGTCGAGTGGGGTATTAAAGGGTGTTACCGGTACATACCAAAATAAATTCTTATTCAACATATGTATAAAAGTAGCATCCCTCCCCCCCTTCTTATCTCCGAATTTAGCAAAAGGAGAAATTTTAATTAAGTATAGTAGATAGAGGTTATGTAAATATTACAGGAAAACTAAAACGATCACTCTAAGTAGCAGTTTTTTGAAATCTGCTAAACACTCATCATAATGAACTTTATTGCCTATAAACATATTAAACCCTTGCACCCTCGGCGCCCGAGTCCGACTCACATTTGACTTGTATTTTCAGTAGCTGTCGAGACTTAATACTAATTTGGTTCTAGATATGAGAAATATGATTTATTGGATGAATGAACGAAGATTGACGAAAGAGATCTACCAGGCGAGAGTGACTGGAAACGTTGGAAGGGGAAGGCCTAGGCGAACGTACCAGGACCAAATTCAGGACGTTCTGAATAAAGGCCAGGTTAAAAGTACCCTAAACCGACGAGCATGTATGAAAGGATTGATGAAAGTACAAGAAGCAAGGGAAGTATGTCAAGATCGTAGCAGGTGGAGGACTGTGGTCTCTGCCTACCCCAACGGGAAAGAGGCGTGATGTTATGTATGTATGTATGTATGAGAAATACGCGGGTGACGAAAGTAATTTAACTTAAAAATAATCAGAATGAAAGGTGATGTTTCATAAATGTATGGAGCCTGGGCTATCACTTTGTACCTGAAACTGCTTCACAGGTACTTATATACCAACCAAACTGATAGGATGTTACTTCGTCTCGATTTTCGCTCTGTATGCGTGGCTTGGTCACTTTCCTCATTGACATATTCAGTTATAGGGATCCTGTTTCCGCTTTAATTAGGTCCTTTTTGCGTGCAGTATTGACATATTTACAAATGTACCTATTTGATAGAGGCGACGCTTGCACATGACTCAACTTTGATGTGTGTCTCAAAAGCCCAAGAATGCACTGGTGAGTACGAAACTACTCATCTGTTATCAACAACAATAGGGAACGTGCATAAATTTTATTAGTCGCATTTATTAATAAAATATGAAAATACCGTACTACAGATGACAAAAAGTGAAATTAAAATTTAAATCGGCTAAGAAATACGGACGATATAAGCATTTAAAACTACTAATTAGACAGAGAGATCCGACATGAATAGTGACGTCACAATTCACTACAGCTCTATAATCTCCATATTAAATTTCGTTTTGCTAGAAAGGGACAGAAACAAATCTTCGATGGCTTATATCTTTTTTGATATTATAGTTATTCGAAAAATAGTTTTACAAGTCTGTTTATTACATGAATGAGAATAAATTTCTTATAAAAAAAAATTCGTGCATGTTCCCTATTGGCCACGCGAGTTCATCTCAGTGCTCAGTTCACCTACCTGGGCGACCGGCGCCGATAACTTGGATATCCATTCTCACCAGTGACTGTTTCACTGACGAATACTTTCGAAAATCTTTTTAAGCAACGCCCGTTTTTCATACATGGTGAATTTAGATTCACGATACCGCAGGGCCCGTGAATCATATGAGTCTTAATATTATTCTGGGTACAGAAGCTCTGCACTAATCACTTGGTTAAGATCGTTGGGCCTGATCTTATCTTAAAGCCACAAAAGGTTATGTGAGTGTGGCAGGCCATGCTTTTGCCATTCAATGGAGTACATAAAGCAGTGGACATTGCCAGTTTTCATAAGAATTTTTATAATCACATAAGTATTATTATTCATAGCCTTTTCATAGCCAACTTGTTTTAAGTAACCATTGGTAACCATAGTAACAAAATGATGAGCAAATAAACCATGAATTGTGCTTCCCTTAAAAAAAAACAAATCAAAAATGGATTCTCGATATTTGTATTTGGACCAAAGACTTGAACACAAAGTATAAACCTACAGTGTATTGTTATCAGTTCCGGATAAAATCTACAATCAAAGTTGACTTCTGAAATGTACTGACTTTGTACTATGCCGAAGTTTTTTTTGTGGTTTACTATTTCTCGACAATTTTTCGAGTTTTTTTTTATATGATGTTATTCTGGGACATACACTATCAATATTTAAAGTTTTGTCAAAATCCGTTCAGTAGTTTTTGCGTGATGCTCGGTCAAACAGACAGACAAACAAACAAACAAAAGGTTTGTTTTAGACTTTCGCACTTTTCAATCATGTTTATTTTGTTTCGGGTCTTAGCGCGATAATAGTTATTAGGCAAAATAAATTACCTTATTATTCCCGACGTTTCGGCTGCGTTGCAACAGCCGTGGTCACGGGTAGACTTATCGCGCTAAGACCCGAAACAAAATAAACATAAACAAACAAAAATTTTAAAAACTATACGAAAATGTTCAGTTAATCATTTTAAGTCACCCTGGTTGGTTTGTTTCTCAATATGTTCAATTTACAGACTTTTTTTGCCTTTACGATTTTTTATTATATGTATAGATTTATAACTGCTTTAAAGCGAAGATGGACTAAGTGCGTATAGCTTAAAGGAGACTATGTCGAAAAATAAAAACCTCTTCGTAACGTTAAACTTTGTAATCCTTTCCTAGGCGAGGTATCATCCCGCCCTCGTATAACAACATCAAAATCACTCGTTTCATTATGGCGAATAGGATGGAGAGAGCAAAACGCATATATCCAGTTATTTCTTCTTTCAATCTGTTCTTAACATAAGTAATAATACCATCGACAGCTATTATTGACTTATGATGTAATAAGATCATGTAAAAATTTTATATAATAAGTGCTGATGTTGTCTCAAACAAAAATAAATAAATCGTTAAGTGAAGCAACCAATCTTTCATGTTCAGTTTTTTAATATCCCAAGTTGGTAAACGAGCAGGTGGGCCTCCTGTTGGTAAGTGTTCACCAACGCCCATGACACCCACTGTCTTATTAGTGAAATAATTTGACACTAACAAGACAGCAAAGCACGTTACCCACCCTGAGAACTAAGATGGTATATCTCATGTGCCAGTAATTTCACTGGCTCCCTTACTCTTCAAACCGTACCATAGCAGTACCACTGCTGCTTTACGGCAGAAAAAGGCAAGGGGGTGGTAATTTCCCAGAAGGACTTTGCACAAAAGCCCTACCGCCTGCCAAAAATACTCAGCGAAGTATTTGGAATAAAACTTAACCAGCTGACGGTACTTCTAAGCAAAATTAACTTTTAATCGGCTTTATAAATAAAATTTTAATTCGGGTACCAGCGGGACGGGTGTCTTCGGGACTGGGGGACTGTGAGACGAACCCTAAATTTTTGATTGACGTACTTGCTTACATCTTGCGAGTTTTACGTTAGCGATTTGACGAACGACTCCTAAACAGAAGGTACTGATAATTACTTGCAGGGTGTAAGGGAGGGACAGCCTTCCGAAGAGGTACGGAAAGGGCATGATCAACGTAATGAACAACTTTCAGCGAATAAAACTTTCAGGAAATGAAGTGAATGAATAAAGTTGCTTGTATGGAGAGGCTGATATTTTTTTTCATTTCCTGAAAGTTTTATTCGCTGAAAGTTGTTCAGTTACGTTGACTGATCATGCCCTTTCAGTATTCGGAAGGCTGTCTCTAACAACCTGTAAGTATATTATTTTTATTTAAAAGATAACACTTACAAGTTGAAATTAAAAGTATCTTAACTGATAGGTGAAACGTTAGTTTAGGCATCGACGCAGTTTTATGGACAGTAATAATGGATAGGTAGGTACAGTAGAAATAATAAGTCATCCAAAGCCTACAATAGGTATTGGTACAAATATTCTAAAACGGAAAAATTACTAGGACTTGCTATTTTGGCTGTACCACTAATTTGTAGATTTGCTACATTGCGTTGCGCACGAGCCGTTCTACCGCTTTAGACTCTAATGCTGCGCGGGTAGAGGATAGTATTGTATGCGAAGAGTGACCGATGCCTCATATTATAATATCCTGTAAGTATTTCTTTTTAATTTTTTTTACAGAAGTATGTGTTTTTGTGTTATTTGTATAATTAAAAATATAATTTCTCATTTTCATTTATTCTTGATATATAAAACCGAAAAATTTAGAAATAGATTTATCATTACAGTTGACATTTTAATTTTGTATAAAATGTATTTAAAATAATATTTAAGAAGTAAAACATTAAACTTACTTCCATTACATATTATCCTTTAAGTGCAATTTCGAGTTAACTTATTACGTTACTGAAACTCCGAATTTCAGCAATTCCAATGGGAAAACTTTTTAATTTTTAGGTAAACTACTTAGAATTAAAGTTCTATTAACAATGTTAATCGATTGAATGCATTAGCATTTTTGTGTAGGAAATTTTTAAATTTAATTTAAAACTATTAAATTAAAATATGTTCCGGATGTCATACGATTTTAATAACTACACATTTATAGGAGAGATTAGTTGTTTAACAAGAATCCAAGAAAAAACAGCCATACTTAATTACTTCCAGGTCAAATACTAATTTCTCTGGCCTATCAAAAGAAAACACGTATAGCCATTGCAACCGAAAATAAGAGCCCCAGAGAGGAGGTAAATCACTTACATTTTAAGGGCTCCCGCACACGACCGAGAATCGGTGACCGATTTTTTGTCGACATCCCGCTCTGACGTGTTATCACCTGCATCTTCCCTCCTTGTTCTGGCCGATAATCGCCCACCGATTCTCGGTCGTGTGCGGGAGCCCTTAAGAGACTGGCACTCTTAAAGCAGTACTTCATAGTTTGGTTTGTTATTGAAGGGTATATGAAATACAAATAACTTAAATACAAAACTTTTACTTCAATAACCACTAAAAAGACTAGACCATTAAAAAAACCATTTAAAACTACCCGCAAAGGAATCAAAGATGCTCGACGCACATCAACCCATCATACAATCTTATCAATCTAAACAAAAAATACGCAAGCTCTAAACAACGATGCCTCACTCGATGGGGTAGGTCATTTCTTTTTTCGCGCCCCCTTCAGCTGTTTGGGAGCCCCCTTCATTTTCTATTTTTTATTATTTGTTGTAGTAGCGGCAACAGGTACAGACAGACAGACATCAATAGGCACAATATTTTTTCACCCTTCGAGTACGGAACCCTAAAAACACGTTTTTTTGTTAGTTTCACTTTCCATCCCCTATTGTTTAACTTTTCATTGTTTTCAATATTTGTTAGATAATCCTAAGCTAATACGAATCTCAAGGGGCTGATAAAAGCTGAATTACCTCCCTTTCTAACAAAGGGCAGAATGGGCGTGCTAGAACGGAGCGGATTCGCGCTGTTTTACGTTTTTCGCTCATTTTTGCATTTTTCTCAAAATCTATACCCAGCTATATCATTATGCATAATAAATTGAATAATGTGTAAAAGTTTTGGCATCATAGATTAATGGGTACCTACTTGAGAATAACGTTTTAAAAGCCAAAAGCAGAGGTAACTTTGGATTTTTTTATGGCGTACAAAATATATTTAATCGTGTTTCAGAGTCGGCCATATTATTGTAAAGATGCTTAATTATTACATAAATTTTTTTCACGGCCATATAGTCATCACTTTTCGTTAAAACCTGCTCAAGTGAAGCGAATTAAGCTCTTATCAGCCCCTTAAGATATGTACAGCACTTAAAAAAATTTTAAATCAATTTGTTTCGAGCATTGCCCATAGCGTGTTAGTATGCTCTTATATCTATGTTAGTAACCATTAAAATCTAAAACCCTATAACTAATTTTAGTGTCTTTGGCGAGGTGGACGTGGGTACAGTGCTGCATGATAGCACTGTCCACGTCCAGTCTCGCCGCAACAGTCTGCAAGAGGCTGTTGGAGCTGCTCCGCACCCGATGGATCAGGGATGCTATGCGTTTTCTTACGATAGCTGAGAAGCTATCAACACCAGCTTCTGCTAGCATCCCTGAGGCACTGCAGTGACGTCGCAGCCCCATCAGCCCCCGAAAGGTATTATTGTACTGCGTGCGCAGAGCCCTGTAAGCTCCTTGGGTGTAATTTGTCCACAGGCTGCACGTGTACAGAGAGTTACAATAGGCTTTAAAAAGACCTTTAAAGGTCAGACAGATGACGTAGGCTTGGTAGAGGGTCCCGCTGGCACCCTTTGGTTACGGAACCCCAAAAACCAAGGATATCATTAATACAGCACAGCACTGTAATTTTTTTATCACCGCGGATATTTTGAGAAGTGGTTCTGCCCATGAAACTAAACAACTTTTTCTAATTTAAAGGGCATGGCTCAAATCATCAGCTGACAGTACTTATACATTTGTATGGGAGGATAGGGCCGCCACACTATGCTCCTCTCTCTCTCTTATGCTGCTCTCTCTAGCCACATACTGCTCTACACGCGCGATTAATCGCGACGCTCCGCACTAGGTCACTTGCCATTGCTACACGATGGACGTCGAAACTGTGGCAGGATGCGCGCTATGTATTTTTAGTAAAGCTAATTATACCAATTTCTTCTATAGAAATATACGCCGTACTAAAGGAGTTAATGTATGACATCTACTTAAAATAAATGTATGACATCTACCGAAATAATAATAGATTATTAATTATTTATTTATTTATTTATTTATTTATTTATTATAACTTTATTTCAGGTAGATAGATACCCATATACAAAAGAAATATAGTTTAAAAACTGAGTTATATAATCTACAAGTAGATTAAGTCCAACAAGTATATATTACTTTCTGTTCTCACTCTTGTGCAAACTCACCCAGTGTTTAAGTATCTTGTTTTGATAGATATTATCAACACAGACCTTAATGAGACTGTTACTGGAACACCTTAGTCTTTCCCAGAATGCGGCAACACGTTGTCTGATTACAGCAAAATAGTCGGGGACCCTGGCGTCCGCGAACATACCAGATGCGCTGCAAAATCTTGGCAGCTTCAGTAATATTCTTAACGCATCGTTGTATTGTACTCTAAGGATGTTATGTGATTTTCGTTTATAATTTGTCCACAACTGACAAGTGTAGAAGGCTTGACAGTAGGTCTTAAATAACAGAATTTTAACATCCTTAGAGCACCTTGCAAAACGGCGAGCAAGCATATTGCAGCGGATCGCCAGGGCCCTACGCTCTCGTTCCATATCGCGGTCATCACACATATCCTCGGTCAGAATGTGACCTAGATATTTGAATTGCTTAACAACCCGAACTGATGAACCATCTAAGAACACCGGTGGCACCCTCTCCGGACCCTTACCTGACCTGAAAACTAGTAATTCTGTTTTCTTGGCATTATACTTTAATCCGCACTTAGCCGCGTACTTCTCGCATACAGTCAGTAATTCTTGAAGACCGCTTATCGAAGGGCTGAGAAGCACCATGTCATCGGCGTAACTTAAGTTGTTAAAGCAAGTTCCTAGTACATGACAGCCAATGCTAGTGCCTCTCAACTCCTCGATAAGGTCATTTATGAACAGGTTAAATAGATCCGGAGAGGTTAGGCCTCCCTGGCGCACACCACATTCTAGCCTAAATTCACTAGAATGTGCGTCACCCCATCTTACGTAGTTCGTTTGGTTTTCGTACCAGAACCTCAACAACTCTACGATACTGTGTGGTACTCCTGCTTTATACATTTTAGGCCAGAGCTGTTTATAGTTAACCAGGTCAAATGCGCGGCTAAGATCGAGAAAGCATGCATAAACCGAAGTTTCCCTCGAAACATAGTAGTTAACAGCGCTTTTAAGACACATTATCGCAGAATCTGTTGAAAGTCCTGAACGAAAACCAAACTGTGCGTCACTTATACTAACATCCTTCATCATTTCGGGTTGCAACAGCTTTTCTAAAATTTTTCCCATTATAGTACCTAAGGAGATAGGCCTATAGTTATTTAGGTCAGACAAGTCACCTGTACGGTTTTTTGCTATAGGTATCACCACCGTTTTCATAATATTTTTAGGCAGGTATCCGTGTTTAATACATAAATTAAACAGTAACGCTAGCACTCGAAATATTTCATCACTGGCATAGAGGACATGCTCAACACCGAGCCCATCGTGCCCTGGGGATTTCCCGCGCTTCATACTTCTAATCAGCTTGGCAATTTGGTTGGGTGTTATAAATGGAAAATCCTCCAAAGGACTCGATGACAGCTCAGTGGTGGGCACGTCCTCCACTGCCAGTGGACTAGCCTTGAAGTGGTGCGAAAACAAGTCAGCTATGACCTGTGGATTGCTCTCACTGTTAACACTAATGGGCAAACCAGTCTTACGATTCAAACTTTTCGTACACTTCCAAAATTTCGGAAAGTTGTTGTTTGCTTTGTGTATCGCAAGGATATTCATGGCAATTGTCTCTTCGTTTTTTTGGCACCACTTCAGTTTATTTTTGAATTTTCTCCGTGTCTCACACATTTTCTCATAAATTTGGCCTGTACTGGGTTTGCCTCCTTCTACCCAACATTTAAAATGCAGTCTGGCTTCATCATGATTTTGTCTTACGTGGTAATTCCAGCCGATAACTTTCTTTCTTTTGCTTGCACAAGAGTGAGAAACTTTACTACTCGTAATAGCAGCGTTTGTTAAAATCTCAATGGTTTCATCATACAAGTTTTCAATAAATTCTAAAACATTACACTTACAATTATCTACAGAACTACAGATACAATGACTAGAGTTTCCAACATATCTTAATGCATTATAACATAACATTCCATATTGGTTAATTTGCTCAACACTTCTTTGTCCCCAAATAACCTTGGCTCTATCACTCAAACCGTAATTTACATTATTGTAAATCATCCGCAAAATTTCGAAGGGCAAAAGTATGAAGAATATAATATAGTGGATAGGTAAGGAATGTTAACGTTTTCTCATTAGACCATTCTTCTGCTGTTGGCATCGACATGATTTGACGCGTGAAATCGACGTGCTTCCGTGACCAACGCTCGATGCAGACCACAGATTAGTATATATGTAGAGGATGCAGACTGCGTCCGCGGGCAGTGTGTGGCTGCCTACTCGCGCTCATATTGCCGGTCCTTTGACTCACGCCCAAAAAACCGACAATTAAGGGATCGATGGTCATGAAGAGGAGCAATGCGTGCGGCATGACGAGTAACGCGGCCACACTACGTCTCTGCCTCCTTCCCTCGCTACTTCCCATGCCACTCGTCGAGTATGTGGCTGAGCTATCAGCGCTAGCCACTAACGGCCCATACAAAGCCCTGCCTGCAGGGCTTTGTATGGGGCCCTTTAATCAGCAGCACGTCGTGCGTGCAAGCAGTGGTGGGGGGTTTGCTGAGTCGCTCGCGAACATCCAAGCGGTAAACAGGTTCTTAACTCGCGACAAAAAAATAAAAAAACCGGCCAAGTGCGAGTCGGACTCGCGCACTGAGGGTTCCGTACCACCACATAATCATAATTGTATTAGTTAAAATTTCAGTAGGTTAATGTGCTAGATTTTTTGAGTCCGACACGCGCTTGACCAAATTTTATTGTTTGTTGTTATTTTATAGCTTATGAACTATAAACATACCAATTTTCAAGTTTGTAAGTGTTCCCGTTTTTAAATAGAACTAAAACAAAAATCGCCTCAGCAACCATCCAACTTGACCCCTCTCTTATATGAATGTTCTTGAAACGGGAGCTCACCAATATTGGTTACCATTAGTTGTGAGAAAAGTTGTAATATTTAATGATTTCAGACTTTTCCCATTATTTGTACTGTGAGACCTAGCTTCTTGCCAAATTTCATAATTTTAGGTCAACGGGAAGTACCCTGTAGGTTTTTCATTTTTGAATAAATGTATGGAGATGAGGACATAAAATGCCATATCTTTTGATTGCGTCGTTGTAAAAAATTGAAATTTTCAGATCTTGTGTGGTTCATGGATCCTAATATATGGTATTAATTTCAGCCTGATACCTTTACCCGTTTGTGAGATAAAGGGTCTTGACAGACAGACAGACAGACAGACAGACAGACAGACAGACGGACAACAAAGTGATCCTATAAGGGTTCCGTTTTTTTCTTTTGAGGTACGGAACCCTAAAAATAAACTAATCTACCTTAAACTTAATACTTAATCAAAGTGTTGTTCATATTCTTATAAGTCGTATTTCAAAGCAATTTCATTTTCTTAACCAAAATGAATACGTGTCCTGGATGTACTGCAGATTTTAACGACGGAGTGCAGTGCTCAAAATGCAAGAATATATACTGTTTCTCATGTGCCAGAATAACCGAATCTAATTATAGGATACTTGGACAATCCAAGCAAGCAACACTCCTTTGTATGGCATGTAAAAACCCGCCAGCAGTGAACCCTCAGCCGCAATCTTCAGGCAGGGATGCTACGGATACGATGCTACTTGAATTGCAGAGAGGAGTTGCGAACATCACTACCCTGCTTACACCGTTCCCTGAACTTATAAACGATGTGAAACAATTGAAAACCAGTGTGTCTTCATTCGAAGCCTCCATAGTACACATCAAAACGGACGTTAGTAACCTCAAGGAAGAATCGGCGAAGCTCAATTTACGCGTAACGACCTTGGAAAATCGTCCCGATACATCTGATAACTACCTACAGTTACAGAATGAATTTGATAGCCTCAAGCAAGAACTAAGCTCCAAAAACCAATGGCTTCGGATGAACAATGCAGAGATAAAAGGTATTCCAGTGATAAAAAATGAAAACCTGATCGAAATTGTACGCAGCATCGCCGAAAAGCTTGGAACTCCAATAACTGCAGATCATATCAATTTTGTGTCAAGAATCCGCTCAAATGCACCAGAAAAATCGATCATAGTATGTTTTATTACTCGCTATGTAAAAGAGAACTTCGTTGCAGCAGCTCGACGTACCAAGGGTTTGTTAGCACGCGATTTTGGTTTCACAAAAAGCGATAATCATGTCTATGTTAATGATCATTTGACACGTGAGAACAAAATACTGCTGACCAAAACAAAGGAGCTCGCAGCTGCAAAAGGTTACCAATTCACCTGGGTTAAGCACTGCAAAATTCAAGTCAGAAAAAACGAAACCTCACCAATCATCGTTATAACCTCCCCAGAAGATCTTAAAAAAATATTCTGACTTTATATTTTAATATTATTCCTACCTACTATTTTGAGCCATCACATTTTATGCTTATATTCTATGGAATCACTGCATGATGTTGAGAAAGCAATAAATATTACTTTGCACTATTCTAATCTTTATAAATTAGACTCAAATTTAACCACTCATGAACAGAAGCTCTATTCATTCCACCTAAAGCTATTATTATTACACTTGCCACTACTCACTCTATTTTTGCCAACTAGCCACAATCTTACGCAAATACTTATTTTGTTTACTTTGTACGTGAATTCATACATGCATTTTACCAAGAAAACACAATATCAGCTGATAAGCTCGGTGTCGCAGTGTCGGGCCATGACAGCCACAGAACCGGTTTCTTCATCGGATCGCGCACTTATATTATGTATGAACATACTTTGTTGCAATGACTACAATTCAAAAACACTACACTTTATTATTATTTCACGTTCAATGGTAACGGGTTTCTTACGACTTAATAATCAATGTGCTGGGCCTCTAACAAATGCAATACGTCTATTTTACCTACAATTTCTGTCTACGCTTAATAACTTTTACTTTAAATGTTAAAGATTTTTTATCAAAATGTTAGAGGCTTGCGCACAAAAACGGATCTATTTAGAAGAAACGTTACCATGAACAATAGCGATCTGTTTATTTTAAGCGAGTCATGGTTAATTGAAGGCATTCACGATGAGGAATTGTTTGGCAGTGATTTTATGGTATATAGAAGGGACCGCGACTATCAACGTGTGCAACAAACCAGAGGTGGGGGAGTACTGATAGCCGCACGTCACGGCCTCGTCGTGCGGGACAGACCAGAGTGGTACTCCACGGCCGAAGACATCTGGCTTACGCTTACAGTTAAACCAAGTAAACGCGATCCCCCTATTTCAGTACACATTGCCTGCATTTATCTTTGTAGAGAAAATATGGGCGGAAGTCTTGCAACTCAGTTAGAAAACTTTTGTGAAAATGTTTCAAATATATCATTAACACACCCATCTGACAAAATCGTTATACTAGGTGACTTTAACATGAGCAGTATCACCTGGCAATATCAAGCAGACAGCTCCTATTTTCTTCCTTCATGTGTTACAAGTCCAATTCATAATGAGCTGATTGAAATGATGGATTTATGCAGCATTAGGCAATATAATGGCATTAGTAATGCACAAGGTCGTTTCCTTGACCTTGTTCTTTCTAACTCACCCCTCACCGTACAACGAGACCTCGAACCATTGGTGCCAGAAGATAGTTACCATCCCTCGCTAAGCATCACTGCTTCATTTAACTCTGACATCTTTTTAGAACCCAAAAAACGCTTCAAATACCTTTATTCTGATGGAGATTACAAATCTATTTGTAATGCGTTGGATTTGGTTGACTGGGATGTTTTACTAGCCTCTAATACCATAGACGAAGCTGTACAATTTTTTAATAACAAACTTTTAGAATTGCGAAACATGTACGTTCCACAAAAAATCTCACGGTCTACACGGTTTCCTCCTTGGTATTCAAAACCGCTTAAAAAAGTCTTAAAGGAAAAATTTAAATACCTAAATAAATACAATATCTACGGTAATATAGCAGACCAGGATACCTTTATTTTGCTGAGAAATAGGGCCAAGCGACTTGAAATTACCTGCTATAATGACTATGTGATTAATGTAGAACAATCAATTTTAAAAAACCCTAAAGCTTTTTGGGCCTTCGTCAAGGATAGGAAGCAGAATAATGCTTATCCTAGTACAATGACTCTTTCTGAAAAACGGTTGGAATCTGGTGACCAAATCTGCTCAGCATTTTCTGTATACTTTAGTTCAACATACCAACAACCGTCAAGCTCGTGTAATCTGTCCACAACACATACAACATTTAATAACAGCAACAATCTAGCATCTACTGACATACAAACAATTGAAATTACACCTACAATAGTCTGTAAGCATCTCATGTCACTTGATCAGAATAAATCTGCAGGACCCGATGAAGTGCATCCGGCCTTTATTGCTCATTGTGCTGTGAGTCTGAGCGTACCAGTGTCTAAGTTATTCCTTAGATCGCTCAATGAAGGCACAATGCCTACTATCTGGAAATCTGCGCTGGTAACGCCAATACATAAAAAAGGATCGAAAGCAATAATTGAGAATTACCGACCCATATCCAAATTGTGTGTACTTGCTAAAGTGTTTGAGAAAATTATCCATAGTCAGTTGTCTACAGCATTAAAATCTGTAATTAGTCCTGTACAACATGGGCTTCTGCAGGGCCGATCAACTGTTACTAACCTAGCTCTTTTTGTAGAAAAGGTAACCACTGGTATGGAGGGTGGAGGACAAGTAGATGCTATCTACACGGATTATTCCAAAGCGTTTGACCGTATAGACCACAGCATATTGCTAGCTAAATTGGAAGCTTTAGGCATTCGAGGCAACTTACTCAGATGGTTTTCATCCTATCTGGAACTCAGAAGCCAACGTGTTGCGCTAAATGGCTATATCTCAACCCCCATTGTTATCCCATCCGGTGTGCCACAGGGCTCGATTCTGGCTCCTTTACTTTTCACCTTATTCATAAATGATATAAGCCAATGCTTTTCTTTTTCAAACATATTACTATTTGCTGACGATATGAAAGTGTTTAAATCTGTCTCATCAACAGAAGATGCCATGAAGCTACAAGAAGACCTGGCCAAGTTGGAACAATATTGTGTTAATAACAAACTCGACCTCAATATCCAAAAATGTAATGTCATAACTTTCACAAGAAAACCAAAACCTCTCATTTTCAACTACACAATAAACAACCAATCATTAGTCAGGGTCAACAAAATCCGTGATCTAGGTGTGATATTGGACTCCAAGCTGCTCCTCGACCAACACATAGACAATATAACAAAAAAAGCAAATAAGACACTTGGTTTCTTATTTAGAGTAGCAAAAAACTTCAAAAAAGCGAAGACTATTAAAATTTTATATTGTGCTCTTGTTAGAAGTCATCTAGAATATGCTTCGCAACTATGGAACCCTAAATACAACATTTATCTAAACCAAATTGAAAAAATCCAAAAAAAATTTTTAAGGCTGCTTAATAGAAAATTTTGAATTTTTTGTTCTGATTATTACGAATCTTGTAAAACCCATCACATATTACCATTGCACATTCGCAGAGATGCTGCAGATTTAACATTTCTGCACGATATTGTCAGCGGTAAAATTGACTCCCCCGAATTATTGGCTTCTATAAAATTTAGGCTACCGCCCATCAGAAGTAGAAGACACAATTATTTACAACTAGACCTGTCGTTTTCGCGTACTGAGTATCGCAAAAACTCGTTCTTGCGGCGAGTTGGCAAAAAGTTTAACGACACCTATACTAAATCACTTGATTTATTCTTTTCCAAACGCACCCATGTACGGCGACTGTTCATGAGTGGTTTCTTTCATAACGCACCACAACCACCTCTCACCACCATGCATTGATGTTTTGTTAGGCTATAATTGTTGGGGCTATTTTTTATGAAGTTGTTTCTTTTTTTCTTATTCTCATTTGACTCCAGATCTGTGAGTTATCTCTTGCTAACAAATTTCATGCTATGGTTAGATTTTCTGTATTTTACTTTTAGTGTTTCTTATAAGTACCTACCTAATAATTGCTTTTAAGTTTCGGTAGACCTTTCGCATGTTAAGATAATGTAATCTTTTTATATCATAGTAGATTTAAGAACCATTTACCCCCTTTCAAGATTTTATATTTTGTTGATATTTAGTTTTTTTTTATCTTTACACATTAACGTGTTATAGGCGAAAACTTGTAAATGGCGTAGTTTCAAGCTACTGTTTTTGAATCAACTTAAGTATATTTTTGGCTGTAAGTTTTCCTAAAAAAGTAAAATAAAATAAAAATAAAATAAAATTGCGTCGTGCAAGTGCAACTTTAACGGTGGAAGCCCAACAAGCCTACGCACGGTCGTTTTGCGTCGTGCACCGCTGGACCTACAAAACGATGGTGCAAAGTTTTTAATAGTCGGGTTCTAGTTTTTGAACTTCGATATTTGGGTCCGGTTTACAAAGCCGCCGTCACAATATTTTTTAATGTCATTTAAATTATATATTATTAGATATTTAGTTTCGCGGCGGCACAGGCGGCGCATGTTGACTCACACACACTCACCAGGGCCCTGTTCTACAAAGCCGACAACGACAGGTGACAATTCGACAATTTGACTGCTTGGCTGTTGGCGTTGTGATTAAACTTTAAGTTGTTGTCATTATTTTGAAATCATGTTTTTTAAGTATAAAAATGAATTTGGCATTCACGATTTATTCGAAAATTATATCACAGTTGTCATAGTAAGTAAACGACAGCATATATAAAATTTCAAACAAAACACGGTGGGAGTAAACTTCTACCCCCTCCCTCTCTCCCCTCAGGCGTGACTCCCGGGGACTCCCGGTCTTAATCAATTTCGATTTACCTAAAGAACACGCATGCCAAGTTTCATCATCCTACTCAAAACAAAATCACCTCCCAAAATTCCCATACATTTATTGTCATAAAATTCCGCTAAATCCTCCACTACTATGGGAGGTCAAAACTTGATTTTCATATTTCGACCTATGTTCCTTGGGGAAAGTTGTTCAGTATCATGACTTTTTCTATCAAGAACTAATTAAAAGTCACCCTACATACAGGGTGTCCCAGGAAACACTGTCAAGCGGTGGTCCAGAGGTGGACCACCCCTTGGGCTACCCGAATCACCCCCTTGTATGATCCGCGATTATTTGTAGTTTTCGAGTTATAAATTATTTTATTAATTTTTAAAAAATTTTGCCGAAGGAAATTTAAAAATTCATCTTTTTTTTTACTGAACATTTTTCCAATTTTCTTTTTGTGTCATAATTGCCTTGAACGTTACTTTCATACATAAAACAATAAACCTCCTAACATTCCTACCGCCTCTGTGTGACGCGGAATCTAAGTATTTGAAACGAACTTCAGCTTGATACCTCCACGCGTTCCTGAGAAAAAGGGTCTTGATGACAGACAGACAGACGGACAACAAAGTTATCCTACAAGGGTTTCGTTTTTTCTTTTACGTAAGTAAAAATACGGAACCCTAAAAATATCTTCTTATATATATCTTCTCTTTCGGAAGTCAGCAAAAAACCTTTATAAACAAACTAAGTTTTGCGGTCCTAGAAATGGACATCATTGCTTCTAAAAATACTATAGGTTTATCGGAATAGGAACCCTTTTCTCTCCATGACCCATACAAGGTGTAATAAAAAGGGTATACCAACCCTGAAGGATGTGATTCTGCCCATGAAACTGAACAACTTTCCCTAAGGAACATAGGTCGAAAAACGAAAAAATATTTTTGACCTCCCTTACAAAATGCGCTATCATGTCAAAAAAAAAATCTTATTTCGACCTATGTACCTTAGGAAAAGTTGTTCAGTTTCATGCGCAGATTTATATGCTTCAGGGTTGGTATACTTTTTTTGTTACATCCCCTGTAAACAGCGTGAATTTGTATTGGTTTTGCTCCCGAAGCTCAGTGATTCTACTACTTACAACAATTTTTTTTTATTCATCTAAAATTTTTCGCCTTACCATAAAAAATTTGTCGATCACGTGACCACTTTTCTATGGATAGGCGAAAAATGTTTACGAGTAAAAATGTGGTTTCTTCGGGAAAGTTATCATGAGTAGAATCACTGGGCTTCGGAAGCAATACCAATGAAAATTCACGCTGCTGTATAATCCATTTTTTTTGTTTATTCCAACGATAACCAACACATTTTGTATAGTGTAGGCAATGGTGCAGTTGACCCTTTAATTTTTTCATACATTTTTTGTAATTTTTGTATGGAAAATTTTAAAGTACCGATTTTATTTTTTGGATTTTTTTATAGAAGGTTTGTTTCCCCAGCAAAGTTTCATCGACTGAGGATTTAATGCGGGGGTCTTCATACAACGTTCCGCTTCGTTGCCTAGACTAGTAGCCATGACACTAAATCCAAATTATATTTGACGGAAAGGATAACATTGCTTTACAATTTTGACTTTTTTTACAGCTAAAGCCGATTGCTTTTGGCCAAGTGCTAGTCGGACTTGCGCACTGAGGGTTCCGTACCACCACATAAACATAATTGTATTTTTTGAAAATGTGCTAGATTTTTTGAGTCCGACACGCGCTTGACCAAATTTTATTATTTTTTGTTATTTTAAAGCTTATGCAGAATAAACACCAATTTTCAAGTTTGTAAGTGTTCCCGTTTTTAAATAGAACTAAAACAAAAATCACCTCAGCAACCATCCAACTTGACCCCTCTCTTATATGAATGTTCTTGAAACGGGAGCTCACCACAATTGATTACCATTAGTTGTGAGAAAAGTTGTAATATTTAATGATTTCAGACTTTTCCCATTATTTGTACTGTGAGACCTAGCTTCTTGCCAAATTTGATAATTTTAGGTCAACGGGAAGTACCCTGTAGGTTTTTCATTTTTGAATAAATGTATGGAGATGAGGACATAAAATGCCATATCTTTTGATTGCGTCGTTGTAAAAAATTTAAATTTTCAGATCTTGTGTGGTTCATGGATCCTAATATATGGTATTAATTTCAATCTGATACCTTTACCCGTTCGTGAGATAAAGGGTCTTGACAGACAGACAGACAGACGGACAACAAAGTGATCCTATAAGGGTTCCGTTTTTTTCTTTTGAGGTACGGAACCCTAAAAAACAGAAATCGAACTTAACTGAAACATATTTTGCGGAACGCTTATCCATCTTGATTCCTACGTAAAACATGCATTTGTTCTTATCCAAGTTGAACAAATGCATCTTACTACAAATTTAATTACCTTTTGATTTTATTCAACTGGTGGTGTGGAATTTTCATTGTCAATTACAGGCGAACTTAAAAAAGAAGCCAATAAAGGGAGTGAATGGGTAGCGAGGAGGTATTCATAAAAGTCAAAAAAGTCCCTATTCCTCCCTATCTATCCTTTTCTAACCCCCCCTCCACATCTCCCCTCCCCCTCCTTTTACCCCTCCCCCTGCCTCTTTCTCTTCCTCTTCCTCTCCCCTCCCTCTTCCCCCCTCACCCTTCCTCTACCCCTCCCCCCCTTCTTTTCCCTCCCCACCTCCCTTTACCTCTCCTTTCCATCCCTCACCTCCCCCTCTACCTTCCTTCCCCTTGGCCCTCCCTCTAACTCTCTCGCACTCTCTCCCCCTCCCCTCCAAACCCCTCCCTCTCCATCTCCCCCCTCCTTCCTCTCCCCCTTCCCCTCCATCTCCTCCATTCCCCTCCCTTTCCCTCCCCCTCCCCCCATCCCCCCTACCTTTCCCCCATCCCCCTTCCCTTTCTCCCATCCCCCTTCCCTTTCTCCCATCCCCCCTCCCTTTATCCTGTTCCCCTCCCCCTACCCTCTTCTTCCCCCTCTCCCTCCCTCTCCTCCGTCCCTCCCCCTTTCTCTCCCTCTCCCCTTAACCCTTCCGCACCCCCTCCCTCTCCGCCTCCCCCTCTCCCTATCCCTGCCCCACACCCTACCCCTATCCCTGCCCCTAACCCTATCCCTACCCCTAACGCCATCTTAACCACTATCCCTATCTATATAAACATACATCCGACACTCATATTGATTTTTAAACATTTCAAACCTATCGCATACCCAGGGGATGATGGTATTTCACGTCCTACATGTTGGATTTCAAAATTGTTGTAGTTTTTGTAATCAGCGACCCGATAAACCATACAAACGACACCCATATTGATTTTTAGACATTTCAACCCTATCGCACCTCAACCCCATCCCCTGAAGATGATGGTATTTCACGTCCACTACGCTGGATTTCAAAATTGTTGTAGTTTTCGTAATCAGCGACCCGATAAACCCAACAAACTGTACCCATATTGGTTTTTAGACTTTTTCATCCCATTTCCCTTTTTTAGGGGATGAATTTGGGGTGGAATTTCAATAACAGTGATGTACGTTCCTCATAATTACAACCCTAATGCCTAAACAATAAATTTAGTGGATTTGACTTTGAAAATGAAGGATTTTCTACTTCATCCCCCTTTTCACCCCGTAGGGTGTAGAATTTTCAAAAACCCTGAGACACGTAAAACTTAATTTTTAATCGATAGCCTAAATACAAATTTTGAAGATCCTAACTTCAAAACTGACGGACTTTCATACAAACTTTCATCCCCTATTTTACCCCCTTAGGGGTGGAATTTTGTAAAACCCTTAGTGCACCCCTTGGTCCCATAAGGAACCTATATGACAAATTTGGAATCTCTAGACCCAGCGGTTTGGGCTGTGCGTTGATATGTCAGTCAGTCAGTCAGTCACCTTCTTTTTTTATATATATAGATTTGTTTCTCTCCTATACCTCCATCCCTTTATGTTCGTCGTGCATGATAGATAGTGCTTAGTTGGCTTTTAATCCAATAACCAGCGATTTTCAAGACCCTTAAAACGATACGGGCGGGAGCCACGACCGAGAATCGGTGACCGATTTTTTGTTGGCATCCCGCTCTGACGTGTTATCACCTGAATCTTCCGTCCTTGTCCTGGCCGATAATCGCCCACCGATTCTCGGTCGTGTGCGGGAGCCCTACCTCATTTGTCAAATTACGATAAGGAGATCTGAACATACATACCGTTAGTATTATATAGTCTATTGTATAGTCTAAGATACATACTTACCAGTCAAAATCATAACCCTCCTTTTTGCTAAAGTCGGGTAAAAAGAAGGAACAAGTATCAATGTATGTATTTTGCGTATTCGCGCGAATAGCGACGCGAGGCACGAACACGCATATGTAAACATTGCGTTCGCGGCGACTCGCGCTCGACGCGAATCAGTGGCGAACGCGAATTTACCGTTTACACATTTGCTTGCATTTAGCCGATAGCCAGCGCCCAACCAAAACAGATGTAAGCAAAATAGAGTGGATTAATGCACTTATAGCAAATTGGGGATGGTTTTAAGAATTTAAACTACCCAGTTGCTATTCAACTTGGCAAATAAATGGGTGAGTGAACTCGTTCGCTACACGCTTTTCTTTTTAATAATAATGACCACTAAACGTGCAAAGACGTTTAGTGGTCATTATTACTACATTCTCCATATTCGTGAAAAGCTTTACAACGAATGCGTGAACGGTAATTCGCGCTGACACTCATACGCGAACTGTTCGTCGAGTAGCAAGCGCGAACGTGTAAATCCAGGGTAAAAGTCAGTTAGGCCAGGTTCCAGAACTGGTAATATTTTCTTTAGAAGCTCAAACAGCAGTATGAGATAATGAAGTGTAAAACGTCTTTTAGTCGAATATGACTAATCGGTCAAAAAATTCGGTTACGTTTTTAAATCTAAATATGTTTTTGTTGCACCATTTAGTTTGCAAATGTGTATTTTTATTCTTATACATAAAAAATGTCTAAAATGCTAATGTTTCATCCAAACTTTATTTGTATTTGATCATGTGATTTCTAACACTTTTTTTTATAAATAGTTTGTATTTTTACTTGAGAAACTGTAGTAGAAATAGATAATAACATTTATTATACTTAAAGATAAAAATTTAACTTTTTTGCGATTTGATAAAATTTCATACATTTTCGCAAGAAATGAATTCGCTTAATAATTAATATTTTTACACGTTTTGAAACGCGCCCCAGATTATACTCTTTGCCCCAGATAGTTATATCCTCTTTGCCCCAGATGAGTGAGTTTGGTGATTGATTGGTGTTCTATAGTTTTTACTCGGTTTTTACCCCGAAAAATATATAAAATCATTATTGTACGTGGCACCGTGTTCTTCTTACGCAGTTACGCCTTCAGTTCGTCTTGCTGTATGTCGCATATCACGTAAACATAATCATAAATTAGATCATGTCCGAAACTTAGGCCTGTGTGACCTGTGTCGTATGGACCAAAGGTAAGTTTCTATTCTCTTCAATTGAACCTCACGCCTCAACAACGGACGCGCAAGAAATCACCACATGTTGAATGCTTGCCCGCTTGACAGTGTCCCGTACGCACTGCACCAAGCACGTAGAAACAAAACCAGTTTAAGCTGATCCTTCGCTACAGACCCCAGATTAGTAAGTTTATGTTGCTATAGACGCCCGAAACTAGAGACCCGCTCAAGGTCATAGTTTTTCCACCGACGCCGGCCGTATGTGCTAACGGACCCCAGTAATACATACACACGACCAGAGAAGGAGTGGGGTAGTATCCAACGGAGTTTACGAAAAAGCCAGACATTTTCTAAACCAAATTTTTTCCTTGAAGAAAGAAAAGATTCATTTTCAATTATTTATTTATTTTTTATATTTTATTTTCTTCGGGAAGCACAAGGTAGGTAAATTCTTTTTTTATTTACAATCACAATTATAGTTAGGTAACAGTAATAGCCAAAGCACTTTAAAATTCATTATATTACAATAGTCTACAATCTAAAGTAATTAATAAATTACTAAGCTGTTAAGATAATCCATACATAGTTTGACAAAAGTATTGAATTGACATTACACTCAGAAAAACACTTAGCGCACTCACTACAGATGGTTTTCTTAGTGCCTTGTAGTGATTTGCCTGAATATTGATTAAATATATTCATAATTCTTTAAACCAGCAATAATACACATTTGGGACGTTCTGCAGATGAGGTCAAAATGTTGGTCAGTGTAGCCATTTTTTATGTGATGTAGGTCAGCATTGTCCGTGTGGTGCCGGCAAAGAATAGTACCAACCTATTTTTACCAGTGGGTGTCGTAAGAGGCGACTAAGGATTAATGAACCAGACGATGGGCAGCAGCATCCTTCTGTGTATTTTATCATCTTACATTCTGTGGTCACCAACATGGTGCCAGCCGTAATGCTACCAAAGCGTGGTGACTATGGTACTTCCCCTCCACATTGTTTCAGCAAAAGCTGGAATTTTGGAGGGAGTTCCCTGTCCTGTAGTGGACGGTTTCAAGGGATGTCATGATGAATAATACACAATGATGGCACCTCCATTATTAATCAAGAGAGTAAACAAGGGCACAGCAGGTTTGAGTGGCCATGTAGGAATAGACCCCAGTGTCAGATTATTCATCATCATATCGCATCTCATGGAATGTCTACTGCAACACAGGGAGCTCCCTCCAGAATTCCAGCTTTTGCTGGAACAATGTGGAGGGAAGTGCCATAATCACCAAACTTGCTAGCATTGTAGTCAGCACTGTCTTTAGATTGTGGTTGTGGAAGACCACAATATGGTATGATACTCGGAAGGATGCTGCTTGCTGCACATCCTCTACCAGTACATAATCCCTTAGTCGCCTCGTATGACACCTGGGTACAGATTGTTTGGTACATTTTTTGCCGGCACTACATGGGCTACATTATTATTGTTGAACTTTGTCATCAAATGAATTATTTTGTAATTTTTTTCACTTATTCTAGAAAGATATGGACGTTCATAACTACACTATGAGTGATGGCAGCAAACCATCATACATTATACCACTGGATAGTATTGGTAAGTTTAAACAAAGTATATTTAACAAAGACAGCTGGATAGATTGTGGCCAACTGCTTCACAATATGCTTCTTTCTTTGTTATGATCACTCATCATCTACACACAGACAGATATCTGTGTAAATGTTCATTGGTTGATGGATATTAACCTACTGTTTGTGTTGACCTTATCTAGGGTTCTAGAACCAAAGGTTGCCAATGGGACCCTATCACCACACCCCTGACCTACATACAATGAGCGCGAATTCGGAATTGGAAGGTTGCGTAGGCTCGCATATTCAGTACAACTGACCCGCAGGAGCGAGGGTGGGTGTTAGGGGTGGTGCTCAAGGGGAAGAGAGAGTGTCCATTCTGTATGATACTACTAGGCTACAATAGACCTTCTCAGGTCACAGTAGCCGTTGGGAACTTGGAGCCTGGCCCCTTTTTATCTCAAAACATAAGCATGATAATACAATTATTTTATCTGTGCCTTTAAGCCTACTAAGCCTTTGTTGTCTGTCAGGCTGTATCTTTTGAACCATAGTAGCAATAATGTTGAAGTTTTTACAGAATTTGTGTTATTATGGCACTTTACCTAACAAATAATAAAAACAATTAAAAGTTCAAAGCGAGATGTTTTAGCTGTATTTGTATGAAAATTGGTATGTTTATAGTGTATGTGCTATAGTATAACAACACACACACAAACTAGTCTAAGACAGTATTTTTCCTTTGCACTTAGTACAACCTAAGTTCTTCAAATACTGTTACAAATGAATTTACTTTTATTATTTTCAGATTTGAATTTGCTACCAAAACTGAGTTCATGGAGAAAAGATGCAACCGTTCCTCTGTGGACCGCTCCATCATCAAGTGGAGTTGAATACTATGAGTTTGAAGTGCTGGTGAGTGATGAAGACAATGATGAGGAACAATATGGTAAGAGAAATATGTTTTTCTAGATATAAAAGAGCAAAGAAAATACTGATCATGTGTGACTTCGAGACTTGAGATTGACCTGTGATTCTTGAGAAAAGTTGATCGTTTTCAAAGGAAATATTCAATTTTTCAGTGTTCTTACACATTGTAATTTAGTGCAGATAAACATAATGTTAGGCTCAAAACTACTATGTTCAACTCCAACTGTTGTGTCCCACTTGCATTTGGTCGGTTTTACGCCCTCGCCCTACTACCACACAAAGTTTGACTCTTTGAACTTAAAATTTTAAACTAAATCAAATTGTTAAAAAAATATCAGCTCATTGATTAGGTTATAATGTCATACATTGATATATTTTTTGTCCATGTGGTGCCGGCAAAAAATAGCACCAACATATCTCTACCTGTTGGTGTCGTAAGAGGCGACTAAGGCATGATTATGAACCGGAAGATTATTATTATTTCTAATGGGGACGCCGCGGCTCGCGCAGACGGGTGATCAGATCACGTGTATAGAGCTATTTCACCCACTATCCCAGCTGGAGACGGACGGCGTGGGCTGTTTCGCTTTAAGCCCCATCCAAGATGACGGCCAGTTATATGTGGCGAGCCGCTCTTTTGGCTTCATCAGGTGTGCTCCGCATTCTGGACAAGCTGGGTCCTCCTTTCTCTTCATTATGGTCAGGTGTCTGTTTAAGTTACAATGATAATGCCTACCATTACCGTTATATCTGGTTTCGAGAGCTGTAAAAGGTGTTTAGTCTTTTGCTATCATACCCCTTGATGAAGAGTTTGGATTGACGATGCCCCTCCACGTTCTCCCATCGCGTGTTAGCCTCTACATTTATAATTTTCCTCAGTACCCCTTTAACTGTGTTACTAGATATGGGAAGGCGGGGTTCTGGGCCTATCAGTATTTCATCTGCTCCTATCCTAGCTAGTTCATCCGCAGTCTCGTTACCCATATTTCCTTCGTGACCGGGTGTCCAGGCTAATATCACTTCTTTGTCTTGAGCTAGGTCATTAAGGGCCTCTTTACATTCTAACACCAAGGCTGATGTTGTCTCTGATTTCATTATTGCTTTTATTGCTGCTTGGCTATCGCTGTAAATCATTACTCTGTTGTGTAAGTTTCCGCAGGATTCCTTTATATGTCTGGCACATTCTATGATGGCAAGTACCTCAGCTTAAAATACACTTGCAAATTTCCCAAGTGGTACTGATAATTTTATGCTTTCGGGTCCATCGATGAAGAATCCTGCGCCCGAACCGGAAGATGGGCAGCAGCATCTTTCTGTGAATCATGCCATCTTACATACTGCGGTCACCAACAACAGCGGTCGCCAATCACAAAGCTTACAAGCGTGGTGACAATGTTTGGTAAATTCCCTTCAAGGTACCACGCGTTTTTGTTGGTGTTCTGGAGGGAGCTCCCTGTCCTGCAGTGGACGTTTCATGGGATGTTATGATGATGATTTTGTTATTTGTATGCACTCATAGTCCCGTGTGGTGCCGGCAAAGAATAGTACCAACCCATACATACCCGTGGGTGTCGTAAGAGGCGACTAAGGGTTAACTGGAGGATGGGCAGCTGCATCCTCCTTTATATCTTACAACTTACTTACTGCGGTCACCTACAACCGCGGTCCATGGTGGCAGCCGTAACGCTAACAAGCGAGGTGACTATGGTACTTCCCCTCCACATTTTTCCAGCAAAAGCAAGAATTCTGGAGGGAGCTCCCTGTCCTGTAGTGGACGTTTTATGGGATGTTATGATTGATTGATTGATGCACTCATATTTCTAGCCCCATTGTAAAAGTTTGTATCCCCTAACCCTATGATATGTGGAATAACTATTTTACATATTATTAAGCCCCATACATTTTATGATAAATCATGCAAATATTTTTACCTCTGAAATATAAATTAAAACTTATAAAATCATTACATGATTCAAAATCATTTAGTGTTAATGAAATAATAGATTAAATAAAGTCAGTAAACACTGAGTATGTTTTTTTATATTGCAGAGGATGTACCATTTATGATAAATCATGCAAATATTTTTACCACTGAAATATAAATTAAAACTTATAAAATCATTACATGATTCAAAATCATTTAGTGTTAATGAAATAATAGATTAAATAAAGTCAGAAAACACTAAGTATGTTTTTTTATATTGCAGAGGATGTACCAAGTCAACATTGTTTCGTATGCCAAGCAGAGGTGCCTAGAGCTTATTGGAAGGAACACATCAGCAGCGTCAGACATAAAGCTTGCTCCGACATAGCAGTCACCAGTCTTGACCGCGCTAAGAAACAGGTATTCATCCAGGAACTCTAATTCAGAACAAATTCCAAACAAAAAGTGGGCCTACGTGAAATCATAAGGACGTATATTCAAATAACCCTCCTGTTTTGGGGCAGCCGGGTAAATACAAATCAATTGGTTCAAATTCAGAACGAGAGCAGGGATTGGTTCGCGCGCGTGCTGCAATGTCAGCTAGTAGTAGTTGAGCCAATGACGCGGTGGAACGACTTCTGAAATACACGACTTTCGTTGGATCATTTTTTGAGCGCAGTTACAATTCCTGGCTTATTATTTATTCGTAGTATTCAACCAACACATTTTGCAGCCATGACACTAAAACCAGAGTATACTTGACGGAAAGAATAACATTGTATTACAAACTTGTTATTTCTGTCAATTTTAGCCGATTTCTTTTGACATAGCTGCAAAATGTGTTGGTAAGCGTTGGAATTAATGAAAAAAATGGATCATAGACAAGTGGCTTTCTATAATCATAATCGCTATTAGAATATAATGAAAATGTATGGGATTTACATTAGCTGTCATGCAACATTTCATTAGCTTATGTCATCAATCTCATACATTTTAATTTTATTCTACTAGCGTTACGATAATACAAAGCAGCTTGTCTCTAGGCCCAGGAAAGTACTGTGTTGAATGGAAAACCGGCCAAGTGCGAGTCTGACTCGCGCACTGAATGTTCCGAGGTATACTGCGTGCAGAATAACTCTATATGTGACCGTTAATGCGTAGAAGTCAAAAACTGAGTCGCGGGAGTGAGCGCGGCATGTGGCAGGAGCTCGGAGTAAATAAGGATAGAGCAGATGTTGATATCAGTCGAGCCGTGATTCAATCAATTGAGCCATGACGTCACGAAAGGGGGCGGGGCATACGCAATTTCCTCTTTGAACTTACCAGTGATCACATCGAAACACGCTCTGCAATTTTTTTTTCAAAATAGTTGGAAAAACAACTCCCACTATGAAGTGTTGTGTGCCTTTGTGTTTCAATTCGTCAGAAAGGCAAAAAGAAACATTTAAAGTGTCTTTTCACTTGTAAGTAAGATTTTTCAATAAAATTTGTTATCGATGTACTGTAGGCATGTGGCCGTAACATTAGTTCTGCTTTATGTCGCTAGATGGTTTTGGTAATATTTGTAGACGATCGAAATTCACCCCTTCTTTTTACTTCCAGACTCAATTTACATTTCTGGCTTTAGCTTTAACAATAGTTTGATAAAAATTACGTGAATATCGTGAATATTTTATTTATTTGGAGAAATATTTGTAGTTTGTAGTTACGTTGTTTGTAGTAGCGCCACCTAGTATGCAGTGGACAAACTCGCCAGAGTTAGGTTCAAGAACCGTCTTCCAGATTTCAGCAAGTAAGTAGTATATAGGGTCTTAATTTAATAACGTGCCATAGCTAAGTGGATGTTCAGTATCGATAAAAGAACACAATAAGATATGAAAAAAAAACCTACTTAAAAACAACTAAAACTTCATTGAAACTAAACTAACGCGGAGCGCAATGACACAGATCATCAAACCAGCGCGCAAGTATCAGTGGATTAGGTAGGCACATACATAACTGAAACTGTTTCTTTTTTGCGTTAGTTTAGTTTCAATTTCAAGTTTTAGTTAGTCAAGGAGATTTAGTTTTTTTATGTAGGATTTTTGAAATATTTTTTGTGTTCCTTTATCGTTACCGAACCATCTTCTAAGCTTTGGCAATAAACACCCAGTAGATAGAGAGCGGGAAGTCAGCAACCTTACCTCATCGCAAACAAAATCGTGAACAACATACCTACTTCTCATAGTAGGAATAGCGGAATGCCTCTTATTTTTAATTTTATTACTAAGTAGGTATACAAATGAATACCTACTGTTATTTTTGAATTCTTAAATCAATATAGTTGGCTCTATATTCATATAGATAGAGGGAGCATAACGTTTTAAGCTGCCACCACTTTTATCTTTTTAATCTACTTCAAAAAGAAGAGGTTTTCAATACGACCCGTCCTGTCAAAAATACACAGTTTTTGTAGCTTAGCTTACAGATTCACCGAGTTCGCGATTTTATTATACGTATAGATTGGTCGCTATTTTCATAAGCAACGAGGAAGGGTTACCGACTGCCCGCTCTTAGTCTCAGGTTATAATTTAATTGCGAGCCATAGCTCTGGAGCAAGATCCGTATCAGTGACTGAATAACTTTTTCCAAGGAACATAGGTCGAAAAACAAAAAATAATTTTGGACTTTCCATACCTACTGAGTGACCAACACAATTGTATGGGAAGTCTAAAATTTATGTCCTTTATCGAACTATGTTCCTTTGGGAAAGTCGTTCAGATACTGAACCCGCGAGCTATGGCACGCAATTAAATTAACACCCTGTATAAACAATTTATTTTTGTAGTTCAGTGTCTTTTACGCCATCTAGTAGAGTATAGCAGTACCACCAAAAAGTGCGTAAGGACAAAAAGATAGTAGTTTCACTATTTGCCACTAGATGGATTTTACATAAGTAGGTGGAGTCTAGTTATGTCCCGCCAACCCGTGACTCGATCTTCACCTCCGCGCACTGTCACGCTTCGTGTCCTACAAAAATTTCGTAGGGCAGCTCCTCTCCCCTTCCTTACTCCGTGGGCAGGAGGCGAGCGAGTCGTTCATTGGCTCTCCGCCTGTCACCCATGCGCAGAAAATAACCGTCAGAGCCAAACTTATCCTGAACGCGCTGTATTCCACTTACGCCACCAAGTCTATGATTTACATCCATATATGCCACCTGTGTGGTGTCATCCATTGAATGTAATTAATTATTTCGTATTCCATCTATGCCACCATTCTCCAAGTAGGATCTAGCGATGTGTAAAAGATAAAGATAAAAGAAAGATGAATAAAGTTATGAATGACCTGGTGTTGGTATGCCGTAAAAAGTCGGTAACTTAGACTTAGAACCCCACTGTCTGTTGTCAACTCAGATATAGTTTTGCGATTTTTTAATGGTTGCAAGGTACAGGTCTCAAAACTGAAACGGCATGATCAGTTTACGTATTTGAAAATTTTTCTGAGAATAAATCGTTAAGGAAATGAAAAAAAAGCCGGCCTCTCCATATAAAATTGCAACTTGATTGGACAGTTTGTATGGAGAGGCCGATTTTTTTTTCATTTCCTGCAAGTTTTATTCACTGAAAGTTATGTTGACTGATCATACTCTTTCAGTTTTCGGATATCTGTCCCCCCTTCATCCTTCATTCCGGTACTTCATTAAAAAAATCGCTTGTTTATAAAATGATCTCAATCTACTTTTTTGCCAACAGATGTTGATGGCTGCTGAACCATGTTCCCCTCGCGAAGGCTCATACTTCTGCCCAACCTGTTCTGCAACCATCTCTTCAACTAAACGAAGTATACATGAACAATCTGAACAACATTTACAATCAGCTCTCTACGAAGGCTTGATAAACTCACTCAACAAACTATACCAAAACCAGAATAATTTGACTCAGGTTTGCCAAGAAATGTCAACGATACTAACTGCCCCGAAAGATGTACAGAAACAAGAAAATTGTAGTAAAATTGATTCGAAAATTGAAAGAAACATTTCAGACGTCAACCTTAAAAGGAATGTTCAAAATCTAGACACAGATTTAAATGCTAAAACTGATGACGCAAATATTTTAATTGAAGCAGAATCTGGAGAAAAACTCTTAGTCACATATGAGAACTATCACGGGTTGTATACTGTAGGGGACAACACACAATGCCGGGTGTGCAGAACATTGGTTGACAACATACTTGAACATGTTAAAGGCATTGAACATAAGAAGAAGACTGATGGAACTAAAATTAAAGACAGGAACTGTATAAGACAGGTAAGAAATGTAGGTATATAATCCCACAAAGTAGAAGATTGACCGAAAAATTTTATCATTCCGTGCTTCGGAAGGTCTCGACGACTACTATCTACGGATGTAGTCGTTAACGATCCTTGTCAGAGGCCTTTGGCAACTCAAAATCTCTTACATCAGGGTTTATGGGGTCGGTTGCCGTTGAGTTGTACATTTGTGTGCCATCGTGGTGTAAAGATTAGCCAGCTAGACTCTGCGTTACCGGGTCTAGCTGTTACCAGGGTGCGCCGGGCGTCGGAATCACGGGATCGATTCAACTCGCCACTCGCCTTATCTTATTACGTGGGGCTGAGTTCCTTGATGGACCTCAGAGCACTTCGACCCTATGGGATCTTTTGTGCTTCCCCTGCCTTATTGCTCCTGTGATCTTCCGCTGTCTCCGAATATGCTCGTTATGAGCTTCGATATAGATTTCAGCGGAAGAAGCCTGTAGTCTTCTAGTGTCGGATAAGCCTGACCCAGAATCTTCATACGCTTGCTAGCTAAAGCGTTGCATGAGCATATAAGATGCTCCATGCGTTCGCTTTCTTCACCACATGCTCTGCAGGTAGTTGTATCCGACAGACCCATCTTGTGTTCCTTGAGGCTCCTTACCTGCACCCCAAAAAAACATCTGCGACTGCGGTGTGATGCCACAAACTACGTCCCACCTCGCAACATGCCCAATAATATGCTCGCTAAAGGATCTGTACAAGGCCAGACCAAATGCCATCTGCGTTGCCGAATACTGGTTTAAAAAAGTGTGATTGTTGCCATCGATACAATAGAAGAAGATGAAGGTCGAAACCTACACGATATAATGATAATTGATAACATACTGTAGTCTCCAACCACGGCTACATTGTGCAACTATAGTACGGTCAACCGCACGTCAGTGGAAACATTTGAAACTCTATCACCATGACATAAAGTCCACAGTGTTTCATCTGACGTGCTGTTGGGTGTACATACTATATACACCACCTTTTTCCCGAATAACCCGAAAATCTTTAACAGATATTTTTGACAATGTTATAAGTAGGTAAATAATGTTAACACAGGTCCAATCCGCGAGTTTCCTGGGTCAAAATTAAAATGAAATCCTGTTTGCGCCTAAGAAAAAATCATTTAAAATTTATGAGAACCAAATAATTTTAAATTTCTAATAATTGTCCCGTGTGGTGCCGGCAGTCCCGTGTGGTGCCGGCAAAGAATAGTACTAACCCATACATACCCGTGGGTGTCGTAAGAGGCGACTAAGGGTTAACTGGAGGATGGGCAGCAGCATCCTCCTCTGTATCTTACATCTTACTAACTGCGGTCACCTACAACCGCGGTCCATAGTGCCAGCCGTAGCGCTAACAAGCGAGGTGACTATGGTACTTCCCCTCCACATATTTCCAGCAAAAGCTAGAATTCTGGAGGGAGCTCCCTGTCCTGTAGTGGACGTTTCATGGGATGTTATGATGAATAATTTAATGAAAAAAAAATCAACTTTCAATAAGATGGCAATCGGCCGTTTTAAGATACAGCCATTACTGCCAATGTCTTGTTGACAAGAGCACAAATATTAGATTTAATAATTAATGTAGTGTTAAAAAGTAACTATAGATAAACCGCCTAAATGAATTCTCGCGCGCGGGGTACAGGAGCGCGGGAGGGAGGGTAAGATGACGGCGTGGGGGGGGGGGGCAGGTGCGCGCGGCGGGGGGGAGGGATTCTCATTCTCTACGCGCATCCGGCCCCCGCACCTGCCCGCACGTACCCCGCGGGCGAGGACTCATTTAGGCGGTATTAATATAAACGATGGCAAGAATGATGACGTCATTGTTCAAAAACTTCATACAAAATCTATGGAAGATATCTGTTTTGACATTCAATAAAGAGTAGGTCAATTGACTAGGTTGGAAACTTGCGGATTGTGTCATTTTGACTTGGTTATTTTTTGGAACAAAATAAATCAACTAAGATTTGTACTTTCTTATAAACAGATCCCTATTATACTCGTAGGGATTGACATTTAGAGACTCAGCAAACGGCAAACTTTTGTTCTGACAGTCCGCTAGTGTGGCCGGTACTGCAATTATTTTCGTATTATTATAGTCATTGACATGAGAAAAATCTTTGGTTTGGAAGGTAAACAGCTTCAATAATTGTTGAGTTCAAAGTGTTATTCAGTCGAATAGGTTGTTCAGATTGATTGTTATTTAGTTTAAAACGTAGAGTAATTTTGAAACATGTTATGTTTGAATTTTATTCTTATAAAAACTATAATTTTCGCAATACCGGCCACACTGACGGACAATGTCCGTGACTGCCCGTGTCTGCCTGCCCCTTCATCTGCTGAGCGCCTTAGAGACACAGCAGGCGGCAGACTTTATGTCCGTGACAGTCCGCAAATTCGGCCGGTATTGCGAAAATTATAATTTTTATCAGAATAAAATTCCAACTCATAATTTTTTAAAATTTCACTATGTTTAAAAAATCAATCTGAACAACCTTTTCGACTAAATAATTCTTAGAACTGAACAATCAAGCTGTTTTCCATTCAAACCAAAGGTTTTGGAAACTACTCGGATAGAAGCGGAGCGTTTTTCTCATGTCAATGATATTATTAAACTATAATAATATCGAAAAAAATTGCAGTACCAGCCACACTGGCGGTCTTCCACAACATAAAGTCTGCCGTCTGCTGTACCTCTTAAACTTAGCGAACCACTCTTACACGATACAACTACGTTACGTCACATTCATTCATTCATTTTGTATTGTATTGTATTGTATTCATTAGGGTTTGTTTCACTGGAAAATTTTACACTTGGAAATTTATAAAAATAATGATAACATACATACATAACATCACGCCTCTTTCCCGTCGGGGTAGGCAGAGACCACAGTCCTCCACCTGCTACGATCTTGACATACTTCCCTTGCTTCCTGTACTTTCATCAATCCTTTCATACATGCTCGTCGGTTTAGGGTACTTTTAACCTGGCCTTTATTCAGAACGTCCTGAATTTGGTCCTGGTACGTTCGCCTAGGCCTTCCCCTTCCAACGTTTCCATTCACGCTCGCTTGGTAGATCTCTTTCGTCAATCTTCGTTCATTCATCCTCTCTACATGACCAAACCATCTCAGCATCCCTTTCTCGATTTTGGTCACTACGTCTTCTTTTACGCCACACCGTTCTCTTATCACACTATTTCTAATCCTGTCACTCAATTTAACACCAATCATACTCCTTAGCGCTCTCATTTCCACTGCATTAATTCTACTTTCATGCTTCTTCTGCCATACCCAGCTTTCACTGCCATACATCAGTCTTGGTACATAATGGTATATGTTATACTACTTTTTTTTACTCCTATTTGACATTAGAATCGATGCTTAAAATATTTCGGGTTACTCGGGCCATTGAATTAATTAGAACCATTATACCAGCAATTACTTAAATTTTTATTTCTCTATAATATAACATTACTTGGGCGACCGAGCTTTGCTCTGTATAATCTTAACCCTAGCTGCCAAAGCCCAATAAAAGATGGCGCTGTAGGGTTTCTGAAACGCGCTATTTTAAAGAAATGCTCAATAAGCGCAACTAGCTAGATCAATGTTTCGCCCCCGAAAAACACTCGTATAGTAAAATTCATCGAAATCGTTAGAGCCGTTTTCGAGAAAATTTAAAAGGAAATCGGTACTTTTCCTAACACCCTGTATAGTTTGAATTTTCATTGGTTTTACTCCCGAAACCCAGTGATTCTACTCGTACTCATGAAACCAAGCAACTTGCATGGAGAAAAAAACATTTTACTCGAAAAATCTTTTTTGCCTTCCCAAACAAAATGAGTCGATCACACGACCACTTTAATATGGATTCAGATAAGATTCAGATTCAGATAATTTTATTCAATGTAGATTCTTTACAGAATACTTATTGAATGTCATGCAGAATACAATGCAAATAGAGCGAGTCTACGCCGTTTCGGATCGTGCTATGGCAGCGTAAAAGAAACGGCAAGAAACCACTGCAGCACGGCCTACTTTAAGAGTCGGCTTTTTACAATGTGTTTCTTGTGTTTCGCGGGAATATCAGAGCACCATACCTCTTTGTCATTCATACTCGTATAGTCATCCAATCTATAGTAAGCTTTTTTACATAACGTTTGCTTCACACATTCTTTAAACTTTCTCTCAGGTAATTGCACTATATTGTCAGGTATTTTGTTGTAGTATCGTATACACATGGAAAGTCGGAACAAGATTATCGAGTAAAAAAAAATTTTTTTTGGATAGTTGCTAGTTATCATGAGTACAATCATTGGGTTTCGGGAGCAAAACCAATGGAAATTCACGCTTTTTAGAAATATTGTTCGTTTAGTGTATGGGTGTAATGGACGGTGTACCGAAAACTTAAAGGGCATGCTCAGTCAATGAAACTGAACAACTTTCCCAAAGAAACATATGTTGGGAAATGAAAAAAAAATACCTCTCCATACGAATTGCCCACTCTGGTCGAACAGTTTGTATGGGGAAGTCAAAATATTTTTTCATTTCCCAACATATGTTTCTTTTGGAAAGTTGTTCAGTTTCGTTGACTGAGCACGCCCTTTCAGTTTTCGGTACACCGTCCCTTACACCCTACCCCTCAAATTTGCTGAAACTGAGGGAGCTGTCAGTCCAATAGTATTCTTTTCATTTGATGTTAAAATGATGACGGTCTCGTAAAAAGCTACTTATGGAACCTCAAATACAAAGAATAAAAGCTTACTACCACTGTGAAATTATGATATCTCTTTTTTTTTTCAGCTGAACCACTTACTCAACCATTGCATCCTATGTAATGAGATAATTGAAAACCCCGAAGCTCATATGCTTTGCAGCGAAAATCACATTACCTTACTACACAAGGCACTGGTGAAAGACGACAGCAAAGTAGACTACACCAAAGAAACAATGGCCGCTAATTTCATCCAAGAAGTTACCTTCAACAAAAACATGTACTATTGCAAAGTATGCCAAATATACTTTTCAAAATCTGTTTTATCGGAACACATTGCCAACCAAGCACATACTAATTGTTTTGAATCATTGAGCAATAAAAAGAAAAATGTACTTAAACAAGAACACTTTCAGTCTGGTTATTGTTCTATTTGCGAAGTCTACGTCGGTCAGGATAGGAAAGCCGAAAAACGTCACCGTATTAGCAAAGAACACAGGTATAAAGTTTGGTTGTCTAGGAAAGACAACTTAATCCATTATCATATGAACCAAACGAATCTAATTAACCAAGTTCTGTGCAAAGTTTGCGATATGCATGTGAATGTTGACAGCATCAACAAACACTTAAATGGAGACCATCACCAAACCAAATACCAAACGTTGTTGCACAATAATTATATGAAGAAATCAAATGATATATACATTTTTTGTTCTTTATGTAAAAGAACTGAGCTTATACTTGACGAGATGAACCATATTAAACAAAGAACCCACAGGAAGCTCATGGTCAAGCTATCCACTGTTTTGGATATGAAACAAACTAATAAGGGAAATAGTAAAAACAAAGAACTTGATATCACAGAACTTGCATTAAAACACAGTGTAGAGAAACACAGTGAAAAATATTATCACTGTAAAGTCTGTTATGAGTATATTACTGAAGATACTATACTTGACCATATAATATCAAACAAGCATAGAAAGTATTCTAAACGAATTCAAAACAGCCAAGCGAGTATTGCAAATAACATGAATCAAGGAACGAGTAAAAAAGTGGCTGATTCTGCAAACAGTGATAAAAGTTATTATAAAGCTACTGCTGGCACATCAAGTGGCAATCAAAGCGTTGAAGCGAATCCAGTTTATGATAATTTGTTGAATTTGGATGCAATGAAACCGACAAAAGGCATTCATTATCTGTTTAAACTGATGTACGGTAAACGCGACGAGGTTCAATGCATGCCCTGCGTTGTGAAAATGCACTGGGATGGAATGGGTTTACACCGCAAAAGTAAGCCGCACAAAGAATTATACCAAAATCTTCTAAACTCAAATACGATGTTTAGAATCAAACATAGGAGCTTTTGTGAATGTTGCCGCGCGATCATGAAAATCAATTGCGAGTATATTCACTTGAACGGTCCGTTGCATCGCCATAACTTAAAACAAAATACTGAACGCTTGGATGAAGTGACACTGAAAGATCTTTCAATGAAAATGTTCACTGAAGACATAGAAGCTGAGAAGAAAAGGAAACAGAACGCAAAATGGGATGTTATTAGTGATCCGGAATCCGTAGATGATAGAGATGAAGACTTGTGTGACCATACAAAAATATCAAATTCTCAAAACTGGTCTAATGATAAACAGGAACACAGCGATGACGAAGCTTCTATTTCCGACACCAAAGATAGCTTCTTCTCTGCGGCTTATACCGTTACTGAAACAAAAAGCCAAGAATCTACTGCAGAATCAATTGACTTCAAACATTACGACGTCAAAGACACAATGGATGCACGTAAGGAATTACAGAATAACGAAGTATTCCCAAAATATAGTCAGCATTTATTTGACAAAACCGAAAATCTCAAGGAAGTATTTTGTAAAATATGTCATTTATATGTACCTTATATTAACGACCAGATTCTTGAACACATTAACGGCACTAAACATAGCTCGAAGTATAAAGTTCTGTTACAGTCTAACGACTTACAAGAGAGATGTGACGATGTTGCGCCTGGAACAAAGAGGTACCATTGCAGAGCATGCCCAGAAGACTTTGGGCAAGCAGCATTGTTTGAACATATTCACAGCGAGAAACATACTATAATCAGAAACTCTCAACAACTCAAAGACCCTAAAGTAGACTCACAGAGCAATTCATCAAAGGATGTAAAAGAAAATTATAAATTACATGAATCTAAAGGTAATGTCAGCTCATTGAATTCCAATTCTTCTGGAGTTAGCAAAGGAACTAATGTAGATAAGGATAACACTGTATGGTGGACTTGTATGGTGTGCAACATAAAGCTGAACAGTTCTCAACAGTTAGAAATGCACGAATCTGGAATCAATCACAAAAATAACTTGGTTACACAACAAACAAAAGTTCAGGCGAAGCCTAAAGTTGAAAATAAGGTGCCCGTAGCAAAATCTGAAAAAAATTCTCAAATTAAAAAAAATTACACAAAAAATATATATGACGATGTCAAAAATGGTTTCTGCAATGTTTGCAAAGTAAAAGTTCCAGGAAAAATAAATGATATTGACATACATGTGCATGGAAGTGCTCATACTAAAAACTTAAAAACAATCTTGAGCAATAATCTGTTACAGAAGACAGATTTCAGCAGTGGGGGTACTAATGTTACTGAACCTCAGACAAGCGGCACGACTACAAAGTATATCGAAAATGGATTTTGCAATGTTTGTAAAGTAAACGTCCCACAACATCCTAATAATATGCAAGAACATTTGAATGGTAACTTTCATAAACAAAATGTAAAACTAAACTTGAGTAGAAATTTATCGTTAAGTAACTGTCATAAAAATGAACCCGCTATTACTACAACAACTGGCGAGAAATTTAAAGCAAAATCTAACATTGAAAATAAACTAGCCAACAGTCAGGATCATTTGAAAACAGTTGTACCCTTACCAGAAACGAGTACAAAAACACATGATGTTGAAAACGGATTTTGCAAAGTGTGTAAAGAACAAGTTTCACATGACCTAAAGAAAATCATTGAACATTTGGAGGGACCTATTCACAATCGAAACGTTAAATTGAACACAGGTAAAAATAATTTAAATGAAGTTGCTAGTACGAGTAAAGCATTCAAAAAACAGATAAATAATACTGTTTACACTGACTCTCTATCAAAACCAGCCAGCAAATCTTTTTGCGAATGTAAGGTGTGTAACATAACCATTGAGGATACTCCTCAATCCATTTATAAACATCACAAAAGCGAGGACCACGTCAAAAATGTCGCAAAAGAAAAAGACGCTCAACCCTCTAATAAAAGTAACTCACTTGGCAAAGAAGTCAACATAACAAATAATACTACAAAAGTCGACGCATCTCCAGTCGTAGAACAGGCAAACATCATCGTATGTTCTATCTGTAAAGTAAATCTTACTAACAACCCAAATAACATGAAGGAGCATGTTAAAGGAGCAAAGCATAAGGAGAATATAAAGAGACAACAAACAGAGCGAAAGACGGACGATGAAAACCAAGTTGACCCACTTGCCATCATTGAACCTAAAAATAATGTCTTTAAACAACTACCAGATACTAAAATGATTTCGATGCGTCGCCCAGATGTAGTACAAGATAACGAGTGTGCACAGAATATCCTGATTGACCATCCCTTGTTGGATTACGTTACCAGCATGTGTGATAATAATGTATATAAATGTAAACAAGTGGAACGGAAGACGGAGGATAAAGTCGACGCACCTGCAATAGTTCAACTAGGAAATGACTATATGTGTCCTGTCTGCGAAGTAAATGTGCCTAACAACCCAAATAATATCAAGGGGCATATTGATGGAGCGAAACAACAACCAGATATTGAAATAACCTCGATACATATTCCAGATGAAGTTCAAAATAACGAGTGTGCACAGTATATCCTGATTGACCATCACTTGTTGGAATATGTTACCAGGATGTGTGATATAAATGTGAATGAACAACAACTAGAACGAAAGACTGATGATAAAGATAAAGTCGACGCACTTGCAATCGTTAAACTAGGAAATGACTATATGTGTCCTGTCTGCGAAGTAAATGTGCCTAACAACCCAAATAATATCAAGGGGCATAATTATGGAGCGAAGCATAAAAAAAATGTAATGAAAGAACAACTAGATATTGAAATGAAGCCGAAGCATATTCCAAATGTAGTTCAAGATAACGAGTGTGCACAGAATATCCTGACTGACCATCATTTGTTGGGTTATGTTACCAGAATGTGTGATATAAAAGCACAAACAACCAATTCCACATTGGAACAAAGTGACAGTGTTTCAGGTGTCGAAAAAATTGACAGTACAGGTACAAATTTCAATGAAATAACCAAAAAAGTGCAAGTCAGTGCTACACAGAATGTTCTTATTGACGATCATTTCTTGAAATATATTAATAGAATATATGATATAAAAACTCAAACCACAAGTAACACAATAAAGAATAGCGCTATACTTGATACAAATAGAAGCGCTGAGTATAATAAAAAAGAAATTGTTGCTATAGAATGTGAACACATAAGCGAAGTGAGAGTGGATGGTGCTAGCGTTTCAAGTGTTAAAAAAATTGACAATGCAAATACAAAAGTTGATGAAGTAACTAATAAAACGCAAGTTGATGCTAAAGGACAGGACAGTAATGCCAGTGTCCTCGTTGAAAAAGAAATTACCAATGTTGACACAAATTCTGTCAAACCTAATAATGCTCCCAATTGTGGTGAACCAGATAAAAATAGAAATAATAATAATAGTAAGACTAAAGATTCAATGATTGACGATAAAGACACTGGTTTCTACATTTGCAGTCTTTGTGAAAGACTAATAGAGAATAACCCAACCGATATTAAAAGTCATTTAAACAGCTTTCACCACAATACTAAAGTTGCAGAGAAGCTGTTGAAAGAAAAAGAGGGGAAGATACTAAAAACTGAATCACATTTCTGTGATACATGCAATATGGATGTACCCAAAAATGCCTTCGCTATAAAGAAACATATGGACTCCACATTGCATGCAACAAAGTTTGAAAGTCTTTTGCACCGAAATAAAATAAAAATAAGGGACAATATTATTTGTTACTGTGAAGTTTGCGATCTCTACTTTAGTAAAAGTTCTATGCCAACCCATATTAAAAAGACAAAACACAAATTATTACTTAAGCAATCGCAATGTTCTGAAAAGCCTTAATAAAATCATTGTTGAAAGGATTTTGGATAAAGCAGCAATCACAACTTCCTAAATTCAAACATTGATCCGACATACATTGCTGGGAGGCTTTGTTCTGTTAATTCCAATGTCGTTACTTCAACGAGCAATGTATGCCGAATAAGGAATGCAGCTTAACAGAGCAGAGGTGACCGAATGCTACAGTTTTATGCTTACACCCTACACCGTGAATTTTCATTAGTTTTGCTCCCGAAGCCCAGTGATTCCACTCATAATAACATGCAACTTTCTCGAAGAAAACAATTTTATACACGAAAATTTATTTCGAGTAAAAAAAAATTATTCAAAGTTAAAAAAAAAATCATCGGGAAAGTTTGTTTTCATGGGTAGTCACTGGGCTACCGAAGCAAAACCAATAAAAATTCACGCGGTATAATTATTAATACAAATCTCTGAACGTACGGTCAAGAGCACGTCAAGCTTGACACATAGGAGTTTGTACAGCGCGTTCAGGACAAGTCTGTCTATGACGGTTATTTTCTGCGCATGGGTGACACTGACAAGCCAATGAACGATTCGCTCGCCCCCTAGGGGCAGCCGCGCTTACCCCCGCGACTCATTTTTTGACTTCTGCGCATTAACGGTCACAAACGGAGTTATTTTGCACGCAGTATACCGCACTTATCTTAGTTAGCTTAAAGACGGAAATCGCACTACAAGTGTGAAGCTGGACCTGTTCTTGAATCTTGACTGTAGAGTATTCGTTTCGAAATGGCGGTGTCACCTTTGCCATAAGTATTTTACAAAGTAAAGTCGTAAGATACACGTCAGTAAGGGTTATGACAAACTCGTGCCGATGGTTAACCCTCGACTTCGTCTCGGGTTTACAAAACGTCAACTCGTTTGTAATAACCCTACTTACGGAACTTGTATCTTAAACTACTATTAAATGTAATTTTATTGTAACTATTTTTGTCAATTATAAATATATTTTATGGATAAAGTCAATGGTAATCTAATACAAATGCATGTTTCTAATTTAAATAAAGTATTTTGTAAATAAATGATAAACTTTTATTAAAATCCTTCTAGTACTTCCAGGCTAATGGGACACAAAACATCTTTTTCAACATATTTGCTCATAAAACAGCTCTATTCGCACTGTATTAAGGACCATTGTCCCATGTGGTGCCGGCAAAGAATAGTACCAACCCATACATACCCGTGGGTGTCGTAAGAGGCGACTAAGGGTTATAAACTGGAGGATGGGCAGCAGCATCCTCTTGTGTATCATACCATCTTACTTACTGCGGTCACTTACAACCGCGGTCCATGGTGCCAGCCGTAAGAGGCGACCCGTGGGTGTCGTAAGAGGCGACTAAGGGTTATAAACTGGAGGATGGGCAGCAGCATCCTCTTGTGTATCATACCATCTTACTGCGATCACCTACAACAGCGGTCCATGGTGCCAGCCGTAACGCTGACAAGTGAGGTGACTATGGTACTTCCCCTCCACATTTTTCCAGCAAAAGCTAGAATTCTGGAGGGAGCTCCCTGTCCTGTAGTCTGTAGTGGACGTTTCATGGGATGTTATGATTGATTGATTGAAGGACCATAATCCAGCTTATTAAACACTTGTGCTTTTTTCGTTATATTATCGCACGTGTTTTATTTTTTATCTGCAAGGAGCAAGGAGATTTTATGCTTATTAAAGCCACGATCACACCTTTAATTCAGAACCTAATTCGGCTTACAATGCTCGTTGAATAAGTAAGGATATTGCAATTATTAACATACCAAGCCTCCCAGCATGTATTGTATGCCGAATTAGTCTTTGACTTAAGAGCAGCAACTCAATACGAAGTACCAAAGTACCTACGAGCTATTTATTCATTTTATGATATTTAATTAACTAATCAACACATATATAAGTCTAGCCCATCGGCACGTTACAATGTCCCCATATCGTTGGTCCGAAATCTGACGTTTAGGACCAACAAATGTCATTATTGTTATTTCTTATTATTGTTTTTGACTATAATCCAATTAATGAAACTGAAAAACCAGGCCTAAATCACATATAAACAGTAAAAAGTTTGTTTTGTTTTTTCCCGCCATATTTCCGTTCCGTGTATTTAGTACCGACCGAAGTACTACACAACGTAGTTCACGCGATTTTTCACAGATGGCGCTATTTTTTCTTGTATGGGGAATGGCTGAACTTATTATATAGTCTAAGGCTTGTTCCTAAGACCCTATCTTGACTATATAAATCTATGTTTAAGTAACAAGATATTAAATTGATGGCTGTTTGGCCTCTCAAATACGAGTTTATTCTGTGCCACTGAAAAAGAAATAATGCGATGCGCGCCCAGGGACTAGTCACTTGATAAGTACTATAGTGCGCGCCATATTTACAAATATTTGTATTATTATTGTAATTATTTTTAAAAGAATCGACTGCGAAAATCCGCTAGCCTCAGAGTAAAAAACTATAGAGTCCGCCATATACATATTCTGTATGAGCTAGTCAAGTGTAAAGAGTCTCACTGTCGCCCATTCTAGTCGGTCAAAAAACTCAGTTTAGTTTTACAAAAATCAAGATATCTTTAAAAATCTAATGTTTTAGTATAAACTTTATTTACGAAAGTGAAAATATATACTGTGCGTTCCATATTGCACTAACAGACTGCTTTAGAGCACTGTGAGCGACCTTAAGTCGGTCCAAATTGACCAAAAGCGTGCTCTAAAGCACTCGCTCGTTCACCGCCTTACGTCATTGATGACGTCATCGTTTCTGCTATCAGTGCTTTACACTACGGATTGTTTCTTGAAATCAACGCACACATCACATTCACTGAATATAGTCGGTTTATTTCTATATGCGTGCATTCGTCGAATATCATCGAATACAGTTTTAAACCAGACTAGAGCGCGCTTATGTCAATGTCACTGAGAAAAATTAAAAGTTTGATTTTGTTTTGCGTTTTAAGAAATTATTGAGAGATAATGATTATTCGATAAGATAATTTAATCTAAAACCCCAAAAAAAGTTGAAAAAAATCTCTCGAAAACGAGATTGATGACAAATGTCTTATGAGTTTGACGTTTCGCACACGCTGCACTACCTCATTTTCGTATGCAATGATAGCGCGCTAAAGTGACGTCACTGATGACGTCACGTCGCTTAAACGAATGAATACGAGCAAGTTTTGAACCGACTATTAGCGCGCTAAAACCGCACACAAAGCTCATGAGCAGGTTTTAATCCGTACTGTTAGTCAAATAGGTGGAGCAGTGAAAGCGCTAATGTCAAAATCGATTTGACACATAAAATCCCACACATTTGCAGCCAGCTGATGTCTTTTAAGTTTTGATTTTAATGAGTTTGTCTCTAATGGAAATGAGAGTGGATTTGGCGCACATTTTTCAGCGATTAGCTTAGGCTTTGTTAAAGAAAATAAAAACGAAACTGACATTTTGACAGATGAACACGTGAGCGCGCTTAAATCCATTCCAAATTGACTAGAGCCATTAAAGCAGTGATAGCTTTGTGAGCGTGCAAAATCAATTTGGACCGTCCGTCAGTACTGTATACGCTTTTAGCAGCGTTTGTACAATTTGGAACACAGCCATAGTTTTTTACAGGTGAATTGATAATTGATACTAAGAACGGAAGCGTAAATAATCCGTAATAGCCATTTAATGCGTGATTTTTAACACCGTTTTTTTCCTGAATGGTAAGTGTTTTCACCAGAAAAACTGTGGTAGTAGCATTAATTAGTCCCATGACACATATTTCTCAGAGAGAAAGATAAAAATTAAATTTTACGTTTGTTGGATTTGAAAAAAATCCATACATTTTAGTATGGAGGTCACTCGCAAGAAAGTGCTACGCTTATGGCTCCCTCCTTAGCAGCAAGAGCTGCTACTAAAACCTCCTTGGCTCTAGCACTTTTGATGGACCGTATAATTTTCAAAGATTTTGGAAACTACGCCAGGGGGCAGCAGCGTTTTTCTTACGTCAATGATAATTTTAGTAAGGTAGGATTTTAAAAATTCTTTGGCATTTTTATATTCCCTGTCTGGCAACACTGACTACTGTCAAAACAAATTGTCAAACAAAAGTCAAAACCCACCTACTTTTTTCGAACGGCCTTGTTATCGGGCATTCGCATTATTTGTACGCAATTGAATCATTTCGCGAAAGTTATATTTGATAAACATTTTATTTTTAAACTGGACGGAAGGTGGCCGCGTGCGAGATGTTCCCGCCGACGCGCATTCGTAGCTGCCTTCCAGTCATAAACCCGATGTTCAAGCAGCGACTACGACCGCACAGGCCCTTTCGTCAAACATCCTCCCATCAGGCCCAGACAAAGACGACGCAGATACAGAAAACGAAATGGATGAATTTACGTGCGATCATTACTCGGTGGGTGCCATTGGGAAGTGTGATGTACGTGGGTTGGTGTTACATACGTGCGAGCATAAACTATGAAGTGTCGAAAATTGAAATTCGATTTTACGAAATGTTTCCGTTCCGAGTGACGAGTCGACTGTGGGGCAGGCTGGCGGCTTGCGAGCTGCCCACCTCTATTCGCGGCGTCGTCTACGGTACGTACTCGAGGCTTTTCAACGTTAACATGAGCGAAGCTGCAATACCCGAACTCTCTTACTATAAAAGTCTGTCCGCATTCTTCACCAGACCTTTGAAAGATGGCGTCAGAGTGATAGCTTCGTCTTCGTGCGTGTCCCCTTGTGATGGGGTTGTCCTCAACTGTGGCCCGGTCCGTTCCAATCATATCGACCAAGTGAAAGGAGTAACATACAGTCTTGAAGAATTCCTCGGAGACAACACTTGGTGTAAAACTAAAGACTCTAACTATTACAATTCTTTATTACAAGATAAGAACAACATTCTTCATCAATGCATTATATATTTAGCTCCTGGGGACTACCACCGGTTTCATTCGCCTGCGATATGGACATCCACATTTAGACGTCACTTTTCAGGGAAATTGTTATCAGTGAATCCTTGGATGGCTAAACTTATTCCTGGTCTATTTACCATGAATGAAAGAGCCGTTTATGTTGGCGAATGGAAACATGGCTTTTTTAGCATGACTGCAGTTGGTGCAACTAATGTAGGCTCCATAGAAGTTTACAAAGACCCTCAATTACGAACAAATACTCAAGGAGCTCGGCACAGAGTTGATGAATGTGAACTGGGAGAAGTAAAGTTTGAGAAAGGGGAGTTATTTGGCCAGTTCAATATGGGAAGTACAATAATTTTATTATTCGAGGCACCAAAAGATTTCAAATTTGAAATGGAGGCTGGGGACCGGGTTTTAGTCGGTCAGGCGTTGACATCAACAGCCAAACAAAATGCTAGATGACCGGCCAATGATGTGTATGACATAGTCCAAGTGGCAACAATATTAATTATTGTGGTCTCACTTTTACTGTGAGTATTAATAATTATTGTAGATAGTCTTATAAAAATGAATGTATTTTAGCTATTTTAAATACACTTTTATAAATGTAATGTATGTTTCTTGCCTGGCAATCACAACAATTTTAGTTAGCGTTTACAAATATTGCCAACTATTCTAAAGTTTGGTATTGTTATGTGACCGACCTGTCTTATGTTCAAACAACAATGGACCAATATCAGGATAATCAGCAATTGTAAGAATAAGTAAAACACTGTGTAAATCTATAAATAATATTAATATTTTATTGTTTACCTAGATTTTGTTTTTATTTTATTGATACAGCTTGAGAAGCCTAATAATTAATGACATTAACTGTGCAGATGTTATTTTGATGTTAGTAACTTGACTTAAGGTAAACACATTTCAGATGATGAACCTAGTACCAACTTTTAGTATGTTATTAAACATGATATTACACCTTCAAAACCACCAGGACGAAAGCTGTCAAATGCCTAGATCAGGAGGTATGACGTCATCAATTTTATGTATGGGATTTCAAAATATATTCTTTAAATTCCTATCATGTAGTATATCAAATGAAAAGGCTTTAGGAACTGATTCTGGAAATATACTACATTGTCACATTTGAGCATCTGGTTATCTTAAAAACAAAGAAACATTTTTGAAACACACCAAGTTTGAGCTCGAGAGCTTGAGAGCTGAATATTTTTTTGTAAAATATACGGCCAATAACTCGCTATATCCTCATCAATAAATTGTATGAAGGCAATTTTGAAAATATTGAACCCGAAACTAGATAAATAGGATAAGGTAGGTTTTAAAGGTTTTCCTATTTATCTAGTCTCGGGTTCAATATTTTCAAAATCCAGGCATTTGACAGCTTTCGTCCCGGTGGTTTTAAAGGTGTAATATCATGTTTAATAACATACTAAAAGTTTGTAATAGGTTCATCATCCGAAACGTTCTAGCCCTTTACGACCTTAAGTCAAGTCGCTATGTGGATAAGTTGAGCAAAGTGGGTATAGGCCCTCTGGTGGCAATAATTGATATTTTTTTTTATAAATAAATTATAAAACCCAGACACAAAACAAACACTTGTGTTCAACACACAAATGTTTGCCCTGGGCGGGGATCGAACCCGCGGCCCACGGCGTGAGAGGCAGGCTCACTACCAACCACACCAACGGGCTTGTCGTACATCATTGTACATTATTAGGTAGTAGAGTGAGGGGAGTGGACGTGGGTGGAAGCTAGACATGTCTGTACCTACCTATATGGACGTCATTGTACATATCCACGTAAAACTAATGGCGGTATCAAGGTCTAAGCACTAGTTAACCATAGTTTTTCTGTGCTAAAGAACTTTTTCAGTAACAAGTTAAGCTTCTCAATCTGTAATATGTTTTGATAAAGTGCTTTATGTGGAGCTTATCGTAAAAGAATCCTTCCGGTGCGGCGCGGAGTGTGACTAATAGAATATATTAACTGTTAGTTACTCATCTATAGGAAGCTAAGAGCCTGTGTCACCGATTGCTACTAAGTTCCAGATAGCCTTATCTGCTAGTTATTTCTGTCAGATAATGGAAATGTTTAGTTTCACAGGTGCCTGATTACTTTCATAGGCAAAATTCAGACAAAATAGGTCTTTACCTATGAAATTGCCGAAATTTTCTTACAGATTAATGAGATCATAATTCCTATAATTCTAATGCTATTTTGTTCATTTGTCTTATATTTGAAAGTTTACTTCAAGCTTATCAATTTACGCAAAAATAAAGTTTTTATTTTTAGTTTGATATATAAAATTAAAGGTTCGAAAATTGTTCGTCTTAAATGTCGTTCGATTTCATCATTAGATAATTGTTATATTTTTTTACAGATAATATTTTTCGAAAATTAAATTTAAGCTTCTGTTACCTTAATGTCTTCCCAATAATGCCTAAAAAAAACAAAATTGGAATTATACTTCCTAAGAAAAATGCAAAAATGTTAGTACTGAAAATTGAGTTTACCTAAAATTCGCCATACAAAACGGCAATTTCATAGGTAAAGACCTATTATTTCTGTCAGCTTACTATCGGGAACTTTAGCAGCAAGCAGTAAGCTTGGGTGTCACACAAATGTTAAATATGGGTTTTGTATTGAAAACAAAAGCTTATAAAATGGAATCTTGAAACCTTCAAAAAGTTTAAAATGTGTACTTTTCCGAATTTAAGGGTTACTACATAAAACAGTAAAACATGGTCAGGAAAGGGAAATAATAATGCTTCCGACAAACAAATTAATCTCCAGCGATCTGTGGCCGACTATTATTCAAATTAACCAGCGTTATAATGAATTACCGACAAAAACCCAAAACATACCGAAAAATAATTTAGAATTTAACAAACAAATAAGAGCTTGTTCTTCCAAATAAAATACTGAACCTCCGACAAGATTACTAAGTTACCGACAACGACAACAGAAGTTTTTTTTCGCGCCTCAAGTAGGGTAATGTTGCACATTATATAATGTTTAGGACTCTATAGTCCTGCCTTATTGTCCTGCGTTGTTGCCTTACCGAACCCGAGAGGGATCGGTTAGGTTGTGTTAGGTACTCTTGCGAACACAACAATTTGCCAGAAGCGAATTTGGTAAATGCCGAAATTTTGCCAAGTGGACCGGTTTTCAGTAGAACGTAATTAAAGCTGGTAAAAAAGTATTACAGCATTAAAAAATTAAGTTTACTCGTATTTTTCGAAGATTTCAATATCGTCGTTTCGTCATTTTTTGTCGGAGAAAAGTAGTCGGAAAGTTAGTATTTTAGGTAGTAGATTTTATATTTTGAGTAAGGCCAATTCTTAATTTCTTGTCGGAGCGTTAAATACTAGCCGTCAGTCAATGTACCTACCTACTTTTTAGGGATCCGATACCAAAATGGTAAAAAAAGATTAGATTTTATTATCTCACATTATCAATTTCAAATTTACAAAAATTGTCTATATGTCCGAGCATAACGTGATCGTCAAAAAGACATTACACAATGAAAAAGGAAAATTCAAAAAATTTCAGAGAAAATAATGTAAAAATATACGAATTTTACAAATGTCAAAAATAAACTAAAATGTCTAATAAAAATATAACAACAATACTTAAAAGTATTGAAAATATCTAGTAAAATAATAAAAATCGAATCTTAAAAACATGTCAAGGTATTGATTATTTGAGTATTTAATGTCAAAATAAAATGTGAAATGTCAAATTTACAAAATAATAGAATCATTCAAATTTTAACATTAAATATTCATTTACATTATAAAATTCTTTTTCCAACAAAAGGCTTTTCAGTTGGCGACAAAACGTTTCGTCATTTGTCTCGTTTTTTAGGTGTTCGGGTAGGTGCTCGTAAAACTTCGGACCGATTACGCGTGGGTTTTTGTTCGCAAGTTCTGTTCGTATTGGAACTGATTCAAGTTTTCCCGCGCTCCGAACATTTCGCCCATCATATGAACGACGACCAAACTTTTCAATATTCACCCTGACATATTTAATAATTTCAAATAAGTACAATGAACTCAATGTTAGGATATTGTATTTTTTGAAGACTGACCTACATGTAGTTCTTGGTTTTGTTCCTGCAATTGTCCTCAACGCTCGTTTTTGGAGGATAAAAATTCGCTGGTGGTTGGTCGAATTTCCCCACAACATGACACCGTATGACATCACTGAGTGGAAATGTGCGTAGTAAACTTGCAGTATCACGGCCTCAGAGACTAAAGGACGTAATTTACGTAATGCATATACGGCACTACTTAGCTTTCCACTCAGTGTCTGCAGGTGAGACTTCCAGTTGATGTTGGAGTCTAGCGTGAGACTTAGGAATCGGCACTCCTTGTGAAGCGGTACTGGACAGCCGAGCACTAAATAGTTGTAGGTTTGATTTCGCGGGATTCAGGATTAATCCATTTACCGTAAACCACTCACGTAGCTGCTCATACGTTTTAAATAACTTTAAATTCAGCTGATCATAAGTTCGTGCGCATATGATCACAGTTGTGTCGTCAGCAAATAACACAGCTAAGCCGTCAGTTATAAACTTTGCCAAATCATTAATAATAATTAAAAACAATGTATTTCCCAAGGCTGACCCTTGAGGAATGCCAATGGTTACATTACCAGTTTTTGATCGAATTTTTTTACCATCTGCAGTTACCTGAACAGTTTGTTTTCTTTCTTCTAAGAAAGATTGTACCAGTTTAAGAGTCATATTTGTGATTCCGTAACAAGATAATTTGCTAACAGCAAGTCTCTTTGTATCACGTCAAACGCTTTTGTTAGATCACAAAATATACCTGCAGTTTTGTACTTGTCATCAATACCCGTAATGATTGAGTCAACAATTCTATGAGCTGCTCCGGTAGTTGATTTATTCTTCCTATATGCGAATTGCCTTGTGTCTCTAAGTGTATCATAAGACTTTTTGATACAATAGACTCAATAATTTTTGAGATAGTTGGTACTATAAAAGGAACCCTTATGGTGCGACTTTGTCTGTCCCTGTATATCCCAGCAACCACTCGTGCTATAATAGTTTTAGAATATGGTTGCCCAACTTCATTGCACATGAAAGAATTTAAAAAAATATATGATTTATTAATGTAAAGGGGTCCCAAATGGGGGGGACAAAATTTCAAATTGTTGATACTAGGTTGAGTGGGGTATCATATGAAAGGGCTTTACTTGTACGTTCTAAAATATATTTTTGTATGCGATTGTATTTTGTATTGCGAGTTTTAGTTTCTATCTCCGAAGTTTGTGAAAGGAAAAATTTGAATTATTTAAAGTCGATAGAAGTTTATGTAAATATTACAGCAAAAATAAAACGATATTTCTAAGTAAGTCAGTTTTTTATACATCTGCAAAAAACCATTACAACAAATTTAGTTTTGCAGTCCTAAAAATGAACTTTATTGCTTCCAAAAAATACTTTAGGTATATCGGAACCCTCGGCGCACGAGTCCGACTCGCACTTGACCGGTTTTTTTACAAAATTTAAGTGTTTGAGTGTTTCTACATAATCGCAAAAAAGAAGGAAAAAAAGTGATTGTCACAAATAGTGCCCCATCTGCAAATTACTTAAGAAAAGGCCTTGGCCTCAAAGATAAAGTAACCCTATACAAATTATATCATCCTTACTTACCAACGTAAATCATACTCTAACTCCAGTAGTGGCAGACCTTTTCTGATAACATTGTGTGGTGTGAGTGAACGCCCAGCAAGTGTGTATAAATCTTTTAATTATATTATTGCATGCGCTTAGTCAATTCGCGTGTTTTGCCTCAAAGGTCAATCGATTACATAATTACAAATATTTACAAATACTTTTAACACGCACGCACCTCTCGGGATTCGGAGCAGTTCTAATATGTATTTTATTCTTGGACTCCTGGACAAACAGCATGTTACCTACTGCATACAAAGGTCGAAAATGAGAGAAAAAATTGATTACGGCAGCAGTATACTCAACCGCACGTCAGTAGAAACACTTGGACCTTATGGTGTGGTAATAGAGTTGAAAATGTTTCTACCGACGAGCGGTTGACCGTACGTAGAAACAAAACCAGTATACTCGTAATCTGAACCAGTGGTACGCTACGAACACCCGAAACAAGAGACCCGCTCAAGGTCAACGTGTTTCCACCGACGTGTGGCCGTGTGTAGGTAGAGTGTTCACTATTGCCGGTGCAGTTTATACGACAAAACCCAAAAAATCACGTCTTTCTTTGAAAAAGTTCATTCTTCTAAGAAACATATTATAGGTATAACTCTATAAACAGTGGCGGCGCTGGGCCACAGGACACTCAGCCTCGCGCCTGAGGGGGCATCGCAAAAGAACAATCTTCTTTACACCTGTACCTACAGAAGATTGTTCTTTTGAGATTCGGCGAATCCAGTAGTGTAGTAGATAAAGCCGAAAAATTCGTATATTTTACTTTGTCATTATTTGTTTCATCATCATCATCATAAAATCCCATGAAACGTCCACTCAACGTCCAGCTCCCTCCAGTATTCTAGCTTTATTTACCTCGCTTATCAGCGATACGGCTGGTACCACGAACCGCGGTTGTAGGTGACCGCAGTAAGTAAAATGGTATGATACACAGGAGAATGCTGCTGTCCATCCTCCAGTTTATAACCTTTAGTCGCCTCTTACGACACCCACGGGTATGTAAGGGATGGTACTAATCTTTACCGGCACCACACGGGACACACCCATGGATACGTATGTATGCATTATTTATTTATGTTGCCGACGTCTACATATGGACTACCGCTGCCACAGCCGATGTACATTGTACTCGTACATACCTGCCTGGCTGGGTGCTTTGTTGCTGCCACTTTCTTTGTGAACAAAACAGAGAGTCAGCAACAGATTTATTGCATTTTTAACGTTAATGATGCTTTGTGCAACTCTGGAAGTCAGTCACAGCAAGTGCTTTCCTGATTCCCGGAAAACATTCTAGTTGGATTCTACTACAAGTCACTCATCTATTGGCCAAGATCGTCGTCATATTTTCGTGATTCGGCTCACCGTGCTATTCGAAGCACACAAAACGTTCTTAGTGCATTCTATTACCTAGCAGTCATCTAGCAGAGCCAATTTACACTCAACAGCACGTCAGTAGAAACACTTTTGGACCTTATGGCGTCGTAATAGAGTTGAAAAAGTTTCTACCGACGAGCGGTTGACCGTACGATTCGATCGCCTCCCCCCCTGCCGCGCTCATCAACGCTTATAATTTTTTGAGTTCTGTGCAATAACGGTCATGCCCGAGTTATTTGGTACGACGAAGAGATTTTAAATTGACAACGATTCACGATAACTAAAATAACAATAGAATTTTTTAATGGAATTTAGCGGATGTAATTTTAAAATAATCTTGATTTGAAATAAACGATCCATTTTTTTCGTTTATTCTCCAACGCTTACCAACACATTTTGCAGCTGTGTCAAAAGTAATCGGCTCAATCTGGAAGAAAAAACAAGTTTGTAAAACAATGTTATATTCTTTCCGTCAAATATACTCTGGTTTTAGTGTCATGGCTGCAAAATGTGTTGGTACGAGTAAGCGTTGTTAAAGCGATAGCGATATTATGCCTATTTTAATTTCATTTTTCTGTTTGTTTAGCTACGCATATTTGCATCATATAAATTAGAAATCAAGATAGGTACAGTCAACGACAGGTCAAGCTTGACACTCGCAGTGCGACTCTAGCCCGTACGTCTATTGAAATAAGAACGGTACAAAGTGCAATGTGTCAAGCTTGATGTGCTCTTGACTGTACATACAGGGTGTAAGGGACATGTTGTCAAAAATTGAAAGGGCATTCCACCGATGAAACTAAACCACTTTCTCCAAAAAACGTATCACCAAAAATGAAAAAGGAAACATCGGCCGCTCCATAATTTTTTTGTATAGTTTGCATGGAGAGGCCGATATTTACTATTTATTGTTTATAATTTTTTTACATTGATGATTATTTATAATAGTAATAATTTTTGTGTGGGTCTGCTGCCCAATTTATGTCATCTCCTACAGGAACCATGCATTGTTTCGGGGTAAATGGTAATGTGTTAGTACCTATAGTGCTTGATCTATCTACTTCCCAAATTCCATCAAAATCGGTTCAGCCATTTTTAGGCGTGATAGTGCAACAAAACAAACATCCATACTTTCGCATTTATAATATTAGTGAGATTGATGATTGCACCTATGCCCTTGTTTCTTGGGAAAAGTTGTTCAGTTTCAAACTACGTGCTTGCTGCCGTGTGTACCTACATATTATTGATATATAATGGGGACACAACTTTGCTCAGGGTACCTAAAGTTAACTTTGCACAGCACTAGAGTTGTGACATTAATGTTATTGGGCGTTCCTGCAACTTAAGGTAAAAAAATATTTACGTTATAATAAACTTTTTGTATTGATGTGTATAGTTTATGGAATTTTAATAAACTGCTTATTATAAACGGACTTTTATTTACTTTAAATAATTGTTAGTCTTTATTTTTTTAACGCAATAGCCGACAGTTGCAAACTTGGACAAAATAAGACTTGGACTTAATGAGACTTGGACAGAATTTTGCGGTTGGACGAAATAAGACTTGGACAAGTTGGTACCTAGTCCGTTTTTTCGTTATATCAATAGCAATCGGTTAGAGCTGTCAGAATAAAAAAGTTTGTAAAACAATGTTATTCTTTCCTACAAATATACTCTGGTTTTAGTATCATGGCTGCAAAATAGATTGGTAAGCATTGGAATAAATAAAAGAAAATGGATAATATAATCCATTTTTAGGGTTCCGTACCCAAAGGGTGCATAAGCTATAGGATAACAACAAATAATAAAAATTGGTCAAGTGTGTGTCGGACTCGCGCATTTTTAATACACTTCTGCGTGTCTGCGCGTCCATAACTAAGACGGTATTTTACCTAAGTGGTACGTAACCCTCGGTGCGCGAGTCTGACTCGCACTTGGCAGGTTTTTTTCACAGTCGCTCTCTCTCACAGTTGCACCCATGCGCAGCTATCTACATTTCGGTCTGCGCTGAACTTAATGTGCGGTTACCTATAAAGGGTTTTGTCTTCGTTAATGTCGGTTCGATATTTATAAAAGACAGATGACAGGATTTGACAGGGGACCTTCGGCTTGGCAGACAGGGTCACTTTCAACCAATCACACCAGTATCAGCAGGGAGCCAATTCTTGAATATCACCGGGTGATAAAATATCATTTTTGAGACTTTAAAAATTCAAATTCATCCTGATATACTGTCAAAAAGTGTGAAATTAATAAACGGTTAAAAAGTGAATAAAAAATATGAAAATTAACAATTGTTATACTATTTTATACTAAACAAATATCAATACTCACTTTTGAAAAGAAAAATCTGATTTTGAATTTGTGATATTTTATCACTTAGTGATTACAAGAATTGGCCCCCCGTAGTCAGGAATAATGGCTGATTTAAACGGGGAAAAATTTAGGCGCCTCTGAGGGATGCAGCTGTACGAAAGAAAGAAACAGTCGAATAGCTCTCTCTTTCTATCGTATAGCTGCATCCCTCAGAAGAGCCTAAATTTTGCACCGTGTAAACTGGATTAACGTACAAGAAAATGAAACATTCGTTCGGCAAAATTGAATTGCATAATTTACTGATATAATATAAAAGAGATACGATTATTCTATTCAGTAATAATTATTATTCATTAAATCTAATTAATACTTATTTTAAATAACTAAAGTCCGTTAAATAAATTATTTTTACGTACAAAAAGGTTTCCACGAAAGAATATAAAACATTAAGTAAACGAACATTTACAGTCAAAAAGAGATGTCTCTTCAAATTACACAGACATACGTATGTAACTACGATACAGGCAAAGAACAGACAGACTCGACATTTGCAATGCTTTTTGTAGTCTAGGCAACGAAGCGGATCGTTGTATGAAGACCCCCTCATTAAATCCTCAGTCGATGAAACTTTGCTGGGGTATTACACTACATGAGACAAACCTTCTATAAAAAAAAACGGTACTTTTAATTTTTCCATACAAAAAATTAATTTGTAAATTTTTTTTTGGATATTTTGAATTTACATTTAATTCATGATTCTTTATCATCCTGTCAAATAAAATCGGCCCAAGAAATAAATGTTGGGGTCAACTGCTTCGTTGCCTACACTATTTGCATTAGACATTAAGTTTTTAAATGTTTACGTAACGTTATATTCTTTCATTGAATCATCTTTATATGTGGCTTCCAGTACAAAGAGATAGGTTGAAAGAAAGAGAAAGCTATACGTCTATTTCTTTCGTTCGTAAATACTAGGCTACTAATATAAATATCACTATACCTACAGGGTGCAAGGGACAGCATTCCGAATACTGAAAGGGCATGATCAGTCAACGTAACTGAACAACTTTCAGCGAATGAAACTTTCAGGAAATAAAAAAACGGCCTTTTCATAGAAATTTTCCAATCAAGTTTACAATTTTCTATGGAAACCGAGTTTTATTCGCTGTAAGTTGTTCAGTTACGTTTACGGATCAAGCCCTTTCAGTATACGGAAGGCTGTCCCTAACACCCATATAATATTCATAATTAAACAGGATTTAGCAGACGACATAAAAAACTCGGTTCACAATTTTCCCGAGTTAAATTTTTTGGAAAATGGTTAAAGCGATCTATCATAACCTCAGAATAATGACCTCCTTGCTTCGCTCGGTCATAACCATTTGCCGTCTTACTACAAAAAAGTTAGACATCTGTTGATTACTTGATCAAAAAAATCCGTCAAAATAACTCTGGCTATATCATTGATGCGCAGAAGTTAAAAATGACTGACATAGCCTGTTATTTTGTGCGATTTTTTGATCAAGTGTTCAACAGATGTCTAACTTTTTTGTAGTAAGACCCTTGCCGTCTTACTACAAAAAAGTTAGACATCTGTTGAACACTTGATTAAAAAAATCGTACAAAATAACGCTATGTCAGTTGATGCGCAGAAGTTATGTCATAAGAAAATAAGTCATTTTTGACTTCTGCGCATCTATGACATAGAGTTATTTGGTACGATTTTTTCCTGGTTTACATTTTTATAGCTTTTCTGGATAAAAACAGCCCATTTAACACATTTTTTTAATATAAGAAAGTTTTTCAGTTTCTTGCCATGGGTGTAAGGGACGGTGTACCGAAAACTGAAAGGGCGTGCTCAGTCAACGAAACTGAACAACTTTCCCAAAGAAACATATGTTGGGAAATGAAAAAAAAATTGACCTCTCCAAACAAACTGTTCGACCAGAGTGGGCAATTTGTATGTTGAGGTCAAAATTTTTTTTCATTTCCCAACATATGTTTCTTTGGGAAAGTTGTTCAGTTTCGTTGACTGAACACGCCCTTTCAGTTTTCGGTACACCGTCCCTTACACCTTTATACCGTCATTGTTCAATACCAGTACTCACTCATGTTTAAAGTAGGTACTCAAAAATCGGCATACACCCGTTGGTAATGTTTGGTGTCGGTTATTGTTCAAATGCAATGAAGCGTGTAAATAGCGCGGAACATGTTGCGGATCATAAAGTACCGATACATATTGTACAGTCGGAACAAATGATTGTGATCCATTTTATCCAAAAATTCTTTTGAAATTGTCAAATCAATAAGGTTCTCTCCTTTGACATTTCAACTTATTTGTATTTGAATCATAACATCCCATGAATCTTCCACTGCAGGACAGGGAGCTCCCTCCAGAACTCCAGCAGAAATGCGTGGTACTTAGGAGGGAATTTACCATAGTCACCACGCTTATAAGCGTTGCAGCTGGCGACCGCATTATGTAAGATGGTACGATACAAGAAATTCGCTGCTGCCCATCCTCCGATTCATAAGCCCTTAGCCGCCTCTTACGACACCCACGGGTAGATATGGGTTGGTACTATTCTTTGCCGGCACCACGCGGACGGATGCATGCACGACATTTGACTGTATGCACGAAATAAAGCTTAAGCCAGGTCATGATTCGAGTATAAGTATTGATAGAAATTAAAATGTCTTTTGTGGGTACGGTAACGAGCGCGTCAAGCCTGACTCATTGGTCTTTGCACCATTCGTATTTTAGTCACCGCAGGAGCTAAAATAACACTGAAAGTGCCAAGCCTGCTCTTGACTGTACTGCAAATATTGGAAGGTAGGTATGCAACCTTCTGCTATACTACGTCACAGATTAAATAATAGTAACTAACGTTTACAGATCCGTCATTCCCAGGCGGGGTGCCGACGAATTTCAACCTTAAGTATATAGCATAAGGTCTATAATTGTAATGCACTGCTTAGAACACGTTTTTGAATCGCTCAACACCGGGTCGGGTTGTCACTTTACGAGATAATGAGTGAGACGTAAGTAGGTAGGTATTTGTTCAATAAAAGTGCAAATGATTACCAACCTAAATCTTATCGGCGTGCGAAGTATTTATGATTTAAAAATTTTACCTACTTTTTTTAATGTAAAAAATCTCAATATTTTTTTTTACGCGATTTACGTGACACGCGTACACTTAACAATATTTTCTTGTCTTTTTCTTTTTATTCATCGTTCAAAAGTTTCACAAAAACATATTTCGATGATTTTTCTCTCAAGAGAGCAAGACACATTCGAGCGCCGCGGGTCATATCTAAAGTGCGGAGTGGAACAGGTCTGGCTACACTACGTTCTGTATATCCATTCCATAAAAGCATATAAACGAAAGTAAACCCGTCTGTCTAATTTATATGACTGAGCCGCGGAACCGATTCTTATAAAATTTTGTACGGAGATAGTTGGGAATTACACATATAAGTCTTCAGCAACAGCTAGTACACAAAAATCTAATATTCATAAAAAACAGAATATTCTTTAGTTTTAGCAGGTTATGGGCCCACGAGTTACATCTGTATCTCTCCGTAACTCTCAAATGTTGACGTTTTTCTAAAGTTGTTCAGTTGATGATGGAACCGATGGCTGATCATAGTGACCTGATCGTAGATAGCAGGATGGTTGGTCAGATTAACTGCTTCGTTTCCATAGATGGAGTCTGAGTAGTGTGGAAAACTGCTCAAATGCTCGCCCGCAGTAAATTAAAACAAAATGTACGCACGATACTTGGGAATTCCAAATATACTTCGCCGGCATTAGCTGTTTCTGAAAAACTTCGAATATTCATAAAAAACTTCGAGTATTGTTTAGTTTCAACAGGTTATGGGCCCATGAGCTACAACAGTAACTCTCCGGAACTCTTTAGGAAGGAGTTCAGTTGATGATGTGTTGCGGCGCGGAGGGCGGCGGGAAGCAGCGCACGTGCTCCACTCCAGCTCGCTCGTCGTCGGCCGCCAGGTGGCGCGCCAACACGCCGAAGATCTGAGAGTTCAGCACTTGGAACCGACGGATGCGGTCCACCATGCGTTTCAGCGGCTGCAAGCGAAATAATACTGCTAAGTACCAGCCGGCTCACCACGCTACAGTTGTCAGTTTATCTAGGCCCATATATTAAAGACTTTATCTACTATCATATCGTTAATCCTCAATAATGCGTTCAAAAATTGTAGGTTAACATCTTCATAATTTCAATCTGTGCAAAGAAATACTCTTAGCAGCATTTTTTTATCTGTGGGAGTGTATTATGAAGTATTGAATTTACTAACAGTCATCGCGGGAGACCTATTAAACAATTTTTTAATTTTTATAGGCGCGCCATTGACAGCTTGATGCGTTTGTAGTCTGTGGCTGCAAGGAGGTTTTATTGCAATAACGGAAAACTCAGCAAACAAAAGTTGTATTTACATATTTTTATTAGTTTTGTAATGAAATAAGTGATAAAATTGTTTTCGATTAGCCTTCAAGTGTTTTTAAAGCAGCTAAAGGAACTTCGCTTAGCAGTTATCACCGAAAAAAGACAAAAAACATTAAGGTTTGTTTTTGAACACATTATTTTAGGATTCACGATATGAGAGTAGATAAAGTTGTGTATGCAACTCCACATAATTAGGTATAAAACACTCGTGTCTTCTATTATGGAACTTGGCTCGCTACGCTCGCCTGCGTCCCATAAACCGACACTCGAGTTTTATACCCCTCATTATGTACCGTTGCATAAACTACTATTAAGCATGGTCACGTTTTTTTGACATCCGAGCAGAGCGACACATTTTGAAAGATAAGGACGACTACATGTATTAATGTATAAAGCTATCTCTGTCTAAAATATCAAAAACTTAATTTGTGAATTTGCTAAACATTTTCCTCCACTGACATTTCTTCGCGCTTGGAGGTGATAGATTACATGACATAATTCCTCAAATAAAGTGACATTTCTCCGAGATATATTTTCTCTCGGGCAGCGTGCTGAGCTGGCTGGTCGGCCGGACATTGATTTATGATGGATTTATAATAATAATAATTGATATATTTATTTGGCAACAAAGGCCCTGGATGGAACTTTTCTAGAGCATGATAATAATAAAGTATTAATTTGCATGAAGAAATAAGTACAATATAATTACAATATTAAGAGGCTATGGGAAAAGATAGATATTTGACAGTGCGCGCAGTCTTTTCGCTTGAAAGAAAGGGATAAAGTGCGCAATCTGCAAAGCATTCGATTGCGACAGATATACCGTGCATGTTACCAAAACTAAATGACGTAAGCGCCTGATATAAAATATCGACTTTTTGTAAAAACTAAGTAATAAAATAAAATTTTAGGTTGGGCAAACCCTAGCAACTACAAATACCATTCTGTATACTTAATTTCACTACTTAAAATACCTCCGATTCCACAAGAAGAGGAATAAATGAAAATTGAAGAGGCAACTTTGGATTTTTATTTTGTCGAGTCGATTTTCACTAATCATGTTTTGGTCTTGGTGATGCCCTCACTTTAATGGTCAATAAATACATACCTGAAAATCACGGCAAGATATTGGGTAAATATAAAGATATTTCTCTTTAGAATACCCAAAAAAACTTACATATCGCCTTAAGGATATTTACAATGCCCTTGACGAGTTCATCCTTCCCGTCGACTCTTTGTACGCGGAGTAACAAATAACAGAAGTCGAGTGCTTCAAACCGGCGTGTTTAGTATATGCCCTTATTTACCCTATAACCACGACATTAACGTTACTCGCTGCTACATTGTGACGCACGTAGCTGAGTTAGCAATAACTAAATTAATAAGTAATTATTAGATACTTTTTGGACCTGATATACGTATGCCCACGTTATTACAGAGGTCAAAAGCAACAACTTTTGTTCTACGACTTTGCTAACAACGCACAAAAAAATTTCGACTTCCCATACTAAAGTGGTCACGTGACCGACCCATTTTATATGGGAAGTTGAAATTTTTTCGTGCGTTGTTAGTAAAGTCGTAGAACAAAAGTCGTTGGCTTTAACCTCTGTAATAAGGTGAGCATACGTATATCAGGTCCAAAAAATAACCTTGTATAAGCTCTTGTTCTGCGAACCGTCGTTAATACAACATGTACTTATAATGTTATTTGGTTTCACTTAAATCCACCTCACCTAATCGACCTGCAAGGGCTCTACCTATATTCCACGTGGTATCCGAAGCAAGGCAGACAACAGTACTTACAATGCCCTTGACGAGCTCATCCTTCCCGTCGACCCGTTGAACCCGGAGTATGTGGTAGCAGAAGTCCAGCGCTTCGAACCGGCGCTGCTGACCGAGCAGTGCTATGAGGGTGCAGCCGGCCCAGTGGAGGCCTTCGCCGAATAGCTCCCTAAAGGAAACACAAGAAACTATTCCAGCGAAACATAAGAAAAACATTTTACAAGGCCGACTTTGCATTGGCCTTGAAACTGTCACTTTCTAACAAATGGCAAATTGCGCGTGTGAGAACAGAACGTCATCGAGCTGATGTATTTTGTGTTATTTTTCATTTAAATCCTATACATATATATTTGTATATGTATTTATATTAGTAATCGCGGTTTTTCGAAAACGACTAACGATTTCGATAAAATTCACCATTCAGAGGCGAAAAATCGATCTACGAGTAGCTAGGTCTCAGTTCTGGGAAAATTCGTTTCGGATTTTTTTTTCTTTAAAATACCGCGTTTTAGACAGAAACCTACAGCGCCATCTGTTGGCGGGTAGCATAGCTTGCTCACCCGATGATATTTTAATGTTGAAGCGGCTATTATAGAGCGAAGCTCGGTCGCCCAAGTACGTACGAAATGACCAGAATTCGCTACAGAAACTCAAATGTAAGGAACCTTGTTTTTCCCATAAATAGAGATAGGGTCATTAAGTTATTATAAAAATTAATCGAACACAAATAACGCAGTAAACGTTTCTTTTTATTTTTATAAAATATCGATTCCCGAGCGGCAGAATAAAATTTAGTCATAGCCATCACAGAATAATAAAAAAGCTGTCGTGTCAATAAGAGAGGTACCAGTTTTTATTTTTAATTCCTCAATAAGCTATGGTTATGTTCCATTCTGCCTTAAGGTGGTTGCTGAGCAGAAGTGCTGCCACTTTGAGAAATAAATTTATTGCGTCATAAATACAAAACATTTAATAAGGATTGTTTGATTGGCGGCAATATGGGGTAGTTCTATATTTTATTATCCATCACATCACATCTTAGCTTATCGTGAATAGCTTTGTATTGTAAAACTGCCAAAAACGGCCACTTTTAGCACTTTACCAATACAAAGCTATAAATGATAAGCTAAGCTATGATGTCATGGGTTATAACATATATAACTAACCTATATTGCCGCCAAACGAACAATACTACTGAAAAGTTTTGTATTTGCGACGCAATTAATTTATTTCTAAAAGTAAGGTGCTGCCACCCAGCAACCGCCTTAAGGGAAAATAAAAAAATCTTAACTCGTTATTTTTGTTAGAAAGAAATTGATATTTTTATAATAACGTAATGACCCTATATCTATTTATAAGCCAAGTTTCAAGGTTCCTTACATTTGGGTTTCTGTTGCGAATATATAAAAGCGCAAAATGTATCTAATTCGTACAAAATTAGTTATCACAGCCTGCCCTTAAAGTAGGCCGTGCTGGGCCTACAGACAAGCGGCTCTCTACTATCGCAAACGCTAGTAGAATGGAATGCAAACGTACAAGTATGGCATTGACATAAGCTAACAAAATGTTGCGTGACAGCTAATGTCAATCCCATACATTTTTATTCTATTCTATAGCGTTTGCGATAATAGAAAGCCACTTGTCTCAGGAGACGCATTTTTGAAGCGTTCGAACTTCAATTCGCATTCGGATTGGCAAGATTCGTATACGAATCCGTAAAATCGCAATTTTTGAATATTCAATAATATTCATACCTGTGAATTCTGCAACGAGTGGTCCGACCCACTCGTTTTTCAATTCTACCACTCGAAAGCATGTATAATCTGTGATGAGAATGACATTGACGTTTCCTTCACACATGACATTATACTGACATATCAACTTTTTAATTTGCGTTCCATTCCCTCGCAATTCATTACCGGTTTTTAAAATCAATGACTAATTGCTTTCCGGTTTTGATTTTATCTGCGTGAAACGGAAATTGTTTAAAGATTTTAATTTAATGGCAACATTGCTTTCGAATGATTCAAAAATTCGTAAAATCGAGAGCATTAGAAATTAAATTCGTACACGATTTGTTTTCGTATGCGAACTAAAGATTCACTTCGAACGCTTCAAAAATGCGTCTCCTGGGCCCTGCAGTGGTTTCTTGCCGTTTCTTTTACGCTGCCGTAGCACGATCCGAAAAGACGGTAGACTCGATCTATTTGCATTGTATTCTGCATGTTAAGTATGACATTCAATAAGTATTATCTAAAGAATGTACATAGAAGAAATACTTCTGGATTTCAAATGTCATTAAAACGTAAATTGAAAAATAAATGTCACCGGAAAATAACAAGAATCGTAAATTGATCAATGATCGAAAAAATTATAAACTATACCGAATTCACTTGTCGCTTCGCTCGCTCAGCTCGTGCATTTGATAGACAAAGAACTTAACAACGTAGCGGACCGATGGATCTACAAGTTTCAAACGAGTTAATTATTTTTTGACAGTTTATCAACCAACGTGGAAATTGATCAACTTACTATTTTTGTTATTTTTAGATGACAAATATAAGTAACTGCACAAATAATCTTAAAAATATGGAAAGCCTGAAAGGTCCACTAATCTTTGAAAACTTAAAGTGAAGTTTCAAAACAATAAAAACAATTGAAAAGAATAAATAGTTATTTGTATTTTATTTCTTAATAAGCAAATACTTAAAGAAAAACTTGAATGAGTGGCTCAGCGACGACGCAAGATACACAGGAAAAATCCTCAGGAAACGTTTTGAAGTATATGCAGTGTTGCGTTTAGTTGATGTAAGTAGGTTAAGCTAGCGTAAGCAATATTGGTAATATAATGTATTAATTAAGGTAACATGGACTTGTCCCGTGTGGTGCCGGCAAAGAATAGTACCAACCCATACATACCCGTGGGTGTCGTAATAGGCGGGCAGCAGCATCCTCCTTTGTATCTTACATCTTACTTACTGCGGTCACCTACAACCGCGGTCCATGGTGCCAGCCGTAACGCTAACAAGCGAGGTGACTATGGTACTTCCCCTCCACATTTTCCCAGCAAAAGCTAGAATTCTGGAGGGAGCTCCCTGTCCTGTAGTGGACGTTTCATGGGATGTTATGTTGTGTTGTTGTTGGACTTGATACTAAAATCTCTCCATGTGAAGACGTCTTAACAATATACACTATTCAACATTTAGTTGCCGTGTTTAACTATTCTACCACCAACCACCAATCCTCTACATATCATCAATATGCTTAACTTCATCCGGCATCGCCCCAGATCAGCGAACTACAATACTATGGAACTGTAACTCAGAACAAATTCCACACAAAAAGTGGCCCAACGTGAAACCAAAAGGACGTATATTCAAAATACGAATCAATTGGTTCAAATTCGGAACGAGAGCAGGGATTGGTTCGCGCGCGTGCTGCAATGTCAGCTAGTGGGTAGTTGAGAGGTAACTATTTTAGCTCCGCCTACTTAGGTAACTATTTCGTGGGGTCAAGTTTGAAGCGTAGTTATCGTTCTATAGTATTGTAGTTCGCTGCCTCAGATGCCATAGCTTCTCTACCTCTGGCTAGTGTTTTTACGATTCCTTTCTAAAATCGTTTCGACTCGCGAAACGGCCAAAAATTACCCGTACTCAGGCCACAGACACGCAAAATAAAAACTTTACAAAATGAGACCCAGACTTACATACTGGGTGTAAGGGAGCCGTTCCAAAAACTGAAAGGACGTGCTCAGGTACAGAAACTGCACAACTTTTCCAAAGAAACATTTTTGGGAAATGAAAAAAAAAATCATTTTCCATACAAATTGCTCACTCTGTTCGAACAGTTTGTATGGAGAGGTCAAAATTTTTCTTTGGGAAAGTTGTTCAGTTTCGATAACTGAGCACGCTCTTTTAGTTTTGGTACACTGTTCCTTACATCCTGTATAGGTAGTTTGGGGGCTATGGATAACGAAATTTCTACTATCTGAACATTTTCGGGTGGTGTATCGGGAAAAAGATTCTCGTGTTCACAAATCTCTTCACTTTCCAACGTCGGTTACTTTGCAACAGGGTCGCGCACGTACTTGTCGGAATAAAGTTTGAAAATAACATGACATATTCGAAGAATACTTACTCAACAGTGAACTGAGTTTCTCCGACTGGAATACAATACAGGAACTGCAGAGCTGACCACAACCTGCCGACAAAATAGTACATTACTCCAGCGGTCGTCATTCAAAGTATTGATGGACGTGATAAGCCATCAATACCTTAATGCGGCCTAGACTTGTATACTGCTGACATTATTCTATTTAATCTGTGCTTGTTTCTTCTTTTTTTTTGTTATAGTTTTCGATTTATAAGCCAGTTTGAAAGGTAGTTACACCTGTGGAACTCTCTAGTATGGGTAGTAACCAGTGCAACTCTAGTATGGGTAGTAATACCTGTGTTACACTAGTATTGGTAGTTACACCTGTGAAACTCTTTAGTATGGGTAGTTACACTTGTGTAACTTCAGTATGGGTAGTAATACCTGTGTAAGACTTCATTATGGATAATTATATCTGTGGAACTCTCTAGTATGGGTTGTAACACCTGTGGAACTCTCTAGTATGGGTAGTAATACCTGTGCAACTTTCTAGTATGGCTAGTTACACTTGTGGAACTCTCTAGTTTAGGTAGTTTTACTTGTGAAACTCTCTAGTATGCGTAGTAATACATGTAGAAGTCTTTATTATGGGTAGTTATATCAATGGAACTCTCTAGTATGGATAGTTATACTTGTGGAATTCTCTAGTAAATCTGTGTAACTGCGTAATATCAGTATGCGTGGACGCGCCAATAAATGTATGTGTTGTAGTGTTACACATTAGGAATCGTGTTGAAGTAGAACTGTATAGTATACCTGTGGAACTCGGTAGTGTCGTCGGTGTGCGTGGGCGCGTGGTGCGCGGGCGCGGGCGGCGCGGGCCAGTGCGGCGCGGCCAGGCAGGCGCGCAGGCGGCGCAGCACCACCGCGAACAGCGACAGCCCGCAGCAGAGCCGCTCGCGAGTCAGTAGGTCGCCCTCGCGGGACAGCTGGCTTTGCTGCAAGTGACGGTCAAAAGGTTCCTCGATAAATAGGTCACGCAAGACAGCGATATTTTCAGAGGCAAATTTTTTTAAGTACAAGTTTTAATTATTTATTGAACACAAAAATAACATGATACGAGTACAGTGACACAAAAGAAGTTTACAATGGCGAGCTGATCCCTTTGAAGAGATCTCTTCCAGCCAACTACACGTTGTTGATTAGGCAAAAAGTTTACTAAAATAAACATTTTCTATCTTATCAATTAACACCGTTATTTTAAACCCAATAACCCTCCGTGGTATAACTATTATAGAGATTTAATTCTCGATTCGATTCAGGTCAGGACACTGTCCTACGAATAAATAATAAGTCAGAAAATGTAACTGCGCTCAAAAAGAGACCCAACGAAAGTCGTGTATCAGAAGAAGTCGTGTCACCGCGTCAATTATTCAACTACCACTAGCTGACATTGCAGCACGCGCGCGGACCAATCGCTGCTCTCGTTCTGAATTTGAACCAATTGATTCGTATTTTGAATACACGTCCCTTTGGTTTCACGTAGGGCCACTTTTTGTGTGGAATTTGTTCTGAGTTAGAGTTCCTGACTTATTTATTCGTAAACACTGTCAAACGAAAATCACTTTTGAAATCTGTCACTGTCTGTAAGAAGATGAATGCATGCTTCCTAAGAGCCATGAGAAAGACGTTTGGCATGTCGACAAGTTTCACTAATAGTAACTGCCTTCCCAAAAATCCACCCACTAAACTAAAACTCGACCCACCACTAAGTGCGAGCGTACTCCGAAACATTACTACTCGGAAGTGGACCTTTTGGGAAGTGGACCTTATGGGAAGTGGACCTTATGGGCCTAAAGGGTTCTATTTTATACTGGGTGTAAGGGACGGTGTACCAAAAACTGAAAGGGCGTGCTCAATCAACGAAACTGAACAACTTTCCCAAAAAAACATATGTTGGGAAATGAAAAAAAAATTTACCTCTCCATACAAACTGTTCGACCAGAGTGGGCAATTTGTATGGACGGGTAAAAAAATTTTTTAATTTCCCGACATATGTTTCTTTGGGAAAGTTGTTCAGTTTCGTTGACTGAGCACGCCCTTTGGCTGTAAAACATGTATTACTGCGTGCAAAATAACTCTGCCTGAAAAAAAAATATCTACAAGGTGTAACAGACTAATCCCAACCAACCACCTACATACTCTGAAGGATATGAATCTGCCCATGAAATTGAACAACTTTCCCTACGGAACATAGGTCGAAATACGAAAATAAATTATTCGACCTCCAATAGAAACTAAATCAGCCGAGATCAAATTCTTTTTTCCTTTTTCGACCAATGTTCCTCACGGAAAGTTGTTCAGTTTCATGGGCAAAATGACATCCTTCAGGGCTGGTATACCCTTTTTGTTATACCCTCTATATCAATCTCTGATACCTTGCCTAGTTTGGTATCAGATGACTTTGTGCGAAATGTCCTCTAATATTTATAATCTCTATTATTATATTTTTTTTATATACAAGGTTATTTCTTTGGACCTGATTTCCTTTTGCCCACTTATTAGTGAGGTCAAACGCAACAACTTTTGTTCTACGACTTTGCTAACAACGGACAAAAAAATTTCGACTCCATACTACAGTGGTCACGTGACCGACCCATTTTGCATGGGAAGTTGAAAATTTTTCGTGCGTTGTTAGCAAAGTCGTAGAACAAAAGTTGTTGCTTTTGACCTCACTAATAAATAAGTGGGCAAAAGGAAATCAGGTCCAAAGAAATAACCTAGTATATTTTCATGCAATAAACCAAACTCACCTTGGCAGTGCCGTACTTGTCGACGTTTTGAACGATCTGCAGAGCGGAATATTTCGCCTCCAGCCGTTTCTGCTTCGTTTCAGGTTTCTCGCCCTCTACAATACAAATCAAATATAGTTTATTCATTATTGGATATTAAAATCTCACGTCAGCTAAACTACATCGATTCAAAGTGGCGCCATGGTGGAAAAAAAAGGAACGACAATATTTTATTTAATAAAAGTAAGTTTTATTTAGTATATATTAAAATACAGTCACAAAATATAAAAAGTAAAATAAATAAGTTCAAAACAATTCTTCGTTATTCAAGGAACACCCCGCCACGGGACAATCCTGGTCCAAGGGTTCCCATCACGCTGGCAGCGTTGCCGCGCTGGATGGCCACTGAGAGCCGTTGGACCAGGAAATACTCTGAGCGGGGGTCCAAAACTTTGTCTCGCATTCGTCGGCTGAGCTCGGAGACAAAACAACTTGCTTCGCTGCACCACGGCCCAACTGTTTCCACAGCAAAAGGCACGAAACTGTACGCCTGCTCCAGGGTACTTTATTAAATAGGTTTTTACGCACAAGCTATTTTAGGCACTAGGTATGCACGAAAAAGTCAGAAATGACATACCTGCGGCGTAGGGGCGCGGCAAGATGTTTTGGAATGGTGCTGCGTGGAGCAAGTCAGTTACCTCTTCCTGACTTAGGGCCTGAAAGAAATACACGTGAATGAAAATTAATTAAATAGTACCTGGGCAACCGAGCTATGCTCTGTATGATAAAAATATCATCGGGTGAGCAAGCTATGCTACTCAACAACAGATGGCGCTGTAAGTTTCTTGAACGCACTAAAACGCGCTAAGAAATATTAAGAAAGACGGTGAAAACGAATTTTCCCAGACATGAGACCTAGCCAGATCGATTTTTTGCCGTAATCGTTAGAGCCGTTTTCGAGAAACCATTTACAAATATATATATATATATATACAAATATTGCTCGTTTAATAGTATAGGATTATACAGAATAGAAACGTTATTTAGCTATTTTAATTTTAAGGGAAGTAGTAGGTATGTTTCAAAAATTTTTTTTTTAGAACTTTGGTGGTCAATTTCCCAATAGACTGAATTTGGGCAGCTGAAAATACTTATGTCATTTCTGGCTACTCTCCAACATACCTACATCAACATAAGTCAAATCGGAGCCGGACAGTTTGGTGCCTTTCCTTGTGAGAATATTTTAGGTGTAAGGATGCCTGTCCATTGACGCGGAGCGACCTAGCGGAGCGAAATATTAAACAATAGCATTGCATAAAAACTCCGCTCCGCAATCGCTCTGAAATCCTATTGATCAATATTTCCCCGTTTCTCTGCTCCGCCAGCTCGCTCCGCGTCAATGGACAGGCACCCTAAAGCAGTTATTTTCATGCCAGGATGTTTTTATTCAAACAAAATGTAAAAATGTCAAAATGTCACAAATAACACTCCGCTTCAAAAAATTTAGAAACTTAGCCACTGACCGCCAGTTTCACAAAGCGTCTGTAAAGTTAAAGCTCCTTTAAGTCTGTTGCTGACTCTGTCTGTTTTGTTGACAAAGAAAGGGACAGGTATAGATTTGAAGAAGCTTTGTGCAACTGGTTATAAGTGCTTAAGTCAAAGAGCCCGCCCCGAATGTTCCCATCACACTGGATGCGTTACCGCGTTGGATTGGATTTCCAGTGAGATGTGATGTGTCTGGTACAGTTAAGACCACATCAAGCTTGACACATTAGTCTTTGTACCGTTCTTATTTCAATAGACGTATGGGCTAGAGTCGCACTGCGAGTGTCAAGCGTGACCTGTTGTCGACTGTACGCGGCACGGGGATAAAGCAGGTATTTACCCTCAGAGTAAAAAACTATAGAGTCCGCAATATACATATTTTGTACGAGCTAGTGAAGTGTAAAGCGTAACCCAGTCGCCTATACTAGTCGGTCAAAAAAATCAGTTAAGTTTTACAAAAATTAAGAAATCTTTAAAAATCTAATGTTTTAGTATAAACTTTGTTTGCGAAAGTTTTACTTGTAAATTGATCATTATTACTAAGAACGGAAGCGTAAATAATCCGTAATAGCCATTTTATGCGTAATTTTTAACACCGTTTTTTTCCTGAATGGTAAGTGTTTTCACCAGAAAAACTGTGGTAGTAACATTTATTAGTCCTATGTCACATATTTCTTACAGAGAAAGATAAAAATTGTACGTTTTTAGGATTTGATAAAAATCCATACATTTTAGTATAAAATGATTCGCTTATGGCTCCTTCCTTAGCAGAAAGAGCTGCTACTTAAACCTCCTTGTATTTACCTGTTCAATGAGCATGCAGAAGAGTATGATGTTCCCGAGTTCTCGAAAAGCGTGGAACAGTTCCGTGCGCGCGTCCGGGTACTGAACTATGTCCGTCAGTTGCGCGTGGTAATATCCCAGCACACCTGCAACAATAAATTTGTATAGGATGACTTTTAATTAGTTCTTGATAGAAAAAGGTATGAAGGTACTCATGATACTGAACAACTTTCCCCAAGGAACATAGGTCGAAATACGAACTTCAAGTTTTGACCTCCCATAGAAACTGCATCAGCTGATAGCGCATTTTGTATGGGAGGTCAAATTTGGTTTTTCGTATTTCGACCTATGTTCCTTGGGAAAAGTTGTTCAGAATCATGAGCATATGCATATCTTTTGCTATCAAGAACTAATTAAAATTCACCCGATATAGTCAAGATAGGGTCTTGGGAACAAGCGGTTTAAAATATCCCCATACAAGAAAAAATTGCGCCATCTGTGAAAAATCGCGTGAACTACGTTGTGTAGTACTTCGGTCGGTGCTAAATACACAGAACGGAAATAATATGGCGGGAAAAAACAAAACAAACTTTTTACTGTTTATATGTGATTTAAGCCTGGTTTTTCATTTTCATTAATTGGATTATAGTCAAAAACATTAATAAGAAATAACAATAATAATAAGAGTATATTGTTTTTGGTAAGTTTATTTGCATCCAATGTTGACAATATGACTGACATTTGTTGGTCCGAAACGTCAGATTTCGGACCAACGAATTGGGGACAGTGTAACGTGCCGATGGGCTAGTACTTATATATATGTAAATGCCTGCAACAAAACTCATTCATAACATCCCATGAGACGTCCACCGGAGGACAGGGAACTCCCTCCAAAACTCCAGCAAAAATCAGTGTCTCTTTGGAGGGGATTTACCACAGTCACCACGCTTTTAAGCGTTGTGGCTGGCGACCGCTGTTGTTGGTGACCGCAGTATGTAAGATGCTGCTGTCCATCCTCCGGTTCATAAGCCCTTAAGCCCGAGTCACACTGAGGCGGTAGCGGAAGCGTTTCGGGGGCGGTATTTTTTGTAAAGTATGAGTTCTTATGCACCCTGTCACATTGAAACGCGTCGCGGCGCGGTATTTTCTTCCCGCAGATCCGCCCCCGGACCGCTTTCGCTATCATACCGCCTCTGTGTGACTTTGGCTTTAGTCGCCTCTTACGACACCCACGGGTAGAGATGGGTTGGTACTATTCTATGCCGGCACCTCACGGACGCAACAAAAGTCATCATAACATCCCATGAAACGTCCACTATAGGACAGGGAGCTCCCTCCAGAATTCTAGCTTTTGCTGGAAATATGTGGAGGGGAAGTACCATAGTCACCTCGCTTGTTAGCGTTACGGCTGGCACTATGGACCGCGGTTGTAGGTGACCGCAGTAAGTAAGATGTAAGATACAAAGGAGGATGCTGCTGCCCATTCTCCAGTTAACCCTTAGTCGCCTCTTACGACACCCACGGGTATGTATGGGTTGGTACTATTCTTTGCCGGCACCACACGGGAGTAACAAAAGTCATGTCTTGTGAAATCAGCTTGCGCCAGTATATCTACACTCGCGCGACATTATTCGCTATGATATTATGATCAGCAAAGAAAAATGAACCCTATGTGTTGGTGTTAAGGAAACGTCAAAACGAACTTCTTTCGGTGGCCTTATCGTAATACCGTTAAAACAGTACCGATGCAGCAGAGATATCGTTAATCACGCAAGTGACATTAAACTATATCGCACCATTACAACCCACTCTAAAATGACAAGAGAAATGACCAAACCGTTATACAAGGTGTAACAAAAAGGGTATTTCAACCCTGAAGGATGTAAAACTGCCCATGAAACTGAACGAACAACTTTTCCTAGAGAACTTGGGTAGAAATACGAAAAAAAAAAATGTTGATCCGCTGATTTAGTTTCTATGGGAGGTCAATTTTTTTTATATTTTGTCCTAATATGTTCCTTAGAGAAAGTTGTTCAGTCTTAAGACATATTTTGGCAAGGCGTGGTGAGTCACGTGTGTAAAATCCACTTGAGAGATATCTGCACCTGTATCGATCCATTACAATCAACCCCTAAAGTTTACATGAACACCTCTGGAGCCGTATTACGGTGAATTGCGTTTGAGAGATATATGAATCTGTATCGATCCATTACAATCAACCCCTATAATTTACAAGAGCAATGACCAATGACTTAAATACTGTAGGAGTCGTTGTTGTATCTAGGTAGCTTACAGTATCTGGGCATGGCCTAGGGTAACGCGCGCATTTTATTTGATAGAGTAGCACATAACTTACATTGTTACGTTACAAAGAACCCCTAAAATTAACAATAGTAATGACATAATTACCGTTAGAACCGTAGACATATCTGAGCAGCTTTTGATGTTGGGATATGGATTATTTAGAAGAAAAACTAAACGGCATCCCAAGCGTCTGTCTTTCCATCGTTGATTGAGTTCCTATCTATTTGATTCTGTTTTTTTTGCCGTTACGAGTATTTTTGAATTACCATTAGAGCCGTAGTCGTATCGAGGCAGCTTGAAGTGTCGGGTCATGGTGGCTTGATGTAACGTCCTGGTGAACTGCGCGAGAGTGCCGTACAATAAGCCCAAAAATAACATCAAAAGCAGGCGATAGGAAGCTTTTTATAAATTCATGGTTTGAATACCGTTGGGGCCTTAATAGTATCTGGGTAGTTTCAGTGTTTCGACACGGTTTAGTGCAGCGCGCGAATTAATTATAGAGTGACATTATTAATTTGCATTGATCCATTACAATCAACCCCTAAAATTTACAAGAGCAATGACATAATTACCGTTGGATCCGTCGTGTCTGGACAGCTTTCGATGTCGGGAAGTGGGTTATTTGGGTGATATTTCTTGCCGTCATTATTACCATTAGAGCCGTAGTCATATCGGGGCAGCTTGCAGTGCCGCGGCATGGCCTGGTGTAGCGCGCGCGTGAACTGCGCGAGAGTGCCGTGCAGCAACCCCCGCGCCACTCCCAGCAGCTCGGCGACCACCACCGCCACGCCCTGGTACCCTAGTAGCCGCACCAGCGCGTGCAGGTGTTGCGGGCCCACGAAACCTGGCCACAAAACAAACCAGTTGAGGCGATCCGTTTTCCATACTAAATTCAAATGAATTGCATTCTTATGCGGGATATAAAATGCTGTTGAACGAGTGTATACTGCTATTTTTAGTTAAATTTTTCGCTGATTAATACGACCTCTTTCAGACAACTGTAGGAAAATGTAAAATATAACTGTAGTTGTGTGCCAATGCCAAAGATAATATTGTATACAAGGTTATTTTTTGGACCTGATTTCCTTTTGCCCACTTATTAGTGAGGTCAAAAGCAACAACTTTTGTTCTACGACTTAGCTAACAACACACAAAAATTTTTCGACTCTCCATACAGTTACTAAAGCGGTCACGTGACGGACCCATTTTGTATGGGAAGTTGAAAATTTTTCGTGCGTTGTTAGCAAAGTCGTAGAAATAAAGTTGTTGCTTTTGACCTCACTAATAAGTGAACAAAAGGAAATCAGGTCCAAAAAAATAACCTAGTAGTCTCTCTCTACAACTACAATAAAAACAAAACATACCCAAATAAATAAATATATATATATAGACAAATAGACGATACATAAATATATACAAACTCAGTTGCAAACTACGGGTACAATTTTATCAATTAAAAAGTTATGCAGTTAAGCCCGCAGTATAAGTCGTAATGTGAATTGGTTACCGTTGTATTGTGCGTACTGCGCCGAGTAAGCCAACGCAAGTTGCTTGGAGCCCCACAACAGGGCGTGGCCACACTGCGGCGGACGCTCCCTTTGAACGCTCGCCGCGAACTGAATGCCGCGGCATTTCACGAACCTGCACATATATAATAACCGCCTTTAACACACTGCCGCGAATAGAGTCTGGTCAACGAAAACTGTCCAAACATTTGTCCAACATTAGATACTTTTAGTTGGTTTTCAGGTAGTAACTTTTAGTCTTGAAAACCAACAAAAAGTATCAAATTGTTATTTTGCAGTATTTTCAGGGTTTAATATGTGTTATTTTTAAATTTCCCGCAGATTTGTATAGACAGCTTTCATTGGCCAGATTCTACACTGGAATCGTACAGTTAGCCTCCCATTTTCATATGCTTCTATGAGACGTCAAACATTTTTATTCGTATTTCCACATACGTTTTTTGGGGAAAGTTGTTTAGTATCATGGTATGAGTTATCATCATCATGTCAGCCGAAAGACGTCCACTGCTGGACATAGGCCTCCCCCAAAGATCTCCATGACTCGCGGTCCTGCGCTGCTCGCATCTAGCGGCTTCCCGCGACCGCCACCAGATCGTCGGTCCACCTTGTGGGGGTCCACCTGCCAACGCTTCGTCTTCCGGTACGTGATCGCCACTCTAGAACCTTTACGCCCCATCGGCCATCGGTTCGTCTTGCGATGTGCCCTGCCCACTGCCACTTTAGTTTAGCGATTCTCAGGGCTATGTCAGTTACTTTAGTTCTTCTGCGGATCTCCTCATTTCTGATTCGATCGCGCAGAGACTCTGAGAGACCTTTGGGTGACTTTGAGCTTCCTGATAAGGCCCATCGTGAGCGGCCACGTCTCGGTGCCATATGTCATCACTGGCAACACACACTGGTCAAAGACTTTCGTCTTGAGACACTGCGGTATTTTGGACGTGAAGATATTGCGGAGCTTCCCGAACGCTGCCCACTATGCCTGCCTGCCATGAGTAACAAGCTAAGATTATGTTTATTATTTAATTAGGACCTAAATCTATTGTACGAGCCCGATCGTACATTAATATTTAGCCGACGCGGCGCCCTACTTTTGCCTAATGTAGCATTAAATTATTAGTGTTCAATAAATCATTTAAGCGACAACACGCCTTTTGACTTTTACTTGTGCACTCAAACTACCAACTAACTAAAAGGAGTACGGGCTAACTCTGGCTCGTACATCCTTTTTGGTCCTTCGATCTTGTGAACTGTTAGTGTTGTGTAACTACTGTGATTGCGGATCGGTACATTGGCCATCCACCAGCGGATATCACCAGTGTATTGAGAAGTCGCACGTCATCACAGTGTGTTTGCACGCACTGACATAACTGCTTCAGGACCCCTTACTACGGCAAGGACTTGGAGATAACGGAAGACTGTGGAACCTACGGCCTTCAATCAACTAACGAACCAGATTGGGTAAACTACCTAACTCAACATGTCAACTGAACAAAACGCCGAAAAATCTCCTTCTTTGGAGCAAATGGCAGCTGAGCTATTTAACAAACTTTTGGAGAAGCAAGGACATTGTTTCGACAACATTTTTCGACTGGTGACTAACTACAAGAAGGACAGCTCGTCGAGAAAAACTCTTAGCTACCTAACTGAGCGTCTTGATAACTTAGACGCCTTCTGGACGGAGTTTGAAAGCAACAACGGAGTCCTGTGCAAAAGCACGGACAAAACTGATAAATACTTTACTGATAACACTTTTGAACGAACTAAAATATTGTACGAACAAACTAAAATGGATATCATAACAAGGAAACTTCAACTTTTGGAAAATGCGGCTCCACCTTCAGCTGAACGTCCCGAAGAGCAACCTGGAAGGTCATCGCACCAACAGGAAACGGCAGCAGCTGCAGCAGGGCCTACGCCAGAACAAAAAAATCTCTTAAAACAACAAATACAAAACTTCAACGCGTTCGCACACGCTACATCTAAAATCAAATATGATAAAATAATCGAAAAGTGGGAATTGGAAGACAACCTTAAAGATCTACAAAATAAATGGGACGCAATAGACAAAATTCACTGGAAAATAGACTTTGAACTAACGGGAGAAGATAGAGAAAACTATAAAAAGGAATATAAAGTACACGAGGCGAGATATGATGCCATAAAAAAGAACCTAAACTTGAGACTTTGGACCGGTGCTCATTACGACAAAACCACACCAAAAATGGAAATTCCTGAATTTTCCGGTAACTACAACCAATGGATTTCATTTCGTGACCTATTTACTGAAACTATCGACCATAACCCACTACTAACTAAATCTCAAAAAATGCAGCACCTTAAAACTAAACTCAAGGGTGAAGCAGAGAAGTTAATCCAACATCTTTCTATCAGCGCTGAAAACTATGACGCAGCCTGGAAGATAATTCAGCATCGCTATGAAAATAAACGTCTTTTATTTTCGTCCTACGTCAACGCACTTCTCAACATACCTAACATTCAAATCCCGTCGGCTCAAAACATAAAGAAGCTACACGACACCTTATTAGAATGTTTGAATGGACTGCACAGCTTGGGCCTCGGTATAGAAACGTGGGACCCGCTATTAGTTCACCTACTCCTACCGAAACTCGATTCTACTACATATGCGGACTACATTCAACACCTGACCAACCCACGGGAACTACCTGACCTCCAAGAATTCATCGATTTTCTGGAAGCGAAGTTTATGGCTTTTGAAGCTATAAAACAAACTCAAAATCAACAAAAAACTACTTCGTTTTCAACTCAACCAAACCAACGATTCAACTTTAAATCATGCGAACAAAAGTCGATGAACTTTAAGAAGTCAGATAAGTGGTCTAAGTCATACCATGCTGCTATCAAAATATGCCCACTTTGCAATAAGGATCATGTTTTGATGTATTGCAAAAACTTCCTAAGCATGAGTGCGAAAGAGCGAAACGACACTGCGGCAAAACTACGTGTTTGCAAAAATTGCTTGTATAGCCACGGTGAACAACATTGCACTTCGAAGAAAACGTGTAAATTATGCAATAAAGGTCACCACACACTACTCCATGTGGACCAACAAAATAACTCGCAATCAACTAACATGCCGCCGCCCCTACCATCAAACTCGAGAGCCAGCCACTGCGTGAACTCTGAAGACCAAGAAGTTTTACTCACAACCGTGCAGATATTGGTGAAAAACTTAGAAGGCGACTACATAACTTTACGCGCTCTTTTAGACCAAGGTTCTCAGGTCACCCTTATAACTGAGAACGCAGCGCAGCGACTTAGACTACAACGTCGAAAAATGAGCGCCGTGGTCACTGGCATCGGGGCAGCCCTCGGTAACTGCAAGGGTCTACTTACACTGGAATGTAAATCAATCCACTCCGATTTTACATTCGAAACTGAAGCTCTCATCATGAAAAAACTTATAAATAACTTACCTAACTCAACAATAAAAACTACGAAATGGGACTATCTACAAAACCTAAAACTAGCTGACCCGGACTACAACGTGCCCGGTCCAATCGACATTTTACTTGGCGCTGACATTTACTCAAAAACTATCGATGAGGGTGTCCTACGGCGTGACCTTAACTCACCGGTAGCCCAGCATACCAAGCTGGGGTGGATTCTCAGCGGCAGCGTCAAAACTTTCAACTGTCTAGTCACACTGAACGAACTAGACTCCATAACTAAGTTCTGGGAAACAGAAGAAATCTCTACCCAGAGCGAAAAAACTAACGCAGAAGACTTCTGTGAACAAAACTACGTTGAAACTACAGAGCGAATGAACACGGGCCAGTACGTCGTCAAAATGCCCTTGAAACCTGATTTTGGCGAAAAGCTCGGAAAAACTAAACCACAAGCCGTCTCCCAATTCCTACAACTAGAGAGGAAAATGGCAAAAAAGGAAAATTTCGCTAAACTTTACAAACAATTCATAGAAGAATATATGGATATGGGCCATATGATTCCAGCCGCCAACTCAGCCAATAACCAAATTGAAGCCTTTCTACCACACCATGGGGTCCAAAAAGAAGGGTCAACGACCACCAAATTAAGAACTGTCTTCAATGCCTCAATGCCCTCTACCTCAAAATACAGCCTCAACGATCTCATGGAGAAGGGCCCTAACTTACAAAAAGACATTTTAACGCTGATCCTTACATGGCGAACTTATAAGTACGCTCTAACAGCGGACATCGAAAAAATGTTCAGAGCAATCTACCTACATCAAGATCAACAATCTCTACAAAAGATCATCTGGCGCTTTTCACCAAACGAACCACTAAGAGAATGGCAACTTACCACTGTCACCTACGGGATGAAAGCCGCGCCTTTCCTGGCCATGCGCACTTTACAACAATTAGCCAGCGATGAGGGGCAGGCATACCCGGAAGCTGAAAAGGCATTGAGAACACAGTTTTACATGGATGACGTCATTACGGGCCACCACACTATTGAAGGCGCAAAAATACTGCAAAACCAACTCTACTGCTTATTACAAAGAGGTGGTTTCACATTACGCAAGTGGGCGAGCAACGAACCGGCAATACTCGATCAGCTAACTGAAAAACAAAAGAGCTGCGAGCACGTATTTAATTTCAAACAAGACGAACCAACTAAGACGCTTGGACTGGGCTGGAACACGAGCAAAGACGTTTTTTGTTTTTCTATGTCACTACCACCGACTAATAAAACAACATACACCAAACGTTTGTTATTGTCAGAAATAAGCAAGATATACGATCCTCTCGGCTGGGTGGCGCCTGTAACGGTTAAAGCCAAACTTCTGTTCCAATGCGTCTGGACCAACAACATCCAATGGGACGAAAATGTTCCTGCAAAAGTGGCTAAAGAATGGGAGACATTACGCAACGACCTTGTAAACATCAAACAAGTATCTATACCTAGATGGATCAACGCAACGTCGCAAGCGATCGAACTGCATGGATTTTGCGACTCGAGCGAGAAGGCATACGCTTGTGCCGTTTATAGCCGAACTATCAACGAAGCCGGTAACTACGTGATTACTCTACTCGCTGCGAAAACAAAGCTGGCGCCACGGGCCACGAAGACCAGTCTCCCACGTCTGGAGCTTTGTGCGTCGTTACTTCTTACAAAACTATTAAAGAAAGTAAAGGCCGCTCTCGACAACTACCAACTCATAATTAACTGCTGGACAGATTCCCAGGTGGTGCTGGCCTGGCTACAAGGGTCTAACACTAGATGGGATCGCTATATAACGAACCGCACTGTCCAGATAATAAACGTCGTACCTGCAACCCAGTGGCACTACGTAAACACGAAAGAAAACCCAGCTGATTGCGCAACACGAGGCCTCCATCCGTCTCAACTACTTACCTACAGCCTGTGGTGGCATGGACCTCAGTGGCTAACGTCAAACGACTTAAAAAAAGAGACAAAAACATTTACAACTGATAAAGAACGAGATTTCGAATGTTATGCAATTAAATCACCTAACTGTGGCGGTGAAATAACAAAACGACTCATCGAGCGCTGCGGTAGCCTGACACGTGTCGTACGATGCCTCGCATGGGTGTTACGTTACAAAACAATACTACGCCGTCGGACTGGATTATCTGGAACAAACTTATCACTACGTGAACTTGATAATGCGACGACGCTTCTTATCAGGAACGTACAACACGAGTACTTTTATGACGAAATTGAAAGTATCAAGAAGACAGGAACAGTAAAACTAAAGAGCAAACTTCTGAACTTAACACCCTTCCTGGACGATGAAGGCATCCTGAGGGTCGGGGGGCGCTTAAATCTGTCCTCCCTTCCTGAAAAGGCTAAACATCCAGCTATCCTACCCCATGAAGGTCGCCTCACTACACTTGTAATCGAGCACGCACACAAGCAAACGTTGCACGGAGGCGCTCGAGTTACACTAGCGCAAACCAGACAACAATATTGGATAATAGGCGGAAATAGAGCAACAAAATCCGTCCTACGTTCATGCGTTAGATGCCACCGATTCAAACCTATTAAAAGTGAACAATTAATGGGAAACTTACCTGCCGTAAGAGTGACTCCGTCTCGTCCATTCTCCCACACTGGAGTCGACTACACTGGCCACGTGGACGTCAAACTAAACCGTGGGAGAGGGGTAAAAACAAACAAAGGATACATCGCCATCTTTATTTGCATGGCCACCAAAGCGGTCCATATTGAACTTGTATCGGATCTCAGCTCACAAGCATTTATAGCAGCCCTTAAACGACTATGTGCTAGAAGAGGCACACCTAAATATATCTACTCCGATAACGGAACCAACTTTAAAGGTGCCGCCAGATTACTGCACGAAGAATTTCAACAATACGAAACGATGACATCTCCAGAATTCTTCAGTGCTTTGAACGAACTTCATATCGAATGGGCCTTCCTAGCTCCCCGTTGGGCATCAGCAGCTGGAGTTTGGGAGGCAGCAGTAAAGTCGATGAAGTTCCATCTGATGCGTGTCATGGGTGACCAGAAATTGGACTTCGAACAACTAACTACGTTGCTAGCTCAAATAGAAGCCTGCATGAACAGCCGTCCGCTTTGCCCACTCACAGAAGATCCTGAGGACTTACAATACCTGACCCCAGGGCACTTCCTAACAGGCAGCCCCATGATGTCACTTCCACAAGAAAATCAAACTGAAGCTAAGCTTGATCTACGCAACAGATGGAAAATGGTAGAACTAATGCACCAACATATCTGGAAACGTTGGTCAAAGGAGTACCTACATCAGCTCCAGACCAAAAGCAAGTGGCTACAACCAAAACCAAACTTAGAAAAGGGAGATTTAGTGCTAGTCAAAGAAGACAACACCCCCCCCGGCAAGTGGTCTATGGGGCGCATCATTGACCTACACCCTGGTGAAGATGGATATGTCCGTGTCGCCACATTAAAAACACAAACAACTACACTGAAGCGACCTGTGACGAAACTATCACCGCTCCCTATAAACGAGCGTAAACAACAACAGAGCGATAACAATACCAACGACTCGACACATAGCGCCGACGCGCACTCGGTAACCCGATCCGCTCGCTTACGAACCAAAACACCAGTCAGCAGTAACGTCACAATGATGTTGTTTACATTGATAACATTATCAATGACTTTAACTACAAGTTGGGCCCAACCTTTATCGAACTTTAAACTTACGCCAATAGAAGGCAACCGCCCAATTTATTTTGACGAAATTGGAGAACTGCAAATGATTCATGACGAATGGACCTTGTTAATTTACTACAACATATCAACATATTGGCAAGGCACTAAACAAGCAACGAAATACATAACAGCTCTTAGCAACATTTGCCAACGAATAGAAGAACAACCGTGTGAACCAGTCATTGCTCAACTCCAACACGAGCTTAAACAGCTGGATGACTATAATGCGCTAATACTTAACCCTCACTTGAGCCGCAAGAAGAGAGGACTTATCAACGGCGTTGGCAGCTTAGCGCGAGCTCTTTTTGGCGTTTTAGACGATGAATTTGCTAAAAAGTACGAAAGAGACATAAATATAATACAAATGAACGAGGATTATTTACTAGAGCTTATAAAAAACCAAACCAGCATTGTAGAAGCAGAAAACGACATTATAAAAAATAACGAGTACTTCATGAAACAGCAACTTCAGAAAATACGCGACTACATACTGGCAACCGAGAATAACCTAAACAGATTAACACAAAAGGTAGAAATAATGTCAACTATGAACGACTTCAATGCGATTTATCCAGCTGTTCACGCATGTTTTTGCAATGTAACACACAAACAAAAACATGCGTGAACAGCTGGATAAAACTGAACAAACAAAATAGATGGCTTTATTTATGCTGCAATTCATGTCAGGCAAGAATATTGTGTGAGAACAGGATTTCAACAATCAAATTAACAAAAGTTGGCATATTAGACCTGGAAGAAGGATGCCTACTTCAGAGCGACGATACCACTGTCTTTGCCTACAATCACTTTGGGAACAAAATAGAAATCAATCTCGATATTCCAGAGATAACAGACCCGAACCTACACTTCAGCAACGACTACCCAACGTTCAACTTGAGTGGACTTCAGACCTTAACAACGACAAACACAGAAGAAAGCCATCGCGAGTTGGACGCGAAACTGAAACTACTCAAAGAACGAGAAAAACTACCGGCTAACCTAAGCTCCCACGACATTCACCAATATTCAGTCCTTTATTTGGTGGTGGGAGGACTCCTGTTATCCGCTATATACGTTGCACACAAACGTTACAAAGGCAGGCATACTAATGGTAATGGCACAGCGATGCAACCACAACCACAACCTCAACAACAACCCCAACCACAACCACAACCTCAACAACAACCACAACCTCAACCACAACGACGCGAACGCCGTGACGTCGAGCGACAACCACCGGAAATCATTGAGATGTCAACCCGAGCCAGCAACTGCGACGTGTGCCCGCCACGCAAAAAGCCACATAGAAGATTTAGCTTTAGTTCAACTTGTTAACTTTAAATTCTTACAAAAACTTAAAATTCATCCCTTACTTTCTTGCCCTCCCAGCATGTACGAGCCCGATCGTACATTAATATTTAGCCGACGCGGCGCCCTACTTTTGCCTAATGTAGCATTAAATTATTAGTGTTCAATAAATCATTTAAGCGACAACACGCCTTTTGACTTTTACTTGTGCACTCAAACTACCAACTAACTAAAAGGAGTACGGGCTAACTCTGGCTCGTACATCTATATTTTTACTAATTTATTCAATGACTTTGAGGTTTTTTTTATTACAAATATCGCGTTCTTTGTTGAAATGTATTTTACCTGTGGGTAGCAGCGTTGTAGCAGTAGTTGGGCAGCAGGTCGTAGTTGAGTTCCCAGAACACGTGCAGCGTGACGCGGCCGTACGGCGCCAGCACGCCGTGGTCGGACTCGCGCAGGGTCGCCTCGAAGTCATCCAACGTCAGGTACCGACTGAGCAGCTTGTGGCATAGACGGTTCACCGCGATCAGACCCTCCAGTTCCTGGCATATACATGTATGGTCCAATTTTTTCGTTTATTCCAACGATTACCAAAACAACATTTTGCAACTATGTCACAGGTAACGGCGCGTCCCCGTTATAGGCTCACAGAGAGCGCTTGACTGTCCGCTGGCTGAATCTGAGCGGCGTAGTGAGCTGACTGAGCCGCCGACCGCGAGCATCGTTCGCAGCGACTCAGCTGCTCACTGAATGAATCCGCAAGCGAAACGCCGCAACGCAATGCGTACAGTACGCGCTGAATGGACACTCCGTTTAAATATATAGGAAGGTAAACAGTTATCCGCTCACTGTAAGCCTAATGGGTATGCGTCCCAAGGCTAAAGCTGTCAGAAAAAACAAGTTTGTAAAACAATGTTATTCTTTCCGTCTAATGTACTCTGGTTTTAGTGTCACGGCTTCAAAATGTTTTAGTAAGCGTTGGAATAATCGAAAATAATTTATTACAATATAAAGATTTCATCTATCACTAAAAATATCTGTGCGGTAACATAGGATTTTAAGAAGGAAATTATCGTTTTCATTTGAACAAAATTCAAACTTATAAATATTTTAAAGTTGCTATTTAAAAAATAATAAGATTATTTCCTTCCTAAGTAAATAAAAAAAAAACTTTAAGCTAGATATTACATAAAAAATGGTTTTCGAAGTCATGTGGGATGAAATAAAATGGAACTTGGCACATATTTTTTTCATTTTTGTATTTCTCTTAAAAACATTATGTGAAATTTAAAAAAAAACGTATTTCAATAAAAGATATTTCAAAGCGCTTTGTGCGAATGTGTGGAATATCAACCAAGTGTGGGCGACTCCCGATGGTAGAATGGGGATGGTGGAATAAGCTAATGGTGCTCTCGTCTTCGGAACCTTTGATTGAACGTTAACTAGTTTACAACAGACAGTGAGAGAGAGAGAGTCAAAAGTAGCGATAGAGACATAGAGTTTCTTACCACAACGCCGGTGATGTCTCCCGCTTCGAACTTGGCGACGGCTGCGTCGAGCGCTCGGTGCATGTCTGCGTTTATACGCTGCGCCACCTGCACACAACATTCATCATCATCATAACATCCCACAAAACGTCCACTACAGGACAGAGAGCTCCCTCCAAAGTTGCCCACTACTGTGCAAAGGCCTCCGCTAAAGATCTCCTTGACGATTGGTCCAGCACTGCCTCAGCGGTTTGTTAAGACCACAACCTGATCGGATCGTCGGTCCACCCTAAGTTTCTGCTTGTGTTGTCTCCCGGTTCGTTCTCGGCTCTCAAAACCTTTCCATGATCCATTTTTTCGTTTGCAAACACATTTTGCAGCTACGTCAAAAGAAATCAGCTAAAGCTGTCAGAAAAAACAATTTTGTAAAACAATGTTATTATTTCCGTCCAATATACTATGGTTTTAGGCCGATATTTCATTGGGACACAATGGCGGCGCAACCAGTCGCGCCACAATGGTGTCCGTAACTAGACACCAGAGTCGCCACACCCTGCGGCCACAGTATTTAGGGGCTATATTTCACTGGGAGTGGTAGCGCGACCAGCATCTGAGCTGGTTGCGCAACCAAACGGACACCAGGTGAATAACTCTCTATAGAGCTGTATACATTTTGTTGGTAGCGGCGACTGGTAGCGCTGCCATGGTGTCCTAGTGAAATACCGGCCTTAAACGATTTGCTTGCGACAAATCTACTAAAGATCGAAGATTTCTACCTACTTATGTATTTCTTAAAAAAGAGGTGTTATATAAACGTGAGTCCACTACACGAGCGTCACCTTGATCGTGAACTCCTAAATCTATGCGGTCATCGCCAAACAGGATGATCCAAAATTTATTTTGGCTAACAATGAAATTTTGCTTCTTTTTGCCTTTGTGTCATGGCTGCAGAGATTGATTGGTAAGCGTTGGAATAAACGAAAATAAATGGTACAGCAGCACTGCACTTACTTTCTCGCAATACTCAAGAAAAACTATCAACCGCAAACTTAAATTTGTAATGCCATACACATAGTATGGAAATACAAACTTTTATTTACGTTTTTCCAAAAAAATGTTCGAATGAAATATACAGATCAATTCAGAATTCAATTTGTCAAACATTAAAACAAACAAACTTCAAACGATTTCGAGTAAATCACATGTTTCACTTTTGGAAGTACTGGAACAGCCTTTATATGAATTTTCACAGATCAATGGATACTGCCGTAGGATACTTGCATGGAGATTTTTTAATTTCCCAAAACATGTTATGGATAATTGATCAGTTTAGTCTACTGAGCAAGCCCTTTCAGTTTTTGGATAAAGAATATCCAGTCAGGTAGACAACCAATCCAGGATTAATATTATGGAAAATTGTAATAAAATCAATGGATCCAATTTTGGGTAAATCACATATTTACGATTTGGTGGTACAGGAACACCCTTTATATGAAATTACACAGATCAATTGATAATGGCGCAAGATCAAGTTTCATCAAGATTCTATGAGCTGTTTTTGAGAAAATTTCGATTTTTCATTTTCGTTGTATGACAGCTACCCTCAAAATGAAAGCCAGCAAGAAACCACTTAGAACCCTTCGATGGATTTGCATAAAACTCCTAAATTCAAAATATGGTGTCAATCGGACCATTCGTTTAGCCGCTAGGCCAAAGCTTATCAGCACATTTTGCAGCTATATCAAGGCTATTGTGCTCCATGATCAATAGTAATCAGCTAAAATGTGTTGGCAAGCTTTGGCATTGACTCGTGAAACGGAATATACAGTGTATTTTTGAAGGTAGAGATGTAAGTGTGTTTGCTCACCAGCGCGCACAGGTCCACGTGTCGCCCCAGCAGCGCCACGTGTCGTTGCCGCAGCAGCGACGCGTACCGGCCCGCGGTAACGCTTGTGAGGGTAGAGGTGTAAGTGTGTTTGCTCACCAGCGCGCACAGGTCCACGTGTCGCCCCAGCAGCGCCACGTGTCGTTGCCGCAGCAGCGACGCGTACCGGCCTGCGGTAACGCTTGTGAGGGTAGAGGTGTAAGTGTGTTTGCTCACCAGCGCGCACAGGTCCACGTGTCGCCCCAGCAGCGCCACGTGTCGTTGCCGCAGCAGCGACGCGTACCGGCCTGCGGTAACGCTTGTGAGGGTAGAGGTGTAAGTGTGTTTGCTCACCAGCGCGCACAGGTCCACGTGTCGCCCCAGCAGCGCCACGTGTCGTTGCCGCAGCAGCGACGCGTACCGGCCTGCGGTAACGCTTGTGAGGGTAGAGGTGTAAGTGTGTTTGCTCACCAGCGCGCACAGGTCCACGTGTCGCCCCAGCAGCGCCACGTGTCGTTGCCGCAGCAGCGACGCGTACCGGCCTGCGGTAACGCTTGTGAGGGTAGAGGTGTAAGTGTGTTTGCTCACCAGCGCGCACAGGTCCACGTGTCGCCCCAGCAGCGCCACGTGTCGTTGCCGCAGCAGCGACGCGTACCGGCCTGCGGTAACGCTTGTGAGGGTAGAGGTGTAAGTGTGTTTGCTCACCAGCGCGCACAGGTCCACGTGTCGCCCCAGCAGCGCCACGTGTCGTTGCCGCAGCAGCGACGCGTACCGGCCTGCGGTAACGCTTGTGAGGGTAGAGGTGTAAGTGTGTTTGCTCACCAGCGCGCACAGGTCCACGTGTCGCCCCAGCAGCGCCACGTGTCGTTGCCGCAGCAGCGACGCGTACCGGCCTGCGGTAACGCTTGTGAGGGTAGAGGTGTAAGTGTGTTTGCTCACCAGCGCGCACAGGTCCACGTGTCGCCCCAGCAGCGCCACGTGTCGTTGCCGCAGCAGCGACGCGTACCGGCCTGCGGTAACGCTTGTGAGGGTAGAGGTGTAAGTGTGTTTGCTCACCAGCGCGCACAGGTCCACGTGTCGCCCCAGCAGCGCCACGTGTCGTTGCCGCAGCAGCGACGCGTACCGGCCTGCGGTAACGCTTGTGAGGGTAGAGGTGTAAGTGTGTTTGCTCACCAGCGCGCACAGGTCCACGTGTCGCCCCAGCAGCGCCACGTGTCGTTGCCGCAGCAGCGACGCGTACCGGCCTGCGGTAACGCTTGTGAGGGTAGAGGTGTAAGTGTGTTTGCTCACCAGCGCGCACAGGTCCACGTGTCGCCCCAGCAGCGCCACGTGTCGTTGCCGCAGCAGCGACGCGTACCGGCCTGCGGTAACGCTTGTGAGGGTAGAGGTGTAAGTGTGTTTGCTCACCAGCGCGCACAGGTCCACGTGTCGCCCCAGCAGCGCCACGTGTCGTTGCCGCAGCAGCGACGCGTACCGGCCTGCGGTAACGCTTGTGAGGGTAGAGGTGTAAGTGTGTTTGCTCACCAGCGCGCACAGGTCCACGTGTCGCCCCAGCAGCGCCACGTGTCGTTGCCGCAGCAGCGACGCGTACCGGCCTGCGGTAACGCTTGTGAGGGTAGAGGTGTAAGTGTGTTTGCTCACCAGCGCGCACAGGTCCACGTGTCGCCCCAGCAGCGCCACGTGTCGTTGCCGCAGCAGCGACGCGTACCGGCCTGCGGTAACGCTTGTGAGGGTAGAGGTGTAAGTGTGTTTGCTCACCAGCGCGCACAGGTCCACGTGTCGCCCCAGCAGCGCCACGTGTCGTTGCCGCAGCAGCGACGCGTACCGGCCTGCGGTAACGCTTGTGAGGGTAGAGGTGTAAGTGTGTTTGCTCACCAGCGCGCACAGGTCCACGTGTCGCCCCAGCAGCGCCACGTGTCGTTGCCGCAGCAGCGACGCGTACCGGCCCGCGCCCGCGTGCGTGCTGGCGCCGCGAGCCGCGCACTCCGCGCGGTAACGCTTGTCCAGCAGCATACTGCAATTAATGGCACAGTCTACTATAGGGGGGCTTAGGAATCAAAGATATTAGTAGTCCAGTCGCTTAAAGTCTTATATCGCCTTTACGCGGACACGCACCTTATTAATCCACCAAATTTTTTACAGATACTAGTTAGATACAAGGCTCTCAATTTTTGATAGAAGCCAATTCTTGGATTTTCAATGGAATTGGCTCCTATAAAAAATTGAGAGCTATTTTTATATTTATTTACTTATACATAAGATACATTTACACACCTATGTACCTAACTAGTACCTGAAAAAAATTTGGTGCATTTATAAAGCGTGTCCACGTAGAAATACTAAGCAACCGCAATATAGTACTCAAAAGAAGGTGCATTGATTAATAGTAAGGGTGCTGATGGACAAAATTTCTGTATGATTTGCTCATGTCTGCCTCTTTGACTGATGATAAGAAGCATCCTCTAAAAGATACAAAAAAATATTGGCAGACATCCACACCCCGGCGTTTTTTGAAATTTGGCAATGAAACGTACACCTGGCAGACTACGACTGTTCGATTAAACATAATGTAATGGACCACAGAAAAATGGTCCGCCACCATAATAGCCCTATGTTGCAAAGTTACAGCGCTTCAAAATGCAAAAAGCCACTACTTCGTCCCGTGATAATGCAGAGCCCTGCATGTCTGCTTCTTCGATTTTCTAAATCTTCAGAAGTATTTTAAACGGCAGCCACAAAAGGAGACAAAAAAAACATTATTTAGTATGTTATTTTTAATTTTTTCGCTTTAAGTCAAAAACGCAGCGACGCACAGAAAAACTTGTAAGGACCAAATCGATTCGTATTGAGCTGATCTATCATCCCTATTAATATGAATAATGAGCAAATCATATGCCCAAATGGCAGCCAGCACCCTAACTATAATGAGCGATTACATGTCGACTGGCTAATATATCTAGGCGAGAACGGAGCGCAGTGCATTCTCCAAATTGGGATCTATTCATATAAGTACTTACTTACACTACAACAGCAGCACTGCACTTATTTTCTCTCGATATACGAGAGTCGTCATTCAACAGTGTCCCCACCGGGAGTCGAACCCAGAACCTCCGTTCCAAGAGTAGTACGATCTAACTACTGGATTATAGAGGCTGCAGATATTAAAGAATAAATAAATTTCAACGGAAACCTTAAGTTTCCATACAAATAATATGAAAATGCAAACTTAAGTTTGGGACAAATAATATGAAAATACAAACTTACCTACTATTAGAATTATGTAAAAAGATTAAATAAAATATGCAGTCAGGTAGATAACCCATTTTAGAATCTAAATTATAGAACATTAAAATAAGCTCAATAAAACAAAATGACATTTTTACATTTTAGTAGTGCACCCCTTGTATTAGGGTTTTTAGCCGTTTTTTAGCAAATCACAATTCTTCATTTTCGTTGTATGACAGCTACTCTCAAGAACCAGCAAGAAACCACTCAGAATCCTTCGATGGATTTACATAAAAAATTTAATTTTAAAATATGGTATCAATCGGACTATTCGATAAGGCGCTAGGCCAAAGCGCGATGGACAGACCGACCGACCGAAGGACGGACGGACATTTTTGGGAGACTTGTTTTTTATGATGTATAAGTGTTATTTAACACATAATTGAGAAAATTTGCAAAACTTCTTTTTCAAGAATACAATACCTTTCTCGCTCCGCTCGAAAGTAAAAAAGCGTGGCATTCAAGAGCTGCACGAAAATGGTTCATTACTTTTTGTGAAATTTTGATCGCCATTCACATATTTTCATGAACATTACAGTTTTATCACGAAAATTATCATTTTACACAAAAAACTTTTTTGATGCCAATCGATGATACTGATCAAACACTTCTATGGGACCATGTCTGTCTGTCAAGACCCTTTTTCTCACGAACAAGAAGAGGTATCAGGTTGAAATTGATAACGAATATTAAGGTCTATAAACCACACAAGATCTGAAAATTTAAATTTTTTACAACGACGCAATCAAAAGACGTGGCTTTTTATGTCCTCATCTCCATACATTTATGCAAAAAAGCAAAATCTACAGGGTACTTCCCGTTGACCTAAAATTATGAAATTTGGCAAGAAGCTAGGTCTCACAGTACAAGTAAAGGGAAAAGTCTGAAATCATTAAATATATCAATATTTCTCACAACTTATAGTAACCAATTAAGGTGAGCTCCCGCTTCAAGAACTTTTCTATGAAAGAGGGGTCAAGTTGGATGGGCGCGGAGTTTTTAAAATCAAAGAGCAAAAGCTTTTAGTATATCATATGGTAGATAGGTACGGAACCCTTAGGGCGCGAGTCCGACTCGCACTTGGCCGGTTTTGACTATTTAGTAGGTACTCCGAAGACAGTTGGAGTTTTAAATCACTACTAGAAACAGGATCGATTGACATAAAAAGGAAAAATGTGTAAACTATCTTCACCTTGCTTTCCCACCTCAAAAAACCACTCTGGCATTTCGTTATTCAATGTTCATAAGTCATTGTTTATTGTGAAATGATATGATGGGAAGAATGCTGAGAACTACGAATAAATAAAAAAAAAAAATATTTCACTTTACAAAGTTGGGTACTTATATTAGGGGTGATACCTCCTTTTAAGCTCGAAAAGGCCTGTGTTAGGAAGTATCCGTAAAGTAAATAATAAGTCAGGAAATGTAACTGCGATCAACTAGCTGACATTGCAGCACGCGCGCGAACCAATCCCTGCTCTCGTTCTGAATTTGAACCAATTGATTCGTATTTTGAATGTACGTCCTTTTGGTTTCACGTAGGGTCACTTTTTGTGTGGAATTTGTTCAGAGTTCCTGGCTTATTATTTATTCGTAGGCTCAGAAGTAGAACAAAGAGCTTAGTTTCTCACCTGGCCGCCAACTGCTTGTAATGAGCGTAGACTTGCTCACTCAACTTGTAGACAAACTGGTCGAAGCACAAGTTCACCTCGGCCTCGACTTCGTCGTAAAGAAACTGCTTCTTGAACACCGTGAGCGCGTATTGAGCTGAATCGTTGTACAGATCCAAAGGGTAAAGCACGTATCTGGAACAAACGTATATAATATCAATAAAATATTGTCAACTAATATATACTACTCAAAACGAAATAAGGGCCAGCATATTTTTTTGATATATCTTTAATTACAATTTTTCAATTAAAGTTCGATAAAAATTACCATTGAGCATTATTTGGAACATTTATTAGTTCAAATTGTAAACAATAGAATAAGCTAAATAAAACGCACATAAAAATATACACTACTTTTATCATTTTTATGATATATCAAAAAAACCTGCTGGCCATTATTTTTTTTTGAGTAGTATATAATTTCAAACTGTGCCTAAATACTCTATGGCAATGAATTGAGAAGTATAAAATTTAAAAAAAAATTCGCGGGAAAACTGTTAAAATATATATTTTTTAATCTTGAGGGTTCCGTGCCCAAAGGGTGAAAAACGGGACCCTATAAACATGCCTCCGATATCTGTCTGTCTGTCAGTATATTTTTTTGTTTTTCGACCCATTTTCCACGCGAAAAGTTGTTCAGTTTCATGTGCAGAACTACCTCTTAAAATATCCGAAATGATAAAAAAATAACGCTGTATATTCATACGCTTATTGACAGGGTATTCTCGTCCGAGAAATAGGTATTTCTACAAACTATTGCTGTCTCGCTGCGCCCCAACAAGCCTCCCGTAGTGTGCGATAGAGACAACCTACAGCTTAGACCGAATTAACCTACAAAACGACGTGTCGCTTTTCTGTATTCTTCTCCAAAACTGAGCTGATTCAATTATTTTTGGTATCAAAATGCTCCTATTTTTTTTTATCTTGAAAACTTTCCAAATTTTTTCTGGTAGTCGTCTAAATGTGGCTGAAAAACGGGGCATTTTTTCAGGGTTTTGGGTAGTCAAAAAATAATAAACAGGGGCATGCCGACAGAAGACCTTGATTTAAAAACAAAATACCATCGCTCAACAGGCATTATCCAGGGAGGAAATAGGGGAATACATTAGTATCAGGTCGGTCTAGTTAGGCAGCTCATAAATACAAACCCGGATCTTGACATTTTCGCCGATCACATGTCCAACATTTGTAAAAAATGCTTTTTATTTTGTGAAACTTACAAATAAGTTGCTATTGTTTATATTTTAAAAATCCTTAATAAGTGCATAAGTAGTATCTAGATCTTGTTAGCTAATTTAGACTTAACTTAATTTTATTGTGTTAATTTTGTTCCTTGCATGAAATCTTAGGTTATTCCTGTAACCATGCAATGTTCTTTGAAATAAACAAATAAACAAAATCAAATCTGAATAAAGGCCAGGTTAAAAGTACCCTAAACCGACGAGCATGTATGAAAGGACTGATGAAAGAACAGGAAGCAAGGGAAGTATGTCAAGATCGTAGCAGGTGGAGAACTGTGGTTTCTGCCTACCCCGACGGGAACAAGGCGTGATATTATGTATGTACTAGTATCAATTTGCATGGAAGAAATGCAGTTTAAATATAGTTAAAATATGTAGCTTGATTAGAATGACAGGAGTGTTAGAGCAGGACGCAGCGATGTGCTACACAGACACTACGGTTTAAAACCTGCTCATGAGCTTTGTGTGCGGTTTTAGCGCGCTAATAGTCGGTTCAAAACTTGCTCGTATTCACTCGTTTAAGCGACGTGACGTCATCAGTGACGTCACTTTAGCGCGCTATCATTGCACACGAAAATGAGGTAGTGCAGCGTGTGCGAAACGTCAAATTCATATGACATTTGTCATCAATCTCGTTTTCGAGAGTTTTTTTTTAACTTTTTTTGGGGTTTTTAGATTTAATTATCTTATCGAATAATCATTATCTCTCAATAATTTCTTACAACGCCAAACAAAATCAAAATTTTAATTTTTCTCAGTGACATTGACATAAGCGCGCTCTAGTCTGGTTTAAAACTGTATTCGATCGTATTCGACGAATGCACGCATATAGAAATAAACCGACTATATTCAGTGAATGTGATGTGTGCGTTGAATTCAAGAAACAATCCGTAGTGAGAGACAAGTATCGATCCGACCTGTTCTCACGCATAGTTTTTCCACCTGTCATTCTAATCATGCTCTATTATTTCGACTATAGTAGTAACTCACTCCATCATGGCCGGTTCCTTGCTGCGCAGGATGTGGTCAGTCAGTATCCAGGGCATGGACATCTCGATGGGAAACTGTATGCGTTTCTCCATCGTTATCAGGTCGTTGCATTCCTCGTTGTGTTGGTGACGGACCATGCATTTCTGCAAACCAAATTTAATAGTTTAGTGAAGGTTTTAAGGTGATTTTCCTTCAGGACTGTGCGTGCGCTAAGCTGTGAGCTGGAATGTATTTATTTTATCGTATGGCGAAATCAATTTATAGTAAAAATTATAAGTCTACATCCAGGCTACGCAACCATGCCTGCCTGAAGTGTCAAGTTGTTATAGAGGTCACCCGGATCACTCCACTATCGTCATTTTGGACAGCGCCCGCTGAGCCAGTGAGCTGGAAAATTCTGACCATTAGGATTGCTCCATTTCACAAGCTAGGAAAATCGCGCAACCCTATTGGTTAGAATTTTCCAGCTCACAGCTTACCTCCCACGACACTGGTAGAAAAACAACCCCCTGTACCTCGCAATGGGATACATCTATCCCAAAGATGAAATGTTTCCCGGAAGATTTAAAAAATCGAGTTAAACTAAACGTGCTTTTTCTATGTAGTAGAAAATCCAAGGTCAAGCTTGTATGGGGTGGTCTGCTCAAATCCTGCTGGGATGAGACTTAGCAGGTTTTCATGCTGAAAACTAATTATTTTGACATAGAAACTTATAATAGGTCTTTACCTATGAAATGGCCGAAATTTTCTTACAGATTTATGAGATCATAATTCCTATAATTCCAATGCAATTTTTTTCATTTGCCTTATATTTGAAAGTTGACTTCAAGGTTATCAATTTACGCATAAAATAAAGTTTTTATTTTTAGTTTGATAGATAAAATTAAAGGTTCGAAAATTGATCGTCTTAAATGTCGTCCGATTTCATCATTAGATTTGTTATATTTTTTTACAGATAATATTTTTTGAAAATTAAATTTAAGTTTCTGTTAGCTTAATGTCTTCCCAATAATGCTTAATACAATAAAAAACAAAACCCTCCTGTTTTGGGGCAGTCGGGTAAAAAAATTGGATTTATGAAAAATGCAAAAATGTTAGTACTGAAAATTGAGTTTACCTAAAATTCGCCATACAAAACGGCAATTTCATAGGTAAAGACCTATTATTATAAGCTGCTAAGTTTCATCCCAGCAGGTTTTGCATTGCAAGCTTGGCCTTCGATCTTCTACTACATAGAAAAAGCACCTTTAGTTTTACTCGATTTTTTAAATCTTCCGGGAAACATTTTAAATGTTTACATTCATACAAACATAGTCCTTACAATTAAGAACACAACGAAAAAGAATCAGCTCAATCGATCAAGCCGTTTTCAAGTGATATTCCGTCATGCATGTGGCAATTTATTTTTATACTATAAGTTGATATAGATAGATTTTATTGTATTATACGTAAAATGAGTAAAGTTTTTCAATTTCTATTATATTTTTAAAATATATGGTTTAATTAAAAGTTTGAAGTACTTCTCCAAATACTCTGCATTTTCTTTTTGTAGTTACGTACATTGGTTTGTACTTACGTTAACTTTCCTGCCCATGGTCATTTCCAGATAGAACTCTCTGTACCACAGTTGGGAGAGGTCGCAGCATTTTTGTAGGGAATCTGAAGCAAGGTAATAACAACATAGTAAAGTTGTCAAAATATTATTTGGCCCGATGAATGTTACCACTGAAACGACACCGGTACAAAAGGTTAATAAAACTACCGGCACCACTCTTAGCAACATAATGTGGGCGTTTAAGACTGTCACGCGCCTCGACCAGATTTCTCATATTTTGTTTACTATATTGTAAAACAAATAAGCACGGTATCTATTCCGAGCGAAGCGAGGAGGCCTGAAGTATTTCGTGTGAGGGTTGTTTTTGTACCCACCTAAAAGGTTGAGCAGCGCGCCCCAGTGCGTGTGTGTACCCACCTGACAGGTTGAGCAGCCCGCCCCAGTGCGTGTGTGTACCCACCTGACAGGTTGAGCAGCGCGCCCCAGTGCGTGTGTGTACCCACCTGACAGGTTGAGCAGCGCGCCCCAGTGCGTGTGTGTACCCACCTGACAGGTTGAGCAGCCCGCCCCAGTGCGTGTGTGTACCCACCTGACAGGTTGAGCAGCGCGCCCCAGTGTCTGTGTGTACCCACCTGACAGGTGGAGCAGCGCGCCCCAGTGCGTGTGTGTACCCACCTGACAGGTTGAGCAGCCCGCCCCAGTGCGTGTGTGTACCCATCTGACAGGTTGAGCAGCGCGCCCCAGTGCGTGTGTGTACCCACCTGACAGGTTGAGCAGCGCGCCCCAGTGCGTGTGTGTACCCACCTGACAGGTTGAGCAGCGCACCCCAGTGTCTGTGTGTACCCACCTGACAAGTTGAGCAGCGCGCCCCAGTGTGTGTGTACCCACCTGACAGGTTGAGAAGCACGCCCTAGTGTCTGTGTGTACCCACCTGACAGGTTCAGCAGCGCGCCCCAGTGTCTGTGTGTACCCATCTGACAGGTTGAGCAGCGCGCCCCAGTGTTTGTGTGTACCCGCCTGACAGGTTGAGCAGCGCGCCCCAGTGTCTGTGTGTACCTATCTGACAGGTTGAGCAGCGCGCCCCAGTGTTGTGTACCCACCTGAAAGGTTGAGCAGCGTGCCCCAGTGTCTGTGTGTACCCACCTGACAGGTTGAGCAGCGCGCCCCGGTGCGTGTGTGTACCCACCTGACAGGTTGAGCAGCGCGCCCCAGTGCGTGTGTGTACCCACCTGACAGGTTGAGCAGCGCGCCCCAGTGTGTGTGTACCCACCTGACAGGTTGAGAAGCACGCCCCGGTGCGTGTGTGTACCCACCTGACAGGTCGAGCAGCGCGCCCCAGTGCGTGTGTGTACCCACCTGACAGGTTGAGCAGCGCGCCCCAGTGTCTGTGTGTACCTATCTGACAGGTTGAGCAGCGCGCCCCAGTGTTGTGTACCCACCTGAAAGGTTGAGCAGCGTGCCCCAGTGTCTGTGTGTACCCACCTGACAGGTTGAGCAGCGCGCCCCGGTGCGTGTGTGTACCCACCTGACAGGTTGAGCAGCGCGCCCCAGTGCGTGTGTGTACCCACCTGACAGGTTGAGCAGCGCGCCCCAGAGTGTGTGTACCTACCTGACAGGTTGAGCAGCGCGCCCCAGTACCTGTGTGTACCCACCGGACAGGTTGAGCAACGCGCCCCAGTGTCTGTGTGTACCCACCTGACAGGTTGGGCACCGCTCCCCGGTGCGTGTGTGTACCCACCTGACAGGTTGAGCAGCGCGCCCCAGTGTGTGTGTACCCACCTGACAGGTTGAGCAGCGCGCCCCAGTGTCTGTGTGTACCCACCTGACAGGTTGAGCAGCGCGCCCCGGTGCGTGTGTGTACCCACCTGACAGGTCGAGCAGCGCGCCCCAGTGTGTGTGTACCCACCTGACAGGTTGATCAACGCGCCCCAGTGTCTGTGTGTACCCACCTGACAGGTTGAGCAGCGCGCCCCGGTGCGTGTGTGTACCCACCTGACAGGTTGAGCAGCGCGCCCCAGTGTGTGTGTACCCACCTGACAGGTTGAGCAGCGCGCCCCAGTGTGTGTGTACCTACCTAACAGGTTGAGCAGCGCGCCCCAGTGTGTGTGTACCCACCTGACAGGTTGAGCAGCGCGCCCCAGTGTCTGTGTGTACCCACCTGACAGGTTGAGCAGCGCTCCCCGGTGCGTGTGTGTACCCACCTGACAGGTTGAGCAGCGCGCCCCAGTGTGTGTGTACCCACCTGACAGGTTGAGCAGCGCGCCCCAGTGTCTGTGTGTACCCACCTGACAGGTTGAGCAGCGCGCCCCGGTGCGTGTGTGTACCCACCTGACAGGTTGAGCAGCGCGCCCCGGTGCGTGTGTGTACCCACCTGACAGGTTGAGCAGCGCGCCCCAGTGTGTGTGTACCCACCTGACAGGTTGAGCAGCGCGCCCCAGTGTGTGTGTACCCACCTGACAGGTTGAGCAGCGCGCCCCGTTGCGTGTGTGTACCCACCTGACAGGTTGAGCAGCGCGCCCCGGTGCGTGTGTGTACCCACCTGACAGGTTGAGCAGCGCGCCCCAGTGTGTGTGTACCCACCTGACAGGTTGAGCAGCGCGCCCCAGTGTGTGTGTACCCACCTGACAGGTTGAGCAGCGCGCCCCGGTGCGTGTGTGTACCCACCTGACAGGTTGAGCAGCGCGCCCCGGTGCGTGTGTGTACCCACCTGACAGGTTGAGCAGCGCGCCCCAGTGTGTGTGTACCCACCTGACAGGTTGAGCAGCGCACCCCAGTGCTTGCTGGCCGCGTGGAAGCCCTCCAGCTGCTGCAGGGTATGCGCGTCCAGGTCCTTGCGCAGCGTGCGCCGGCCGCCCGACTTGTCCGAGATCAGCGCCTCCAGCTGGGTCCGGATCATGTACAGCTGGGTCGACGATGGACCTGGGAAACACATATAACAGTTTACCTTTAGTTTATGAGACGACTGAAAATTCACGCTGTATGTGTCTTTGTATGTAACGATTAAAATTCAAAAATTCAAATCTTTTCGAGTTAGTAAGGTGAAAAATAAACCTGCTTGGCGTCCACTAACTCACCAACGTTCCTCCGCGGCACTTTGATAGTGAAACTGTTCTCCCTATCTTTCTTCCCGCGCAATACCGGGTCTTGTTGCGGCTCGCATCCTCGCGCCCAGTCGCCGCACGTCTCTCGCACTGACACTATTATACTACCGATACAATATAGGGTGTTAGGGCTAGCGGAAACTCACCAACATTCCTCCGCGGCACTTTGATAGTGAAACTGTTCTCCCCATCTTTCTTCCCGCGCAATACCGGGTCTTGCTGCGGCTCGCACCCTCGCGCCCAGTCACCGCACGTCTCTCGCACTGACACTATTATACTGCCGATAACACAATATGGGGTGTTAGGAGAAGCACTCGTACTTTAAGGCGATCCGTTTTCCATACTAAATTCAAATGACTTGCATTCTTATGCGGGACATAAAATGCTGTTGAACAACGAGTGTATACTGTTATTTTTAGTAAAAATTTTCGCAGATTGATTCAAATATGCAGCTAATGCACCGAAAGTACTAGTTTTTGTTAGCAATTTTTGGTTCAATATTACCATTGTGGGTGTGCGATCTATACTGTAGCACTTTCGGTGCATTAGCTGTATCTTTGTATTAATCAGCGAAAAATTTAACTAAAAATAGCAGTATACACTCGTTTTTCAACAGCATTTTATGTCCCGCATAAGAATGCAAGTCATTTGAATTTAGTATGAAAACGGATCGCCTTAAACCACAACAACTTTCCCCAAAGAACAGAAATACGAAGAAATTAATTTGACTTCTAATACAAAATGCGCTTTCAGCTGATGCAGTGTCTATAGGAGTATAAGATTTTTTAGTCGTATTTCGACCTAAGTTCCTCACGGAAATCTCAGTTTTATAGTCCAAGTAACATACTCAAATGCGCGCAGCGCACCCTATACATATTTTTTTTAATAGCCCTGGGTATTTTAATAGGTGGTAATGTCCATGAAATTGACTTACCTTACATCGATAATTACTGTACGTACAAACTCCCCCATCACTTAATCTTGAGCGAGTGACGTACTCTCAAGGCCTGTTGCGCACGCCTAGCGTAATGAAACTAATTTTATATCTACCCTATCCTAGTTTTTAATAAAATAAATTATATTTTTGTTATGTTATCATCTATTTTAACAAAATGTTTTCATGTCATAAACTTGCATTTAAACAAAATGCAAATATTAGTTACTTCATAAGTTACTTATCTAACAATTAGGTACTACTTATCTATTGAATTTTAGCAAATCCATGTGTTTTTTGTAGGCGTTTTAGCCTGGTAAAAATATCTTTATATTTTCATATATGTTGTAACCTGCTTTAGTTGTAAGGTATACGCTATTGTATTGTTTTATGATAAATAAAGAATTTGACAAACAAAAAAAAACAAAAAAATGTCCATGAAATTGAACAACTTTTCCCAAGGAACATAGGTCGAAAAACTAAAAAAAAAAATTCCTATACAAACTGCATCAGCTACCAGCACATTTTATATAGGACGAAAAAATTTTTTTTTGGATTTTAACCTATGTTCCATGGGAAAAGTTGTTCACTATCAGGCAGAAACGCCTCTTAATCCGGAGCGATAAAAATAACGCTGTATAAACGTAGGAATCCATCAAAATAAGGGTGTTTTTCCACCAGTGCTGTGCGAGGGAGCTAAGCTGTGAGCTGAGAAAATTCCAACCAATAGGGTGGCGCCATTTTTTTTTATTGTCTATGGGCTTACTCTTGACCTCGATCTAGTCTTGAGGGCAGAAATGAGGTCGGCGATGGAACGAACTTACCTAGAAGAAGCCTATTCTCTCGCGACTGGAATAGATTCGGGTTATATGAACTCGGGAACACAGACGCAGGCAGAGAATTCCACTCTTTAGCCGTGCGCATTATAAAAGATGTGTCAAAGCGCTTTGTAAGAAAGTGCGGAACATCAACCAAGTACGGGTACGCGGAACATCAACATAGTGCGGTGCGTTTGGATTCCCGATGGTAGAAGGCAGATGGTGAAATAAGCTAGTTCAGCTCTAGTAAAATCTGTAAAAGACCGACTGACATGCAACTTTGCGACGGTGGGCCAGACTGAGACTGTGTCATTTTCCTAGCTTGTCAAATGCGCTGTCAAATGGAGCAATCCTATTGGTTGCAATTTCTCATCTCACAGTTTAGCTCCCTCGCAGAGCACTGGCTGAAATTTAATCTACAACTTACCTGCGGATGAGATCCTTCTTGTTCTTGATGGCTTTACGGAGCGGCTCCCTTAGAACTAGCTGCACGAAATCCTGCAACTCCGCGTAAATGGACCGCCGGGCCGCGTCCGCGAAAACCTAGACAATACACGTACAACATTCAAGGGTCGAATCCAAATGGTTGCTGTTGTTTTGTTGTTTGTTTGTTATTTTTTCATGTTTTGTGCCATAATCTTACTGCAACCGCTGTATAAGTATGCTCCCGGCGAAACGGGGCGGAAGGTGGGGGGGCATCACTCGTCATCGCTCCCGGCGATATTTTTTTATAACTAGTTCTTGCTCTTTGTTTCCCACTCCCCACCTTAACTATACAGCGGTTGCGGTCAGACAATATCAAGATAGTTATCAGATAATTGTCTATGCAAATTCATAACTTGATCTCTTTAATGTTTGACAAACAAATGAAAATTTCATTATTTAATGTTGTGGAAATGTTTTAACATTCCATTAGGAATTGTTTTATAATTTTTAGTAAAAATTATCAGCATTAAACTTACATGTTAAAATTTTCAAACAAATAATTTTAGTAAATTACATTTATAAAATATTTTCATACTAAAAGCTCAAATTAAATTAGTGATACAAAATATTAAAAAATCAAATCGCGTTCGGATACACGTAAAGCAGCGACACTGATAGTGTTAGCACTTACTTATTTGATTTTTATTGGTATCAAGATAATCCATTCACTTGCTTTCAAGTACCGGCGGTACCCAAACTTTTTTTGGAGTAGATTGCACCTGTTTTCGCCAGAATACGCACGAATTGAACTTCGAACCAGCCCCAGTCGAAATCCCGATGACGGATACCAGATGCGGAACACTAAGGTTGTTTATACATAGACATAACATTTATTCACAGTAAACATACACAAATACAATGAATATTACACAAAAATACAGAACACATACAAAGAGACATACCTAAAATAAAAAGAAAGCAAATGTAATACAAAATACAAGGTGGCAAAAATATGACGCCTAAACATAGGTGACATTTAAAGTTTCACTATATTTGTGCATGGTTACTGGAAAAGGCTTTGGCTCAGCATAAATGTTACAGTGAATCTTCACTGCAACTACTGTTATTCTGCCAATACCTTCTGTGTCAGATGGCGTTGTGTGAACAATGTGAATAAATATGAATTATAAAACCACATAAGTTTAGGGCTTGCATTCTGAGAAATAAAACTTGGAGCTAGGTTTCTTGTAGCGCTCGTGAATTATTCAATAGGTTGCTCGATAGGTTGTTTGAGTGACCATGGGTACTACCGATACCCATAAAATATTCTGGTGAAGCAAGTGCCTGGATAATCATCAAGGTACGAGTATATCAGGATAAACATAGGACGACATACGATGCTTTGACGTACCGTTTCCATCCTGGCCATAAGAACCTGCAGCCCCTTGATCATAGCAATCACCTCGATCATAGCAAACTTCTCCTCGGAAGTGTAGTTGTAGCGGGTAGCCTGCCAACAAACAAATTGAAAAACTAAGTTAACATTTATAACGTTTAACTTGCTCTCCAGCAGCGAACTACAATAGTATAGAACGATAACTACGCTTCAAACTTGATTCCACGAAATAGTTACCTAAGTAGGCGGAGCTAAAATAGTTACCTCTCAACTACCCACTAGCTGACATTGCAGCACGCGCGCGAACCAATCCCTGCTCTCGTTCTGAATTTGAACCAATTGATTCGTATTTTGAATATACGTCCTTTTGGTTTCACGTAGGGCCACTTTTTGTGTGGAATTTGTTCTGAGTTAGAGTTCCATAGTATTGTAGTTCGCTGCTCACCAGCTTGAGATGTTCGTCCATCTTAAGTATGCAGTGAGTCATCGCTTTCCGCCGCTGGTAACCAAGCCCCGTAACCAATCAGGTCGCTCGAAATTATAAAGGCAAATCCCCCAAACTAACGCCCGTCTCCCAACCTTACGCTAGTCCCTCAACCTAATGCTCGTCCCCCAACTTAACGCCCGTCTCCCCAACCTAACGCTCGTCCCCCCCAACCTAGCTTCCGTCCCCCCAACCAAGCTTCCGTCCCCCCAACCTAGCTTCCGTCCCCCAACCTAGCGACCGTACCCCTAACCCAGCAACCATCCCCCCGACCTAGCTTCCGTCCCTCCAACCTAGCTTCCGTCCCCCCAACCTAGCTTCCGTTCCCCCAACCTAGCTTCCGTCCCGCCAACCTAGCGACCGTACCCCCAACCAAGCGACCATCTCCCCGACCTAGTTTCCGTCCCTCCAACCTAGTGCCCGTCCCCCCAACCCAGCGCCCGTCCCCCCAACCCAGCGCCCGTCCCCCCAACCCAGCGCCCGTCCCCCAACCTACGCCCGCGCCCCCTTAACCTCACACCCCCTGCAGACACCGACCCGCTCGTACTCCTCTGCGTCGGGCGGGCAGCGCGTGTTGACGGTGTGGTCCGTGGGGTGCAGCAGCTTCCAAGAGCACAGCTCCGTCAGCACCGAGCACCAGGAGGACAGCAGTTGCAGCCCGCGGAGACACAGCTCCGATACCGTCTTGTTCTCCTGGTCTGAGCCCGCTTCTTTGAATGTTGTCGTCACCTGGGAAACATGGAATAGTACATAACTGCAATGGCCGCCAAAAAGAAGGACGAACGTGATACCTCCTTGATGATGTGATAAGTTACCTCCTTCATTCTTACGCTTCGATAATTTATCTCTTTGATTGTTATGCTTGTTGGTACATTCCACTTTTAATAACTCGACGGATATGAGTTTTCATAGTAAATTACTCGGCCGCAAAACACGATATGGATTTTGATACGAACTTTTCCGGCCGTCGTTCGCCCGTATTTAACCAGTACAGCATTTTCGATTTATCTCGTAGAATATTGTCAAAAAAATTATCAAATTTCAAAGGATGTTTGAGAAAATATTATTAATATTGGTAGCAGAGAATTTTTTTCCCTAGGTTTTTCACGTGATGTTCACGGCGAAGTAGTAAGGGTGATGAAGGACAAATTTCAATATGATTTGCTCATGTCTGCCTCTTTGACTGATGATAAGGAGCATCCTCTAGAAGATACAAAAAATATTGGCGGACATCCACACTCAGTTTTAACTATTTTGAAATTTGACAATGAAACGTACGTACACCTGGGGGACTATGACTATCTGATTAAATACAATGTATAAAACCCCAGAAAAATGGTCTGCTACCATAATAGCCCTGCGTCGTAAAGTTACAGCGCTTCAAAATGCAAAAATTCACTTCACTTCGTTCCGTGATAATGCAGAGCCCTGCATGTCTGCCTCTTCGATTTTCTACATCTTCAGAAGTATTTAGTATCTTATTTTCATTTTTTTTTGCTTTAACTCAAAAACGCAGCGACGCATAGAAAAACTTGTAAGGACCAAATCGATTCGTATTGAGCTGATCTATCATCCCTATTAATATGAATCATGAGCAAATCATATACCAAAATTGCAGCCAGCACCCTAACTAGAGTGTTTCAGTAGATAGGGGACAATGAGAGGACCAAGAAAAACCACGTGAGAACTTCTAGACCCGAGCCCGGTATTCAGGAGGCCTTTTCTAGATTTTTAAGCTGGTTTTAGTTAAAGCCCCCGAATTTCTAGGCAAATGTTTTGTAGTATCACCATACTCTATATGGGCAATCACTTTTATTAGTCTTGAATATCTGACTAAAGTCGAGGGTTTTAGCTAAAACAGACCAGCTTAAAAATCTGAAAAAGGCCTCCTGAACACCGGGCTCCGGTCTCGAACACCTCACATGTTTTTTTTGTGATTCTCATATCATCCCCCATCTACAAAGACATCTCGTTTTCGTCCTGATTATGAAAATACCTTCTCACCTCCCGGGCCATATAAAAAATAATCAAGATTATTTCTTTATCTCTACCCCAGACCTTTCTTTTCTAAAGCGCGATTTAGGAGTCTGTGTCTCGGATGATCTTACCTTTTGAACGCACATTGTAGAGATCTGTAAAAGAGCCTTCCACAACCTTGGATTTGTTTTAAGACAGTCAAAAAACTTTTACGGTACAGCGTCAATAAAAATACTATACAACGCACTGGTAAGAAGCCGTCTAGAAAACTGCTCTATCATTTGGGATCCGCATGAAATTAAATACACGCTCATGTTAGAGAAGATACAAAATAATTTTTTGCGTTATTTGTATTGGAAACAGTACGGCGTTTACCCTTTTTATCCGCTTATGTATCCGACTATGTTTGTTATGGGAATGGTGGGATACAATAAGTTGGAAGTTAGAAGAAAGCTAGCACTCGCCACGTACGTGCTAAAGGTTTTTAGGGGGCCATTGACTAATCCTCAAATTTTAGAAGGCATTAAGGGGATTAAGGGTGCCTGACACAAGACTGCGGAGAGGGCCGCGACAGGAGTTATTCGCTGTGCCGACGAACAGAACAAATGTCCTAAAACATGCTCCGTTGACCACGGCGCTCCGGATCCTAAATGCAGTGTCAGTGGAAATTGACGTGTTTCATTGCACTTTGTCGAAATTCACTTTGGTTACTCGTAATTATTTATGCAAATAAATTAAAAAATTGTAAATATTTTTTAAAGATAGATTATGTGTAGGAAATTGTTCATGATTTTAAATTTGTTATTTCTGTTGGCATGGATTTTAGGTATATTTTTGACATTTTACTAATTTAAATTTATTTTTTACATTTGACATTTTAATTTAAATTTTTAATATGTAAACAGAATCACACTTTTATATTTTTGACATGATATTGAATTTTTTAATTATTTTTTTTACATTTGACATTTTTAATTTTACTGTTTAATTTGTCACCCTTTTTTTTACATTTTCGAAATTATAACATATTTTGTGCGTGGTGTGGTGAAATGTAATAATGTGATTAGATTTTTTTTTGTAATTATTCAGGTATTGTAATTTTTTTTTTATTGTATGTTGTGTTTTGTTTAAAAAAGTAAGCTACATCGTCAACTTGGGCTATCCTGTAATGACAATGTATTGTTGATAATATTATTAATAAATAAATAGATAAAGATTTTCCTTTACCACACTTTCTCATGCTTTCCTTTTGTTAAAAAGTCCTTTCCCCAGAACTCAGTAATTTTTCAGTGACTTTTTTTTCTCAAAATATCCTTCCCCAGAATTTCCCTAAACTAAAATGTCCAAAGAGCAAGCCTCATTTTCCAAAGATACATCTCTCCTCAATCAATGCCTTGATCAAATGAGTTCCTTTTCAAGCACTTAAAATCGCCGTTTCTGCTTTTCTCACGGAAAGTCAAATAAGTTACAACGTAGGCATCCGCTAAGAAAGGAAATTGGGAAATTAATGCCCCTCATCAATCTACGGAAATACAGGCGGAAAAAGTCGCGGGCCACAGCTATACTCGTAGTAAGGTTGCTGACAGACAAAATTTTTATATGATTTGTTCATGTCTGCCTCTTTGACTGATGATAGAAGCATCCACTACTTTGTCCCGTGATAATGCAAAACCCTGCATGTCTGCCTCTTCGATTTTCTACATATTCAGAAGTATTTTAAACAGCAGCCATAACGGCAGACAAAAAATAAACGTTATTTAGTATCTCATTTTTTTGCTTTAACTCAAAAACGCAGCGACGCACAGAAAAACTTGTTAGGACAAAATGGATTCGTATTCATGAGCAAATCTTATGCCCAAATGGCAGCCAGCACCCTAACTACTAGTCCTAATAAGAAAAAGAAACTGTCAAAGTGAACAAACCTCGTTGCTGTATCTGGCTAGTTCCGAGATGTAGTTCTGATGCTCGTCCCGGATCTGGGGCAGGTGGACCATCAGGTCGGCTTGAGGAGACGGCGGGTTCACGCTCGACGACAGCGGCCATCTGACACGAGAGAACATCACATCAGACAGGACAGACAAACAAAAAAACAGGGTGTGATGCATTCTCTGCCTGCATCTGTGTTCCCGAGTTCATACTACGTACATACGAGGCTTTTTCTTGACAAACTCGTCCATCGTCGACCTCATCTCTGGCCTCAGAGCTAGATCGAGGTTCAAAGTCCATAGAAAAAAAAACACATGTGGATCAACAACTTTTACAGGCCCAGTGCAGAGAAAAGATAGCTTCTGAGGTGAAAATATATTTTTAAATTATTATTATGAATCTAAACAAATATTCCCTAAGGAACAGAATGGGCGTATACGAAAACCCATATTGCAGATTCTGTGCAGAAGACGATGAAACGCCTGATGTGCCACTGTGATGCACTGACTCACAGTAGAAGTCGGGAAACGGGAGGACACATACTATACCCTGAAGATGCTCGAACTCTCAATCCTAGGCAGATTGTCAGCTTCTTTGAGGCTGTCGGTGTGGCCGAGGAAATGTAATATAAAGGTTGGCTACAATAGATCTGTACAGGTCGCAGTGGCCGTTGGGAATTAGGAGCCCGGCCCCTTTACCCTCAAAACATAAACAACATAAGGAACATAGGTCGAAATACGAAAAAATATTTTTGGCCTCCCATACAAAATGTGCTATCAACTGACGCAGTCTCTATGAGAAGTTAAGAAAAACATTTCATATCGAAATCAGGTCGAAACCTATATGTCCCTCAAGGAAAGTTGTTCAGTGTCATGATCTGAGTGACATCTGACGTGCTTAAATTATATTCACTATTTCATTAGGACCTTATAGTCTTAATCGGTTTCTCGAAAACGGCTCTAACCATTTCGATGAAATTTGCTATAAGGGGGATTTTGGGGGGCGAAAAATCGATCTAGCCAGGTCTCACGAGTGTGAAAATTTGTTTTCTCTGTTTTTGAGCATTCCTTGAAAATGGCGCGTTTCAGAAAACCTACAACGCCATCTGTTGGTGGGTTTCTGTTAATATTATACAGAGCGAAGGTAGAAACTCATTATTACACATAAATTTACAATAATTACGTAAGCTTATATTTCAATAGCGCGCAAGGGTGGCCTAAATGCTAAAAGCGATCTCTTCCAGGCGACCTTAGAACTGGGAATCACTGAAATGGACACTAGTAGTGCAAAGTTTACCAAAATAGCAATAGTGATTTTTAAATTTGGTTGAAACATCCCATAAAACGTCCACTGCAGGACATGGAGCTCCCTCCGGAACTCCAGAAAACACGCGTGGTACTTTGGGGGGGATTTACCATAGTCACCACGCTTGTAAGCGTTGCGGTTGGCGACCGCTGTTGTTGGTGACCGCAGTATGTAAGATGATACAGAATGATGCTACTGCCCATCCTCCGGTTTATAAGCCCTCAGTCGCCTCTTACGAAACCCACGGGCTAAATACGTAAGCTAAGCGGGGTTAAATTTGGTCGGCCAGGGAATATTTTGAAATCAATGAAACCGGTACTCACTTGCTTGGGTCGTAATGTTTGGAGCGCTTGATGTAGTTGAACGGAGCAATCTGCATGTCCCCGAATAGTGGTACCACTTCGAGATTCTGTGAAAACATGTTTAATTCAACACAACGAGATGACTGCAGTTGTACGGTCTTCCGCACGTCAGTGGAAACATTTACAATTCTATTACAATGCCATAAAGTCCTACTGGTTTTTCTACTGACGTGCTGTGTGTACCATCGACTAACTGTTGACCAAACATGTACTAACATCCTATGACATTAGGTCCTACAAAATTGGCCTAAACTCAATCGGTACATTTTGCATTTTTACGGTTTACAAATCCAAATTCTGTATATATTTTTTAAGTATTAATGGGAAGACAATAAGGTTACAGCACGTTTAATTTTCTATAAATATCATCTGTAAAAAAATATAACAAATGTAATTATAAAAACGGACGACATTTAAGATTAACAATTAAAAAAAACTATACATTGATTGATAACCTAAAAATCAACTTTCCAATATAAAACTGACAATGAAAATACTACAGAATTATAGTAATTATAATCTCAATAATCTGCGAGAAAATTTCGCCAATTTCATTGGCAAGGACAGTTCGATGGAAAAGTCACACTCTTTTTGTAAAAATATTGTAAACGTAAAAATATTATTTTGCTGCCTTGTTACACAATCTACTATTTACAACCATGAAGTACATTGAAAATTAAGTTAAGATTCAAGATTTCATTATTGCACACCATAGAGTAACACACTCTAAGTTGCACACCATATGGTAAAAAGATGGTAACCCAATTAATGGGATTGTAACACATACGAGAATGTACCTGGGACGGCATAGCAATTTATCATGTATCTATATTAAGTACCTTGAAAATCCTGTCAATACGATCTAAGCGGATCTTTTTCTTTTGGTCCAGTCGGTTGATGTTGCACATGTCTGAGTCCATTAGGAACAGCCCGAAGCCCATCACCTGCGAACACAGACACAGAATAAAGTAACAGTACTCACATACAGAACGGACACTCTCCACCCCCACCCACCCCCGCGGGCGGTGCACCTGATGGATATTAATAGTAGATTAGTAGCCAAGGGCTGTAAGGCATCAATCGCAGCCCGAGATATTTGGGCGCACGAGCGCAGCGAGGGCGCCTATAGTTCGAGGGAGCAATTGATGCTTACACCCGAGCTAACTACTCTGCATTACATCTCGATTGTGAGGTAAGTAGGTCCTTATTACCACCAAATTGTAGGTGACCAATTAGCGCTCTAGGGTAATAATGTAGCTAGAAAAGCCCTAGGTCGGTAAGTAATTAAAACGCCCGCCGCCCCGCTGCTGGAGGCGGCCATTAAGGCGGACGTTTTAATTACTTACCGCTCTAGGGCTTTTCTAGCTACATTATTACCCTAGAGCGCTCATTGGTCACCTACAAGCCCCATTTGGGGGTAATAAGGACCTACTTACCGAATATGAGAGATGTAAAATCTCTTAATGACGTCAGCTAAACTACATCGCTTCACAAAAGCCATGGTGGGAAAAAAAGAATTGACAATAAAAGCCCTCGCGCTCTTTTAAAAGTGTTTTGTCAATTTGAATTAGCCTGTTAGAACCCTAGCCTAATCCCATGGATTTACTGAATATGCGGGCCAACGCGCAATTCCACTTTCAAATTCGCATTCGTTGTATGTAGTGTCCATTTTTCCAGCAGAAGCCAGAATTCTGGAGGGAGCACCCTGTCCCGTGGGTGTCGTAAGAGGCGACTAAGGGTTAACTGGAGGATGGGCAGCAGCATCCTCCTGTGTATCATACCATCTTACTTACAGCGGTCCCCTACAATCGCGGTCCATGGTGCCAGCCGTAACGCTAACAAGCGAGGTGACTATGGTACTTCCCCTCCACATTTTTCCAGCAAAAGCTAGAATTCTGGAGGGAGCTCCCTGTCCTGTAGTGGACGTTTCATGGGATGTTATGATGAAAGAAAGAAAGAAAGAAATTTGTTGCATTAAAGTTCTTAAAACTAAGGATACAATTGAGGTATCACATGCAACAAAAAGGTCCCGCTCAGCAATAAGCTACGGTTGGACCGTAGCGCTGATCTTCCGCGAAACCCAGTATACCTAAACTACTTAAAAATACTTAAAACTAACACAGCAGGTTTGTTAAATGTTAAATATATATTTAAGTACCTATACATACAGGTGGCAGTAAGTTTAAGGAAAAAATTATGTGATAATAAAGGTGTGTGTTTGTAGTAGTGAAGACAGAATGGGTAAGTAAATAATTGAGTAAAAAAAAAGGATGTGACCCAGTTTAAATATGAACAATATCATGGAGGAATAACAAGTGACTGACCATCCCCTTATAAAAATCTTAACTCGGAAACGTATAAAACTAGATGGAGCTAAAAAATTTACTGTAAAGCAATTAGCTACAAACATACCAAATTTCAGCAAATCCGTTTCGTTTTGTTGAAACTATGGAGATTTTTTTTCCTGCTAAATATCCTGCACCCAAAGGTTGCCTGGCAGAAATTGCTTTTTAACAATAAGGCCACCTAATTGTACACCTGTTTGTTATTTAAATTTGTATATTTTTTTAAATGTTGTGTGCAATAAAGAATATTGTATTGTATTTTTTAGGCTTCCGTGCCCAAAGGATGAAAAACTGGACCCTATTAATATGTCTGTCTGTCTGTAAGATACAAAGAAAGACGCTGCTGCCCATCTTCCAGTTCATATACTGGGTGTGAGGGACAGGGAGGCAAATACTGAAAGGGGCATGATCAGTTAACGTAACTGAACAAATTGCAGTTGGTAAAACTGTCACGCAAGGCTTGAGGAACTGGGCCCTGAGTCAAGTTGCTTTCTACAATCGCAAACGCCAGTAGAATAGAATGAAAATGTATGGGATTGACATTGGCTAACGAAATGTCACGTGACAGCTTATGTCAAATCCATAGAGTTTTATCCTATTCTACTGGCGTTTGCGATTGTAGAAAGCCACTTGACTCAGGGCCCTGGTATCATTTACCTTGATGCGATACCGGTACCAGACATAGTGCATTTACTACCTGTATCGGTACTATTTTTCAGTCAGTATCGGTACTATACCGGTACCAGTAGCGGTACTAATCAATTTTTTTTCAGTTTATCAGTTGACTGGTAGCCGTAGTTTTCCGTGATGTACTTATTTGGATCAAGATTTTCTAAATATTTAATGGATATGTGCGCCGTTACGTGCGGAATGGCAACGTCGCTCCATACGCGGCCGGTACCCAAATTAGGTACCGGTACTTTTAAGACGGAGTACCGGTGCCTATCTGGAACAGATACCCAGGTACCAATATGAAAAGATCCTTTAAGTACCGGTACAGAACCTGTACTTTTGGTACCGATTCCAAGCCTTGCTTTCAGGAAATGAAAAACAAAAAATCGGCCTCCTCCATACAAATCAATTTTGCGATTTTGTATGGAGGCCGATTTTTTTCATTTCCGTAAAGTTCTATTCATCGAAAGTTGTTCAGTTATAGCGCGTTCAAAACAAGTTTGTCCATGACGGTTATTTCCCGCGCATGGGTGACAGGCGGGGAGCCAATGAACGACTCGCTCGCCTCCCCCCCCTGCCGCGCTCACCCCCGCGACTCATTTTTTGACTTCTGCGCATTAACGGTCACAGCCTGAGTATTTTGTACGCCGTATACGTTGTCTGATCATGCCCTTTCAGTATTTGCCAACCCTGAAGAATTCTTATTTAGATGTTCACAGTCGATCGCGTTGATTGTTTCCTAGCATCAGAGAGCACGTTACCTTGACGAGCATGTGTTTGTCGGAGGGCGTCAGATACAGCTTGTTGTCAAACATGTGCACGCAGATGTTCACCACGTCACAGAGGAGATCCTCGTACCCTGGGGAACAGGCACACATACATCGGGTGTTAAGAAATTTAAAAGCATTATTTTAACGTGCCAGCTCCTAGACTACACTAAGGGTCGTATTGATATATCCCTCCCAAGTGTGAGATTGCACTCAAGATGTACTTTTCACATACAAATTATACGTCTTAAGTGGAATCTCAGACTTGAGTGGGATTTATAAATACGACCCTAAGCTAGGAGGTGGTAGGGCTTTTGTGCAACGTTCGTCTGAGGAAGTACCACCCCCCTTGCCTATTTCTGCCGTAAAGCAGCAGTGTTTGCACTGCTGTGTTTCGGTTTGAAGGGTAAGGGATCCAGTGAAATCACTGGCACATGAGACATCACATCTTAGTTCTCAGGGTGGGCAACGCGCTATTCTGTCTTATTAGCGTCAACGTATGTCACTAAGACTATAAAGGTAATATAAGTTTATGAACCATATAAAATTATAGAATAATTTATTTACTACGGAACTCTACAATGTGCGTGGCTCGACACGCACTTGGCCGGTTTATTGGGTGATATTTTACCAACCACTGATATTCAAACATTTATCCCTACATTTAGTCCAGTCGCTTAACGTCTTATATCGCCTTACGCGGACACGCCTTATAAATGCACCAAAGTTTTTCCAATTTCCAATTGAGAGTAATACCTGGAAAAAATTTAATAAAATTGTAAGGCGCGTCTACGTGAAACAGCTAATTGGCAGCACTAATTCAAATACGTTGTATGTATTGTAGCTTAGCTAGCATATTATTTTTTTTAATAAATATTGTCGCTAGATGACGCTAGGTAAGTTTATAAAACGTGACAACGATGTGTCGTTCGGATTTGACGACCTCCAATCAACTGTTTAATTACAATTTAAGTCTTAAAAAATCTCTTTTAGGTGAAAACTCGTTATCAATTTTTGGAACTGCTCTCGAAAGTTTTGTTTTGAGAGAGCGGTTAATTAATCTAATTAATATAAGAAAATCCAACAAGGAGATGCCTGTCGGCACAGCTCCGTCAAGCAGAAAATCGAAGCCGGTGGAAGGAAGCAATAGACAAAACTATGCGCAAATCGAGGTCACGATCCTCTGCTATGAGGACCGAGAAAGGAAAAGAGCATTCCAGAGAACTAACAATAAAGTAGGGGTCTCACCTCGCAATGAGAGATCATAAATTAGAAACTTGTACACACACCTTTATTTAGGTGTTTCTTAAGTTGTCTCAAAAGTCTTATAAAATCTCGTGAATGCATCATAAGTTATGAGTGTTATGACATCATCTTATAAGGATTTCCAAGCCCAGGTACTTTTGTTGTAAATTAAGTAATCCAATTGATAGTTTCGGACATACTAAAGAGACGACAAAAAGACACACATTATAAACTTTTTATACGTCTTCTTTTGTGCTTCGTGTTTCATATTTTTATTCGTACGAACATATCACTTGAACTACCTATATATTAGAGTTCTGGAAAGAGCGTCGTTTTCTGCAGGGCAGGGAGGTGGGGGAGTGGGAAGCAAAGAGCAAGAGCTAGTTGCCGCCGGGAGCGGGGACGAGCGATGTATAGGTAGTGGCGGGGAGGTGGGGAGTGGGAAGCAAAGAGCAAGAGCTAGTTGCCGCCGGGAGCGGGGACGAGCGATGTATAGGTAGTGGCGGGGAGGTGGGGGAGTGGGAAGCAAAGAGCAAGAGCTAGTTGCCGCCGGGAGCGGGGACGAGCGATGTATAGGTAGTGGCGGGGAGGTGGGGAGTGGGAAGGAAAGAGCAAGAGCTAGTTGCCGCCGGGAGCGGGGACGAGCGATGTATAGGTAGTGGCGGGGAGGTGGGGAGTGGGAAGGAAAGAGCAAGAGCTAGTTGCCGCCGGGAGCGGGGACGAGCGATGTATAGGTAGTGGCGGGGAGGTGGGGAGTGGGAAGGAAAGAGCAAGATCTAGTTGGCGCCGGGAGCGGGGACGAGCGATGTATAGGTAGTGGCGGGGAGGTGGGGAGTGGGAAGGAAAGAGCAAGAACTAGTTGCCGCCGGGAGCGGGGACGAGCGATGTATAGGTAGTGGCGGGGAGGTGGGGAGTGGGAAGGAAAGAGCAAGAACTAGTTGCCGCCGGGAGCGGGGACAAGCGATGTATAGGTAGTGGCGGGGAGGTGGGGAGTGGGAAGGAAAGAGCAAGAACTAGTTGCCGCCGGGAGCGGGGACGAGCGATGTATAGGTAGTGGCGGGGAGGTGGGGAGTGGGAAGGAAAGAGCAAGAACTAGTTGCCGCCGGGAGCGGGGACGAGCGATGTATAGGTAGTGGCGGGGAGGTGGGGAGTGGGAAGGAAAGAGCAAGAACTAGTTGCCGCCGGGAGCGGGGACGAGCGATGTATAGGTAGTGGCGGGGAGGTGGGGAGTGGGAAGGAAAGAGCAAGAGCTAGTTGCCGCCGGGAGCGGGGACGAGTGATGTATAGGTAGTGGCGGGGAGGTGGGGAGTGGGAAGGAAAGAGCAAAATCTAGTTGCCGCCGGGAGCGGGGACGAGCGATGTATAGGTAGTGGCGGGGAGGTGGGGAGTGGGAAGGAAAGAGCAAGAACTAGTTGCCGCCGGGAGCGGGGACGAGCGATGTATAGGTAGTGGCAGGGAGGTGGGGAGTGGGAAGGAAAGAGCAAGAACTAGTTGCCGCCGGGAGCGGGGACGAGCGATGTATAGGTAGTGGCGGGGAGGTGGGGAGTGGGAAGGAAAGAGCAAGAACTAGTTGCCGCCGGGAGCGGGGACGAGCGATGTATAGGTAGTGGCGGGGAGGTGGGGAGTGGGAAGGAAAGAGCAAGAACTAGTTGCCGCCGGGAGCGGGGACGAGCGATGTATAGGTAGTGGCGGGGAGGTGGGGAGTGGGAAGGAAAGAGCAAGAACATGTTGCCGCCGGGAGCGGGGACGAGCGATGTATAGGTAGTGGCGGGGAGGTGGGGAGTGGGAAGGAAAGAGCAAGAACTAGTTGCCGCCGGGAGCGGGGACGAGCGATGTATAGGTAGTGGCGGGGAGGTGGGGAGTGGGAAGGAAAGAGCAAGAACTAGTTGCCGCCGGGAGCGGGGACGAGCGATGTATAGGTAGTGGCGGGGAGGTGGGGAGTGGGAAGGAAAGAGCAAGAGCTAGTTGCCGCCGGGAGCGGGGACGAGCGATGTATAGGTAGTGGCGGGGAGGTGGGGAGTGGGAAGGAAAGAGCAAGATCTAGTTGCCGCCGGGAGCGGGGACGAGCGATGTATAGGTAGAGGCGGGGAGGTGGGGAGTGGGAAGGAAAGAGCAAGAACTAGTTGCCGCCGGGAGCGGGGACGAGCGATGTATAGGTAGTGGCGGGGAGGTGGGGAGTGGGAAGGAAAGAGCAAGAACTAGTTGCCGCCGGGAGCGGGGACGAGCGATGTATAGGTAGTGGCGGGGAGGTGGGGAGTGGGAAGGAAAGAGCAAGAGCTAGTTGCCGCCGGGAGCGGGGACGAGCGATGTATAGGTAGTGGCGGGGAGGTGGGGAGTGGGAAGGAAAGAGCAAGATCTAGTTGCCGCCGGGAGCGGGGACGAGCGATGTATAGGTAGTGGCGGGGAGGTGGGGAGTGGGAAGGAAAGAGCAAGAACTAGTTGCCGCCGGGAGCGGGGACGAGCGATGTATAGGTAGTGGCGGGGAGGTGGGGAGTGGGAAGGAAAGAGCAAGAACTAGTTGCCGCCGGGAGCGGGGACGAGCGATGTATAGGTAGTGGCGGGGAGGTGGGGAGTGGGAAGGAAAGAGCAAGAACTAGTTGCCGCCGGGAGCGGGGACGAGCGATGTATAGGTAGTGGCGGGGAGGTGGGGAGTGGGAAGGAAAGAGCAAGAGCTAGTTGCCGCCGGGAGCGGGGACGAGCGATGTATAGGTAGTGGCGGGGAGGTGGGGAGTGGGAAGGAAAGAGCAAGATCTAGTTGCCGCCGGGAGCGGGGACGAGCGATGTATAGGTAGTGGCGGGGAGGTGGGGAGTGGGAAGGAAAGAGCAAGAACTAGTTGCCGCCGGGAGCGGGGACGAGCGATGTATAGGTAGTGGCGGGGAGGTGGGGAGTGGGAAGGAAAAAGCAAGAACATGTTGCCGCCGGGAGCGGGGACGAGCGATGTATAGGTAGTGGCGGGGAGGTGGGGAGTGGGAAGGAAAGAGCAAGAACTAGTTGCCGCCGGGAGCGGGGACGAGCGATGTATAGGTAGTGGCGGGGAGGTGGGGAGTGGGAAAGAAAGAGCAAGAACTAGTTGCCGCCGGGAGCGGGGACGAGCGATGTATAGGTAGTGGCGGGGAGGTGGGGAGTGGGAAGGAAAGAGCAAGAACTAGTTGCCGCCGGGAGCGGGGACGAGCGATGTATAGGTAGTGGCGGGGAGGTGGGGAGTGGGAAGGAAAGAGCAAGAGCTAGTTGCCGCCGGGAGCGGGGACGAGCGATGTATAGGTAGTGGCGGGAGGTGGGGAGTGGGAAGGAAAGAGCAAGAACTAGTTGCCGCCGGGAGCGGGGACGAGCGAGGTCTCCCCCGCCCCGTCTCGCCGGAAGCATACCTATACAGCAGTACAGCGGTTGCGGTCAGACTATAAACAAACATTTTGCAGTAAAAATAAATCCTCTTGCACGAGGTACACGTTTGCGAGGTACACGTTTGTAACCACATTATATACGACGCAGGCAAATTGTATAATTCGATTTTACATTATGCCTTGGCATTCTACAAAATACCGAGAAATTTTAAATTCGTCATTTTACATAATGCCGCGGCATTTTACAAAATTTCGCGTAATGCGTTTCTGCACTCGCCGGCCGCTGCTCGGGATCGGTTAGGTTGGGTTTACCGTGGCTAACGAACCTAAAATGCACCAGTGATCTAAACCCGTTTACAATCTGCCGGCGCCGTTTTACAGTTTGCCGACCGTTTACAGTTTGCCCGCTGTCTGTTGACGGCGAATCATACGATTTGCCTGCAACACATACACTGAAAAACGCTTAGGTTATCGTTTTCCATACAGCTAGTCAGAAATTAAAAAACCTGTTCTGCAGTGGACGTTTTATGGTTATGATAAGTTAGAAATATTCACATTTTTATATGAATTTGTGATTACAATTTTGCCGTCGCTCTTTCGAGAACTTTAAGAGATAACTGACTTACGAAGTAGAAAATCGCAAAATTTCACAACCACGTGCAGGATTCGAACCTGCGTCTCCTCCGTTAGGACCGGAGACGTTTTCATTTTCAATTACGCGTAGAGTTACCAATTTACGACTTGAATTCTATCTGCAATGGTGGACTAGTTGAGGTAGTACAGCAAATGCTTACTAGGTGGCAGCACAAACGCAATGTTGAAATACGTATAAGATGTCGCAATTTTCACTACATCAGCCGGTTTAGCACGCTGCAGTTGTCTGTCTAAATAGGTGTTGTTTATCTAGGCCCATAGATTAAAGACTTTAAGCATGGTCACGTTTTTTTGACAGCCGAGCAGTGCGACACATTTTAAAAGACAATTTAAGGACGGCTACATGTATTAGTGTATAAAGCTATCTGTGTCTAAAATATCAAAACGTAATTTGTGGATTTGCTAAAAAATTTTCCTCCACCGACATTTCTTCGGGCTTGGAGGTGATCGATTAGATGACATAATTCCTCAAATAAAGTGACATTTCTCCGAGATATATTTTCTCTCGGGCAGCGTGCTCAGCCGGCTGGACCACGGTAGCCTAGTTGGTAAAGCGTCTCCAGTAAGGACGGAGAAGACGCAGGTTCGATTCGAATCCTGCCTGTGGTTGTGAAATTTTCCGATTTTCTACTTAGTAGATTTATCCGAACACAGGATGTGTTAAAATAAAGTCATTTTCTACAACTTACCGTTTATCTTCTCGAGTGCGTCCTTCACGGTGTCTCGAATCTTGTTTTGAGTTGCGAGGAACATGGACAGGTTCTGAGATTCTTGAAGACTCTGGCTGTCTGACATCACCTTCAGGAATTGGGCCGCTCTGGATAGACACAACAATAGCATCACAATAGAGAGCGCGCAGTTGGCAACCCGACCGACGGACCGGTGGACCAACGATCTGGTCAAGGTCGCGGGAAGCCGCTTGATGCGAGCAGCGCAGGACCGGTCGTAATGGAGTTCTTTAGGGGAGGCCTATGTACAGCAGTGGACGTCTTTCGGCTGATATGATGATGATGATGATGAGTTGGCAACCCTACCTCATCGCATACCTAAAAGCGACCTATTTAGGCTGGTGCACAATAAAATGGCTGTGTATTAACGTGCCACCAAATTTGAGTAAATTTTTACCAAAGAAATGTTCACCAAATTTTGTTTACTAAAATGATTAACAAATTTGCTTCTGGCACTTCGCCGGCCGCTACCGCGGCACGCTCGCTCCGCTCGCTCGGCTCGTGCGTTGTGGTCGCACGATAACCTAACCTAACGAACTTTACCGAACCGGCTAATTTTGACCAGCATAAATTTGGTAACCAATTACCCAAATTTGGTGTACATTCATCCATTTTGTCTGAAGTGTATTGGGGTATAAAAAATTATTTCGGAAATCATTAAATTTATAGCCCAATAAAATGTACTTCTTAATTAGTACTTTTGCATACACTATGTTTTTACTTGGTACACGATTTTGTACAAATAAACAGTTTTTTGTTGACTGTACAAAACGCGCCAGGTTGCGTCCAGGCAACCCTGTTTTTTTTAGACTCTCCTTTTCACTGTGCACAAGCCTAGATAGGTCGCTTTTTGGTGAGCGATGAGACAGGGTTACCAACCGCCAGCTCTTAGTCCATTAACTTCACTTCTCCCTAAATCTCGGTCAAACTCGATTTTAGACCAACCTAGTTTTGCCTAGGCCAAACCTAAATGTGTTAGTAAATCTGTTAACCCTTGCACTAAGAACAAGTCTTTTCTAGCGCAAGGTTAATCTAACCTTATCTTACCTACCCATTTCGATGTAGTTGGTTAGTTTCTTTATGGCAAGGAGACAACCACGTTAGGATTACGTAGGTCAGTATAACTTGGTATAACCTAAGTCAAACTAGTTTGGCCTAAAATCGGGTGTGGCCGGTAAAAAGAGTGTTGACATTAAGCAATCAAATACAAAATTATACAGGGTGTAAGGGACGAACGAAACTGAACAACTTTGCCAAAGAAACATATTTGGGAAAAAAATATATTGACCTCTCACTACAAATTGCTCACTCTGATCGAAAAGTTTGTATGGATGGAGAGATCAAAATGTTTTTTCATTTCCCAAAAATGTTTCTTTGGGAAAGTTGTTCAGTTTCGTTGACTTAGCACGCCCGTTAAGTTTTCGGTACACCGTCCCGTACACCTGGCTAAGAGGTAATAGTAGTTTAAGATACAAGTTCCGTAAGTAGGGTTATTACAAACGAGCTGACGTTTTGTAAGCCCGAGACGAAGTCGAGGGTTTACCATCGGCACGAGTTTGTCATAACACTTACGGACGTGTATCTTACGACGTTTTTCAATCGACGTTTTTCAATACATTTGTGAGAAAACAGGTATAAGTAATACACTTGGTAAAGGAACCAACCATGGGTACTGTCAGCCTCTTGTCGATTTATGTTCTCCTGGTACTCTCCATTTTATTTTAAATATAGGTAGGCAGTCGTCACCCAAGTAAAAAGTCACCACTGTAGTATTTTTACAAAATAATTTTATGATCAGAGTGTAAAAACTCCTTGGTATTATACTTTTTTTACTTACCGCACTAGTTCGGTAAGTAACTACTTACGAGCAATGTTTACGTCCTTGTAAGTACGTTTTTCGAGCAAATGTATTGAAAAAACTATTACATTGTTAAGGAATTTCTGTCTGACAAAATTTGAATTACTTTTTACTATAATTTTAATGTACACTGTTTAATTTTATTAATTACTGGCTGGTGCCCGCGACTTCGTCTGCGCAGGGTTATAAATTGTATCCTATGTGTTATTCTGATATACAACGTGTTAATGGAATAAGCGAAACCCTCATACACCCCAACTGATTTTTATTAAAATAAATCCATTCCTGTAAAAAGAATCTTATAAAAAGATTTTTTTTCTAGATATGGTTATTTTAAACTTTCATGATTGTTCTATTTTCATCGTTGTTCTAGTCCGTACACTGCGCGCAAGCAGCGGCGCCGGCCGCCACCGCGCGTATCTACAGAAATATTTAGAATATAAGCGGCAAAAATTTTAATACTAAAAATAAAATAAAAAATACCCCTATCAAAAACCCGTGAAATTGATTCTACTCTCGATTCTGAACAAACCATTTTCTCAGTTTCGCTTATTCCGTTAACACGTTGTATAAGCTATATTATTGTAAAGTTTCATTAAAATCCATTCAGTAGTTTTTACGTGAAAGAGTAACAAACATCCATCCATCCATACTTACAAACTTTCGCGTTTATAATATTAGTAGGATAGGATAGATTGAATTTATTGTTGTACTCGTACCATATTGTGTAAAAACATTTGTATGCCCTTTGTAGGCAAAACATGACCGTTCTGCAAATACCTGTTATAACATTCTACTAACGTGTTTTAAGCGCATAAATATTTCTATTCTATTCTAACATATATAGGGTGTGAAAAAAGTATGATGACCCTTCTAAGGGGTAATTCTACACCACTAATAGATTTTATAAAATAAAAATAAAAACTTTTTCTGAAAAAAGCCTGGAGGGTTAAATTACCTCTACAAATAGCTGGATGAATGAACGAAGATTGACGAGAGAGATCTACCAGGCGAGAGTGAATGGAAACGTTGGATGGGGAAAGCCCAGGCGAACGTATCAGGACCAAATTCAGGACCTTCTTAATAAAGGCCAGATTAAAAGTACCCTAAACCGACGAGCATGTATGACAGGATTGATGAAAGTACAGGAAGCGAGGGAAGTATGTCAAGATCGTAGCAGGTGGAGGACTGTGGTCTCTGCCTACCCCGACGGGAAATAGGTATGTACAAACAGCTGGTGACGTAGACAAAAATATTTTTGTTAGTCAAAGCAAAATAGTTTATTCATTGTTGGATATTAAAATATCTTAATGACGTCAGCTAAACTACATCGCTTCACAAACAAATTGGCGCCATAGTGGAAAAAAAAGAAACGACAATAAAAACCCACGCGCTCTTTTAAAAATGTTTGAATTTACTGGGTTGATACAATAAGCATAAGTCAATTTGAATTTTAAATTAGCTTGTTAGAACCGCAGCCTAATCCCATGGATTTTTCTTTTCTAGATACTCTGATATTTTATAATCCCACTCAACTAATATCCAATCACTAGCTGCTAATGAAATGGATAGGTATTTGCTAGTGACTAGCAAATACCTATCCATTTACTACTCAACACAAATACACACTACTTCACACACACACCGTATTTCATTCATTGCTAATGTGATTTGTGAGCGACAAACCTTATCAATTTTGTTTAACTTTGTAATTGTCTCAATTTTTATTTCGAAATTTTTTCCTACCTACCCTAAATTAACTTGATAATATTTTTTGTTTACGTAGTGAAGATCTGTAATTGGCTAATGTACTGTTTATTGTATTGGTTTGTATTTTAAGTATTAATGCTGTAGATCTAAGTTAAATAAATAAAATAATAATAAAATAAATTTCATTAAATTACTGTCATGTAATTCCAAGGAAAATCAAATTTTGTTATCACCGAAAAAAAATAAAAAATAAATATTTAATTATTATTTCTCACATCTTTAAATGATGTAGAATCAGCCTTAGAAGGATCATCGTACCTTTTTTTCCACCTCGAATATCGATTATTATTATTATTATCTTACCTCCTATAAGTTGAGTAGTCATTCTTCACAGAACTCTTCATATTCTTCAGCTCATCGAGTACGGCGAACATATTGACAAACTTGCCCAGGGTGAGAAGGTACGCCTCAGACACGAAGTCTCGTCGCTTCTCCGCGTGGCAGAGCCGACGAACTTCGCCGCAGAAACGCTCGATCGCCTTGCGCTGTTTACACAAACAATTACATTTATTTAATTTCATATCCCACATTAATCATGACACACCATCAAACGTCCACTACAGGACAGGGAACTCCCTCCAGAATTCCAGCTTTTGCTGAAACAATGTGAAGAGGAAGTACCTACCATAGTCACCACGCTTGTTAGCGTTACGGCTGGTACCATGGACCGCGGTTGTTGGGGACCGCAGTAAGTAAGATGGTATGATACACAGGAGGACGCTGCTGGCCATCCTCCAGCTTATAGCCCTTAATCGCCTCTTACGACACCGTATGTATGGGTTGGTAATATTCTTTGCCGGCACCACAAGAGACATCCCAGATTAGTAAGTAGTACCTGGGCGACCGAGCTTCGCTCTATAATAGCCGCCTCAACCTGAAAATATCATCGGGTGAGCACATAGAATGCAAGCTATGCTACTCGCCAACAGATGGCTCTGTAAGTTTCTGTCTAAAACGCGGAATTTACAAAATGCTCAAACACACGGGGGAAAACAATTTTTCCCAGACATGAGACCTAGCTAGATCGATTTTTTGCCCCGAAAAACCCCCGCATGGTAAGTTTTATCGAAATCGTCAGAGCAGTTTTCAAGAAACCGATTACAAATATATATACTAGCTGTTACCCGCGACTTCGTCCGCGTAGATTTTATAAAAAAACAGAACTCGAACTTAACTGAAACATATTTTGCGGAACGCTTTTCCTTCTTAATCCCTATGTAAAAGATGCATTTGTACTTATCCAAGTTAAATGATATCTTACTACAAATTGAATTATCTTTTGATTTTATTCAACTGGTAGGTAGTGCGGAATTTTCATTGACAATCGTTACAGGTGAACCCCTCCCTTAATAAGGCAATAAAGGAAGTGAATGGGTAGCGAGGAGGTATTCATAAAAATCAAATAAGTACCTATTCCTCCCTATCTATCCTTTTCTATCCCCCCTCCCCCTTCCTCTCTCTCTTCCTCTCCTTCGCCCCTCCTTCTTCCCCTCTCCCCCTCCCTTTCCCTCCCCCTCCATCTCCCCCCCATCCCTCACCTCCGCTCTATCTCGCTCCCCATTCGCCCTCCCTCTAACTCTCCTCTTCCCCTCCCTCCACCCTTCCACCCCCTCCCCGCTCGCCATCTCCATCTCTCCCCCTCCTCACTCCGTCTCTTCCCTTCCCCTCCCTTTCCCCTCCCCCCACCCTTTCCCCCCCTCCCCACCCCTCTCTCTTTTCCCCCCTTCCTCTACCCCTTCCTCCCACTTTCTCTCCCCCTCCTTCTCCCCCTAACCCTTACCCTACCCACCCTCACCCCCCTCCCCCTATCCCTGCCTCTGACCCTACCCCTAACCCTGCCCCTATTCCTATCCCTTCCCCTATCCCTACCCCTAACGCCATCTTAACCGGTATCCCTATCCTTATATAAACATACAACCGACACTCATATTGATTTTTAGACATTTCAAACCTATCGCACCCCAACCCCATCCCCAAGGGATGATGGTATTTCACGTCCACCACATTGGATTTCAAAATTATTGTAGTTTTCGTAATCAGCGACCCGATAAACCATACAAACGACACCCGTATTGATTTTTAGACATTTCAGCCCTATCGCACCTCAACCCCATCCCCAAGGGATGATAGTATTTCACGTCCAGCCCGTTGGATTTCAAAATTGTTGTCGTTTTCGTAATCAGCGACCCGATAAACCATACAAATCATATCCATATTGGTTTTTAGACTTTTTCACCCCATTTCCCTCTTTCAGGAGTTGAATTTGGGGTGGAATTTCAATAACAGTGATGTACATTACAACCCTAATACCTAAACAATAAATTTAGTGGATTTTACTTTAAAAATGAAGGATTTTCAACTTCATCCACCTTTTCACCCCTTAGGGTAGAATTTACAAAAACCCTGAGAAACGTAAAACTTAATTATTAGTCGTCAGACTAAATACAAAATTTGAAGAACCTAACTTCAAAACTGACGGACTTTCATACAAACTTTCATCCCCTATTTTACCCCCTTAGGATCGGAATTCTGTGAAACCCTTTCTTAGTGCACCCCTAGGCCTCATAAGGAACCTACATGCCGAATTGGGAATCTCTAGACCCAGCGGTTTGGGCTGTGCGTTGATATGTCAGTCAGTCAGTCACCTTCTTCTTTTTTAGGGTTCCGATACCAAAATGGTAAAAAAAAGGAACCCTTATGGTGCCGCTCTGTCTGTCCGTCTGTCTGTCACACCTCTATATCTCAGCAACCACTTACGCTATCGAGCTGAAATTTGGAATAGTTTTAGAATATAGTTGCCCAACTTAATTGCACATGAAAATTTTTTGAAAAAAGTATGATTATTAATGTAAAGGGGGCCAAAATAGGGGGGGCCAAATTTCAAATTGTCGCTACTAGGTCGAGTGGGGTATCATATGAAAGGGCTTTACTTGTACATTTTAAAATATATTTTTGTATTTTTTTAAGTTTCTTAGTTTTCAAGTTATGATGAAAAATGTCAAAAAAAATACCATTCCCCCCCCCCTTATCTCCGAAGTTTGAGTAAGGGAAAATCTGAATTAATTACAGTTGACAGAGGTTTATGTAAACTTTACAGCAAAAATAAAACGATCTTTCTAAGTTGCACAGTTTTTCAGAAATCTGCAAAAAACCTTTACAAACAAATTTAGTTTTGCGGTCCTGAAAATGGACTTTATTGCTTCCAAAAATACTATAGGTATATCGGAACCCTCGGCGCGCGAGTCCGACTCGCACTTGACCGGTTTTTATATATATAGATAAATTTATAAAATATTGCTCGTTTAATAGTATCGGATAATTATCAAATTCAGATCAACATAGAATTGTTTTAATGTCAGAGAAAAATATGATCGTCAAAAAACCGGCCAAGTATAGGTTTCTGTAGGTTTTGATTAAGTATTTCATAACCTTTATAATATAAACTTTTTACCTCCTAATACCCAGCGAGGTTCTAGCACCTTGCTATTTTTATTATTTCCAGTTTATCGGCTACAGCTCATTAACTTGTGTAGCCTTCTTAGCTGTCATAGTTTTCCTTTTAATTTCATTATACGAGGGCCAAACCGAAAAGATCGGGAATAGAATACTCAGGAATAAATTAGATTAAAACCTTTTTGGTTTATGACATGTAGTATTATTTCAAACACAATTCCATTTTTGAATTTTTAAAAAAGTAAAAAAGAAAAGAGTAGTAGCCATTTGAATTTGACAAGTCAGTGGGGAAAATGGAGCTTACGCGGGAACATTTCCGTGCCATAATTTTTCACAACTTTCGTCGAGGTTTATCTCAAGAACAAAAAACAACTATATATAAAACGATCGCGTTTTTAAATCAGGAAAACGTGGAGTTAATGGACCATCCACCGTATAGCCCTGACTTGAGCCCCAATGATTATTTTACATTCCCACGAATTAAAGATATGCTACGTGGTCAACGATTTCAAGGCCCAGAAGAGGCAGTCGAAGCTTACAAATCGGCCGTTTCGACTATATCCACTTCAGACTGGAATTACTGTTATAATAATTGGTTTGATAGAATGCAAAAGTGCATCGATTGTCACGGAGAATACTTCGAAAAACAATGAAAGTAAATATTGTTGTATTATTTTTGTACTTTTTTCTATTCCCGATCATTTCGGTGTGGCCCTTGTATGTACAACGTGTTAACGGAATAAGCGAAACTGAGAAAATAGTTTGTTCAGAATCGAAAGTAGAATCAATTTCACGGGTTTTTGATAGGGGTAATTTTTTTTATATAAAATTTTTACCGCTTCTATCCTAAATATTTCTGTGGACACGCGCGCTGGCCGCGCGAGTGCCACGCGGATCATGAGCGGTGAGGAGGGGAGGGAAATGTGAGTGTCGGGCGCGGAGTGCGCGGACTAGAACAACGAAGAAACTAGAACGATGATGAAACTAAATAACAATATTTAGAAAAAAAAAATCTTTTTTTAAGATGTTTTTTACGGGAATGGATTTATTTTAATTAAATCAGTTGGGGTGTATGAGGGTTTCGCTTATTCCATTAACACGTTGTATATGTCGTGGGCCGATCGTTGAACTGGGCCGATCGAGATCTGCCTGGGCACATCACGATGTGCCGGCATTTCGTGATCTGGCCAATTATTTCATGATGTGCCCAATATAAAATTTGGCAGATCGATGAGAGCAACCTATTTGTCGATTTGCCCTACTAGTCACTTGGCCACATCAAGATATGGCTGGGCACATCAAGATATGGCTGGGCGCATCGTAGTGTAGTTCCGTTTTGCGACGCTTGTGGCGCTGTTGGCGCTCTGTTAGCTATGTGTTAGGTTAGGTTAGTTAGGTTTTGTTTTATTATCTAGTAAAATTGTAGCACTGTTTGAGCTTTGTTAGCTGTGTTTTAGGTTAGGTTAGCTAGGTTAGGTTAGGTTTTGTTATCTAGTAAAATATAATTATTTTACTAGATAACAAAACCTACCTAAACTTCATTTTATTTGCTTGTACTTTGGTCAACCTACAGAATCGATTTGCCCAAGCATGGCCGGGCAAATCGTCAAACGTTATGCTTTGAACGATATGGCGGGTATTAGATAGGCAAATCAAGAAATGCCGGCGCATCGTGATGTGCCCAGGCAGATCTCGATCGGCCCAATTCAACGATCGGCCTACGACATATATACTACAACTGTTATTTTTTCACATTTCCAATAAAAACCGTATAGCCGGCAGGGGGACATTTGATTCACACAAAAAATACGCTTTTAAGCTTAATATTTCGAAAACAGATCCCTGACTCGAAAAATGATATGTGCAGACTCACATTACTTTTATAAGATCTATCTAACGACTCAACACATTATGGGGTCGACAAGAAAAAAAATCACCCCAGTTTACTTGTAGGGCGAAAAATGATATGTGCAGACTCACATTACTTTTATAAGACCGACTCCCCACATTATGGGGTCGACAAGAAAAAAAATCATCCCCACTTTACTTGTAGGGGAACCCTAAAAAAAATATTTTCCAAGATTTTATTCATCACTTTGTCGACGTGGATAAAATGTATATTCGTACCTCAATTCGTACTAAATTTCAGTTTTGTAGTACAAAGGGTCTCTGAGCTAGGCCGCGGACAGACAGATGGATATGACGAAACTAGAGTCTGGCCAACGAAAGCTGTCCACACAAAACCGCGGGAAATTTAAAAACAACAAGTTTTAACTTGAAAATACTTAAAAAAAATACTTTTATTTGGTTTTCAAGACTACAAGTTACTACCTGAAAATAAACTAAAAGTATCAAATTGTTATTTTGCCGTATTTTCAGGGTTTCAAACTTGTTATTTTTAAATTTCCCGCGGTTTTGTATGGACAGCTTTCGTTGGCCAGACTCTATAAGGGTTTTTTTTTTACTATGGAACCCTAAAAAGTAATAATAATAAATAAAATATACAACGATATCAAAATTGATTGCAAAAAAAAAATATTTAAAAAAATATGTCAAATAAAGTAATATATTTGTTAATTATATTTCACTTTCGTAATAAGTCGAAAACCACTATCAGTTACACAAAGCTTCATTAAAAAGAGCTCTGTTGATGACAAAACAAGTGACAGCATTATTAGGTCACCTGTGTAAATGCTCGTAAGATTCATAAATAAATAATAATCTCAAGAAAATACAAAAAATACCAGCAAGGATATTTTCTCAAAGTATTCAGTATTTTCAACATTTTTAAAATTTAGATCTGGCAACACTTTTTTTATAACCTCAAAATTGACATTACGTAAATAATGCGAATTATTGTTTCACAGTTTCACTGTATTTCCTCAGACGAAAATGGCTAGACACATCGCACAAATAATAGTAATGGGTGCTCAGGTGGTCGGACGTGCCTTCGCGAGGGCTCTGAGGCAAGAAATTGCGGCGTCACAAGAGGCTGCAAGAAGAGGGGGCGGAGGACCAGAAGGTACTAAAAGAGCCGCCGCTAATGCATCCACAGGGCTCACTTTAGAAGAAGCAATGGAAATTTTGAACATTGATAAGCTAAAACCCGAAACACTTGAGAAGAGATACGAACATTTATTTGCCGCGAATGACAAGGCAAAAGGTGGTTCATTCTATTTGCAATCGAAAATTGTTAGAGCTAAAGAGAGAATTGATGTCGAGTTAAAGTCGAAAGATCCGAAATCAGAACAAAGCTGAGTGAGAAAGACATGAGATCCTTCCACAATAGCGACTTTCTGCCAACTACAGAAAGCATCTTCAAAGCTAAAGGTTTAAAGAGAGCCTAAATTTTGGAAGCTTTGTGCAACTGTTAAGCTTTAAGTGTAAAAAATAATTAGTTTAATAATAGTTTATACACACCTAAATTTATTGGTAAATAGAGAACTTAATTTTTGTAATAAAATTTATTGTTTAGAAAATGAGTGTATTTTATTTAAATTTAATTAAACTGCAATTTACGTGGAGATCATTTAATAGACCATATTTTTAAAGTGTATGAAATTATACTCCTTATTTATATAGTGGCTGTTAGGCCATTTTAATGGCCATTTAGCGACATAAATAGCTTTATTTCTAGTAGGGATGCTGCGATACATGCAGACATGTTTCACCCTTCACATTCTTTCAATTCTTGTTCCTTGACACATGCAGACGGGTGGTCAGATCTCAATGGTGGAGCCAAACACACCCTTCACATACGTAAGCTACCTATACTGGCCTGATAATGCCTACTAACCTGGAAATACATAAACTGCAGCAGCTTGTCGACCTCTGGAGCTAGGACCTGGACTGTCCTCTCATAGATGTGGACTCTATCTGGCTGCTCATTGGAGCGCGGCTGAGGAATGGCTCGAGAACAGCATCTCCAGGTGTACAACATGACAGCATGGGCATTCCCTTCTTCCAGCAGTTCATTCTGTTACAATCAGTACATATAGGTTAGGTCTGCCAGATAAGACATGGGTAGTGCTTTTTTATTAGTATCAATTCACAGGTGCTTTAGTATAGCTGATCTGCTAGTTAAATAACTTCTACTTAAGATTATAGGATCTAGATAAAATTATAATAAAAACATCTAGTTTCAATTATATCTGTTTGTTTTCAATATGAAAAAAAAACCCCTATGCTGCTTACCAAGTTGGCATGTACAGTGGCTTCCTCAATGTACTTGGCAATACCAGTGACAAAGCCATTGCGGTCCTCAAAGTTTGTGTCGAAGTTAGCCTGGTAAAGGATGGAACACGGAGCTGCTTCGATACATGGCTGCTCATCTGTTTTAAACAGAAAACTTTGGTCAAATTAAAGTACAAATACAATCCTTTATTTTAAGGCTATTATTTAGTTTCACCTCTCCCAGTCTGTCTGCCTTTAATCAAATCTTATAAGTTTTTGACCTACTTTCCGGTTTTCAATTGAGAAGAAATTTTGAATATTTAAATTGAATGAAAATGTAATATTATTATGAGATGGACCTAAAATGATGATAGAGCCGGAAGGTGGCCACAAGAACTTTGTAATAATATGACAAAACTCATAGAGTTTGGGCTCATCTGATTTTTCTTGACGAGGAAAATTCCTAGCTGATATCCAGTCTCATGATGGAGCTAAAAGTGGGCACCCTAGAAGGATGGGAACTCTGTAATTAAATGATATAACCCCATCAACTTAGGGCTCATTTGATTTATCTTGCCAAAGGACTTTTGGTTATTTTAACTGGCCAATCTCTTATCTCCATGTCTATTCTTTGACTTGGTTCTAGGGTCTGTGGTTAGTTATTTTAAAACACGCTTTAAGTAGATATCTCAAGTTTTTAAATAAAAGCTTATTACTTTATAAAATTACGAGAGAGAAATACAAAAAGAGGATGTAAATGTAACACACTTTTATTTGAAAATTGAGGTGTCTACATAATAAAAGCTTGGTTTAAAAACTATATTTTACATTTATTTATTATGCACCTAAGGATATTAAACCTGAAGAGCATGCTTAGTTATGGAAGTAAACAATTTTATAAATAAATATTCTCAGAAACATGCCAGTATGTGCCAAAAAGCTAAAAGAAAAGCTGCTCCCTGGCCATGCAAGATTTACATGGGAATCGCCATTTCTTTGAGAAAGTTGTTCTGAATACATACTTAAATTTGACTAGGTGTTCGAAAATCTCAGTATGTGTGCTGGTCACAATACATAAAATTAATGAGAAAACATTTATCATTTTGAAGATCAAGACTTGGAGAAATAGATGTAGATGCTGTAGGTACAATACGCGTGACGATTTAAGGCCTCTGGGCGGGAGTGGAGGGGGTATGTGCAGTAGTATTTTTCTGGCAAAAAATGCAATTGTGCATACCCCCTCTACTCCACCCAGAGGCCTTAACTCGTCGCGTGGCCTGTATAAGAGACCATTAGGCACCTCTAAACTCTGATAAGGTTAGTAAAATGTGGCAACTGCTCTGACACTTCAATCTTGACCCAAATAATAAGTGAAATAACCAAATAGTACAGTAATAACATGATATTCACACAAAGTAGTAAGATATTGTTATTAAAACCACACCTACCTTGGTATGACTTCTTTAAGTTGAAAACCAATAGGAAAAGTCAATTACCTGGTAATGTTAGCTCATCCAAGACGTCGACGTTGCTTAGAGCATCAGATAACGACACCTTTTCACTCACAGACATGATAAAAGGTAATAAACGTACTTAGAAATACAATCACCGGACTCCTTGCACCGGATATCGAGCGAATTAGCAATTTGAGAGGGATTTCTATACTTATTACTCAGAGATGTTAGCAAATAATAATTAACGAAGTCTCATTTGTAATTAACATCATTTACAAAATTAAATTGTACGAATTATGGAAACTATTTCACTTCACAATAATAGAATAGTATAGTATATTCCTTCTTTTTTTTCTTTTTTTTTTTTTCATTCTTCCTTTCGGAAAGGCAAAGAGTACAAAGCTCATACAGCCATTTCTGATGTCTTAATCTTTCTTTTTGCTCCCCTCGTAAAGCGATAGTGAACTTTACGAAGGAAAATGTTCGTGACTTTTTGGTACAACACAAACGGGGCTCATCAGCTGCGCACTCCGTAGTAAATTTACTGCATAACTCACTATCAGCTTCCTGCGCAGGTATTTCCGAACGGGTACAAAGGCAGCCTTCAAGAAACGAGTCTACAAATATCTCAAAGGCCGGCAGCGCACCTGTGATCCCCCTGGTGTTGCGGGTGTCTATGGGCGTCGGTGATCACTTACCATCAGGTGACCCGCCTGCTCGTCTGCCTCCCTCTTCTATAAAAAAATAAAATAAAATTATCCACTAAATCACTAAATGCACAAAAAACCAAAATTTCAATTAAGCAGGCAAACGCCCATGTCGAGTTCCCGCCAAAAAGTCCATATAGTATTGTATATTCCTTGACAGACAAACACTCACTCGTTCCGAAACGGGTAAAAATTACTCTGACAGCAGGATAGCTTTATATGACGTCCTTCGGTGTGGTCGAGACAGACTGCTGTCAAAGGGTATATATATTATTACCGTTTTGGAACTCACTGTCCGAAATGTCATTCATATTTGTAATGGCCATTGCAAATATTTGTCGTCTTTGTCAAAACATTTCTCGTTACTTTTTTAATAGCATTATTGCATCAGCCTCAAACAACGTGCAACTATATAAAACTTTTTTAGCCACTTATTTCTTTCTGGCACGTAATTTTGATGATGTGCATAAAGCCCCCAGTAGATGTTGGGCCAACCGTTGGCCGCGCCGGTCTGTCCAGCAAGATGTACGTATACTCGTACGGGAAGGCCGAAGACTATCGCTGCCGCTGAAATATACTTATACAGTGTTTTTAATGTTTATTTCCAGCTGCACCATATTTGAAAAAAAAAAAAGCAATTATTTTTATTTATTTAAAATAAAACGTCCATCTGCTCCTACGCACTTATCTGAAATGAAGGCACCAAAGAGTACTATAATAAGGGGGGAAGGCACGGCCAACGTATGAACGCCGTTTGAGGCTCGTGGCAAATCCCTTTGAATCGTGCACAAAAAACCGACAACCGACGGCACGCCGGCGAGCGTTTGTCGCAAGCGGCAAACTCACGCAAACGGGCCTAGTAGACGCCGCGCGCGGCCATTATCTCTTTTTGGTAACAGGCCAGCCTCACACCCGTCGAGTGTCGTGGGAAGTAGCGAGGGAAGGAGGCAGAGACCTAGTGTGGCCGCGTTACTCGTCATGCCGCACGTATTGCTCCCTCCTCGTCATGCCCATCGCTCCCTATTTCGTCGTTTTTTTTGGGGCATGTATTTAACGTGGCGACAAATTAATCTGAATTAGGGTTTAAAAAAATATTAAAGCAGGTAGCAAAAATAATAGGTTGGCAGCTTCAGTGAAGGATCAATTTTAAGTAGAAAATAGCAGCTTTTGTTATGCAGATGGTGCTGATCACCTCGTGTCGCGTGGATGATGGAATCGCAGCTTGATGGCGGAAATAATACACGAAGGATTTCCCAGTATTGTACACCTTTATTTATAATTAAATAATGGCAAAATATTGTCGTCGATTGTTTATAAAATACTCGATTAAAATTAATTAAATTAACACGACACAAAAAGACAAACGTAGCGAGAGAACAAGACAGAATTGACAGATAGTTGACAGGTGTCAACAGTGGCAGATGACATTTCAATATTCGTTCACAAACTAATTATAAGTATGTTTTACATAACAAATCTTATTTCTAACACTTCCCCTTAAGATTTGATTGCCATACATACGAAACTTAAAAAGCTCTACATGACTCTACTTGACTCTACAAATAGAAGCAAACTAAATAAACACATCAACACATTTTATTCAAAACAAATTCATTTGTCCAACAAAATGTCTGTGCTTATTTAAACCAAGTGGCTTCGTTAAAATATCGGCAATCATCTCTCCAGTAGGTAAGTACCTAACAGACATAAAACCTTTATGTACTAAATCTTTGACAAAATGATAACGTAGGTCAATATGCTTAGTGCGCTTATGTGAATATTCTTTAGACTCTAATATTTTATGCGCACTCTGATTATCATTATACAAAGTTACTATATGAGTGTATTCATTCATAATCTCTGAAAGAAAACTTCTTATAAAACAAAGATCTTTACATACATCTCCTATGGAGAGATACTCGGCCTCGGTACTGGATAACGCCACACATCGCTGTTTACGTGACTCCCAGCTAATAACATTTTTACCAAGTTTAATTATGAAACCAGTGTATGACTTTCGATCGACTATGTCGTTAGCCCAATCCGCGTCCGAGTATGCGGTTAAATCTAAATTACGAGATCCATAAAAATATAGACAATAATTTAGTGTTCCGGATAAATATCTCAAGACGCGTTTTGCTGCTTGCCAATGTGTTATATCAAAACCGTGGTTAAACTGGCTTAACTGGCTACATACAAACGCTATATCAGGCCTAGTGCACACAGACAAATACATAAGACAACCTAAAAGTTCTCTATACCTATAAGTGTTATCATCTAGACCCTCAGATTCCGCCTTTTGTAATTTATAATTAGTTATCATTGGCGTAGAGACCGGTTTACAATTTTCCATGCCGAATCTAACTAACAATTTCTTAATGTACTCTGATTGGTCAAGTTTTATACAACGTCTTGCTCTATCTCTATTTACATTTATTCCTAAGCAACTTTTTAAAGTGCCTAGGTTCTTTACAGTAAAATTAGTCTCAAGCAAGGGCAGCAAATTATTATTTTGAGAACTATAGAAAATATAGAAATCATCTACGTAGAGTGCTACGATAATAAGATCTCCACCATTTTTCTTAGTGTAAACGCATGGCTCACATTTACTCTGCCTATAGCCATTTTCAGTAAGTAAGTTATGAACTTTAATATTCCAAATACGGCTGGCTTGCTTGAGGCCATAAATACCTTTACGTAGAAGACAAACTTTGGTTTTGTCATTAATAGTAAAACCTTGGGGTTGCTCCATATAGATGGTCTCATCGAGCTCTCCATTCAAGAACGCGGTGGCAACATCTATATGATCAATATTTAAGTCGAGCTCAGCTGCTAACGAAAAAAGGATTCTCATGGTAGAGTGCCTAACTACAGGTGAAAACGTATCACAATAATCGACCCCGTGAATTTGTGTGAAACCTCTGGCAACCAGACGAGCTTTATATCTATCAAACTTACCAGAAGCATCATGCTTACGTTTGTATACCCATTTACACTTAACCACACCTCGGAAGCTCCATACAATCGGGCTCAAAAGTGACAGCTGTCATTTTTACACGCGCAAATGTGTGGGTGGGTTAAAGACGTGTGAGTGTAGGGTTGATGGTATCTAGAAAACACTTACCTACCCTAGAAAACGTAGATAACAGAATATTAGCATTATACTTTTATTACAGTTTCGAGTTGCACATTTTTCGTTCGACTATAAAGTGACTTACACAATTCACAAACGAATTATAACTTTACTATCACTCGTCACCTCACTTTGTTGTATTTAGTAATCGAATTTCAATTAAAACAAACAAATACACGTTGAAATAATCTCACAAACTCTAAAAACAATCATTTTTTTCACTAAACTTCATCTTTGACGGCTGGCTGGCCGCCGCCCCGCCGGTGCACCAGGGTGACTATCGCGAAAATGGCGAATCTGCTCATATCATCACTGCAAAAAAAATCTGCCAAACTTTATTCTAGAAAATGAAAAAAAAAATGCTGTTATATTATTGCTTTAATGTGGAAAGGAATAAATAAATACATACTATTCAAAGCTTTATTTTTAACCCAAAAAATGCTCTATTAAATCTATCAATGAAAGAAATGTTTAAAGGAAAGAAAACATCTGTGTCTACCTTATGGTGTTTATTCCATAATAATTGCTTCTTATTATTGTTTAACTTTATTCCAAATTTTACTTTGTCTTGGAGAGTCGAAAGACAACCGTAAACTGCACAACCACGCACCATTTTTTCAACTTTTGCAAGCGTTGCATATCGCGTGGCAACAGGACGAGAAATGGGACGAGATATCGCGCAGGGCCCCGCGGGGTGATGCGCGCGCACTTGAGGTACTCCGATTGGTGGGAGGCGGAGAGCTTCCGTTCTGTATGTAGTACTATTATTAATTCTGTGACTTAACTATATTTTCGCCTTGTGGGCGGTCGACTAGTTCCCATACCTTGTTGGCGATAAGCGAGTCATATTCGCTTTTCATAGCAGCTTGCCAGTGTTGACTGTCAGCGCTCGACATGGCTTCCTCATATGATAGAGGATCACCAGGAATGACAGCTCCATCTTGTGTTAGAAGAGAGAAATCAACATCATAATCTTTGTACCTGGTAGGTATTTGAGAGCGAGTGCTGCGAATAGGCCGTTGAGCATTACCAAGAGGCGGGACGGGAGCAGATACTTCCCCTCCAGCTGCCACCTCGGGCGATGACGTCATTCGCTCAGGGAAAGCGTCAGCGACCGGCGACGATGCGGAGTCCGTCTCGTGCTCACTGCCGGTGCAGTAGTAGTCCTCGTCTTCATCTCCTGAAAACAAAGAGCTGTTATTTTGTGTCGATGTATAGTTCGGATTCGGTTCAACGGTATGACTAGAACTCGGCTTACTACCACTAGAGCTAGAGCTCAGTTCATTATCGTGACTAGAATTCAAATCATTATTATTATTAAAATTAATTTGACTAGAACTTACATCATGACTTGATTTAAAATTATTCTTAAATTCATAAAATATATAATTATTATTCATTTCATTATTAAAATTATTATCTTTGGTATCAGAATAAAATTTGTCCTCTATAAATGCTACGTGTCGTGAAATATAAACATTTTTGGGGTTCAATGGGTCTGCAAGTCTAAAACCTTTAGAACTGTCGCTGTATCCAACAAAAATATGCATCTTACTTTTAGCATCTAATTTACGCCTTTTATGTTCAGGCAATAGAGAGTAGGCAACACACCCAAACACATGTAAGTGACTAAGGTCCGGTTTGGAACCAGTCCACTTTTCCTCTGGTGTAAGACCAGACAAAGCAGAAGTAGGTGACCTATTTTTTAAATATATGGCAGTCATGACTGCCTCGCCCCAATATCGCTTGTCTAGGCCTGCCCCAAGTAACATACATCTTGCCTTCTCTATGAGAGTCCTATTAAGACGCTCAGAGACGCCATTCTGTTGTTGACAATAAGGAACTGACGTCTGGTGTAATATGCCTTCTTTCTCCAAAAAGTCGGTAAACTGGCGACTGCAATACTCCCCCCCATTGTCAGAGCGTAAAACTTTGATTACTAAACCCTTTTGCTTTTCTACAAAATTTTTAAAATTAAGAAAGGAATTAAATACCTGTGATTTATTTTCAAGTAGGTATCCAAATGTCTTCCTAGTGTAGTCATCGGTGTATGTCACCAGATATTTTGCGCCGCCCCAGCTCTCCACTGGTAGGGGTCCGCAGACATCGGTGTGAATCAACTCCAGCGGTTGGCTTGCACGGTGTGAAGTGGCATTGGGGAACGGCTTAGCCGCCATCTTTCCCTCAATACATGGCACACATTTCTTCAGGGATTCTCCAGGTGGGTCCTGAAACGATACACCGCATGCAACACCATGCTTAAGAGCTAACATGCCAGACATACCTAGGTGGCCTAGCCTCCTGTGCCAAACTTCAGCTGACACCTCAGCAACGTTCGCACTCTGTGCTCCTTGCTTAGGCAAGGTTGCCGAAGAATGCACCACTCCAGCCGATGACATATTACTTAGTCTAGGTAATTTATAGATACCATTTATAAGAGAGGCCCTACAAACTGGTTTGCCTTCAATTTCACACTTAGTTGAAATTTTAAAAATGTGACACCCGGTTGAGTTAAAAATTACAAAGAAACCCCTAGAAATCAAACTACTTACCGATAGCAAGTTGGCAGAGAGCTCGGGTACAAGAAGTACATCATCAATTTGATTAATACTTGTATGGTCTGATAATGTTATTTGAACACTTCCACGACCTATACATTTCAAGCTTTTATTATCTGCAATCTTTACATCACTTTCACAGCTTTGAAAAGTCACAAATTTGCTCCTATCGTTACACATGTGCTGGCTGCAGCCGCTGTCCACATACCAATCGCTGCTGGTTGTCAAGAAGGCAGAAGCCAGAAAGCCAGCCTCAGACTGCTCTTCTTTCTTCTTTCTCTTCAACTTGAAGCAGCGGTTTTTAGTGTGACCACGCTTACCGCAGAAATTGCAGGTACGAGTGTGCTTTTGATGCGACTTTGAAGATATAAATGCTGTATTATCAAGGTTTTGTACTTCTGTGCTCCTTTTCCTCATTTCTTCTTGAAGAAGTCTGGCTCGGACAACCTCACTGGATAGACTTCCTGTCATACATGCGGTTTCTAAGTTAGAAACGAGCGTGTCATACTCCTGTGTCAACCCAGAAAGGAGAATTTCTGCCACCTCTTCATCGTCTATTTCACGACCAATATCGGCCAACTGCTGAACGAGTATCATAGCGTGTTCTATATATTCACTCATGGAGGTGAAAGATGAGAAATCAAGACGGTGTAGTTTTCTTAATAGAAAAACTCTTCTACACAAGCCTTTGTTTTCATAAACATTGCTTAGGCAAGTCCACGCTTCTTCACTTGTTTTAGCGCTTCTTACATACTGAAAGTTTGAGGACTTCAGGGACAAACAAATGCGGGCCAAAGCACGCTGGTCCTTTGCGCTGTCTTTGTCTTCACCGGTAACACATTTCCACAGGCCTTCAAGGGTTAGCAACATCTTAATACCAAATTTCCAATTATTAAAATTGTGGGATCCTTCAAGCTTTTCAATCTGATAGCCGCCATGAAATGGTATAACTGATGAGCCATTTTGATCATGTTCTTCATTTTCATTATTGTGCTCGTTATCATATTCGTTTTCATCAGGCATTTCTGATAAGCTGCACGGCTTTTAGCGTACCTGGGCCCATAACCTGTTATGCAGATGGTGCTGATCACCTCGTGTCGCGTGGATGATGGAATCGCAGCTTGATGGCGGAAATAATACACGAAGGATTTCCCAGTATTGTACACCTTTATTTATAATTAAATAATGGCAAAATATTGTCGTCGATTGTTTATAAAATACTCGATTAAAATTAATTAAATTAACACGACACAAAAAGACAAACGTAGCGAGAGAACAAGACAGAATTGACAGATAGTTGACAGGTGTCAACAGTGGCAGATGACATTTCAATATTCGTTCACAAACTAATTATAAGTATGTTTTACATAACAAATCTTATTTCTAACAGCTTTATAATCAGTTGTAAGCTATGTTTTAATTTAAACTGAGATCGATTTTTGTTTTGGTAACTGAATTTATTGATAAGCGAACACTTAACGGCTAAAAAATATAAAATAAAAAAATCTAGAAAATAGGCTTTCTTATGTATAAGTATTTTAGTACTAATAGACGTTCGGATCGGACTGCTCCGAATTTAGCTCCGGACCACGATTTTGCCCAATAGCAAAATTGTCGTTTGAGTCAATTGATTAACCCCAACGACAATTTTGCTATTGGGCAAAATCGTGGTACAGAGCTAAATTCAGAGCAGTCCGATCCGATCGTCTTTTAGTACTTTAACATAACTTACCGTGTATATGTCGTCCTGTCTGGAGTTTGATTTTTATGGCGGGGGACTTTGACGCGGATCGCGGATTTAACGTGTGCGGGCACCCTATTCTTCTAAGCAGTGATTGCGTACATACCTGTGTATTGATGTTCTGAACAAAACCGCACATGCAAAACACAACAATTTACATAGTGCGGTCACCAACTACAGCGATCACCAGCCGCAACGCTTTCAAGCGTGGTGTACTAATCTGGGGTGGTGACTATGGTAAGTCGCATTTTTGCTGGAGTTCTGGTGGGAGCTCCCTGTCTTGCAGTGGTTGTTTCATGGGATTTTATGTATATTGTGTTGTCATGATGGCGGATTACCTAACAAATAATAACAAAAAAGTTAAAAATAACGAAGGTCCCCATAAAAGAAACGTGATTTTCGGTGTTTCTTGTTTTAGCTCTATCGTAAAAACCGGGACACGTAGGAACAAGTGTGAAAATGTTATAACAACTTCTGCGCGTCCCTGATTTAGATCTGATTCGCTAGTACGCTCGCGCTTGGCTGGTTGGCACAAAAACAACGTATAAAAACGTAGTTTCCAATATCTTTGACCCAAGGAGGTTTTACTACGCTTCACTACGCTTTAAAACCTCCTTGCTTTGACCTTAAATGACCGTGTGCGAGCGAATGCCATGCCCTTAAAAAATAATGTCAGAGGATGTTGAAAAAAACTTGCCAGAATGTACGATAAAAACAAATTTCAATGTTTTTCCTTCGACACAAGAAACTTAATCTCTATTATTTTATCTGTGGTAATAGATTTGTACGAGTTTGTAGAGCGCGTTTCACATAAAGCCACAAGCCACAAGGCACCATCCAGCATGGACGACAGGCAAAAAAGGATTCAGCAAGCTGCATAGGTATATTTCTTTCAGCAGCAGGCCAGCGCGCAGGGCGTACACCACCGCGATTACTTTTTTGCCCTAGTGCAGCAGTACAGCCTATATACTGCACAAAAAAGCACTTTCAGAGCATGAGAAGTGAAAAATATCTACCTCATCGGATACCAAACAGCTATCTAGGACAACCTCGTTATTTTAATTCATGTCCAAGTAAGTACATAATTACTCATGCATGTTACCTCGTTATTTTTTTCTTCATTTCCAAGTAAGTATTACATGCATAAGTACCTACTAATTAATATGCAAAGAATTCGGACTCCTTGCTCCACTCGGAATACTAATTTATTTTACTATAGGATGACATCTGACATTATGTCCCACGTTGAAATTTGACATCCTCATACAAAATTTACAGATGCATTTATCAAGATTTTTGGATGGAGAGAAGCGGCCCATCGACACTTCAATAATTTTCCCCATCAACTTATCGGAGTCATCATAGTACACAGGCCCTCGTCTTCGTGATGTGGATTCCTGTGTAAATCTTTCACTTGACATTGGCGAACTCGCCATAATTTTATAATAATTTGTTAACTTGACATTGTGCAAAATACATCTGAGATGTGACGCCATTAAATAAATATCTATCTAACGTCGCCTATGCCGTATTTACAATGACTGAATGAATCAATACCTTGTGACACATATTTTCATTAATATTTCTTCTATTACCCTTATATTTCTATGTACGAAAATAACCAGGGTTGCCAAACCCGGTAATTTACGGAGTAGCAATGTAATATTTAGGTTATGTCAACTTACCTACTTAGTATCATGGATGAGCAAAGCAATCCTGTTGGTTTTGGTACTTCTTAATTAATACTTTTGCATGCACTATATGCGTACTTGGATAAAATAGAAAGTTTTTGTTGACTGTGCAACACGTACCAAGTTGCGCATAGGCAACCCTTTTTTTTTAGACTTACCATTTCATTGTGCAGCATCCTAGATAGTTAGGTCGCTGTTTGGTATCCGATGAGGTAGGGTTGCCAACTACCCGCTCCTATTACGAGACTTCTCGCTCTCTTCGTGAAAGCGCGCCATTTTATCAAATATTTGTTGTTTCAAAAGTATAGATATTCGTCTTCAAGCATGCGTGCGCGGTTGCATTGCACCCATGCGCAGCTATCCCCTCTACATTTCGCTCAGCGCTAAACTTACGTGCCCACGTTATGTGCCGCTGCCTATAGGTACCAGTCGAAGAGCGAAAAACATTTCGCCCGTTTCTATCATTTTGCTTTTACAAAATAAAATAAAGTATATTAAGAAGATTTTTTTATTATAATATAATGCTATATACACTGAAACTAAACACACGAAAGCGTGTCAGCCAAGTTCCCGAAGGATAGAAGTTTTTTGCGCTCCTATAATTACACAAACTAAATTCACAATTTAAAGACAAATCAGTCAACGGCACATTAAGTATGTCACGTTGTACCTATGTACTTTGCACAGTCCTTTATACAACCGTCTCGTTGCAATCGGGGTTTCGGTCGTATGTATTGAATGCTTTTATTATATAGTTTTACTACATAATGATTTATACATAATACTCTTCGAGTTATCGGTTACCCTTGACGTGCTTGACTTCACTACTCAGAATGAACGAATCAATTCCTAATAAAAAAAAATAACGTTAATAACCAATGAAATATGTAGGTAACAGTAACCAATAAACAAAACATACTTTCTTATTCTAGTAATAATGAATAAAAATATATTACATGCTAGTTTTTCAACATAGTAGGCAAACCAATAACTGAAGTACTAAGCAGGTGATACAAAAATACAGCCAAGACAAAAACGTATCCCTTCAAGTAAAAGGTAAAATAATATGTCATTATGGATTGAGGATGATTGAGGAGCCACTCTCGATTTAAAATTATATATGCCTTCAAGATTGACATGTCAGTTGTTCAAATCGTATTGCGAGTGCCAAATTTGACCTACTCTTGACTATAAAACTTTACGCAAAGGACGTATTATGAAAAAAAAAAAAACTTCGCGAAGATAGCTCGTACTGTAATGTTGTTAGGAGGGGAGGTTGAAAAACTTTAACGGTGAGTTTTTTGTATTTCGTTCGACCTACATTTCTCAGAAACATACAAAAAAATCGAACTTATTTTCGTATCAGCTCCGTGAACTATTTTCGTATTTCGACTTATGTTTCTTAGAAACATGTTAACAGTCCCTCTTTTTATAGAGATATTTTTGTAGCACTTTGATTTCCTAATACACTATTTATTTTGCTCAATCTTCAGTTTTAGCTAGCATCAGCCATTTTAAATATTCTTATACCTAACTGATAACATTATTAACAAACTTAATTTCGAAAAAAATAAACATTATAATTAACTTACCAAAGAACATGAAAATAAATGATGTACTTTTAAATGACTTAAAATACCATGAATATTTGAGCCTTTCACGAAAAAGGCGTGTTATGTATGTACATATGCAAATTGCGTATTATGTAAAAGGGTAAACCAGAAGAAGGTATTTTCGTGCATGCAAGCTGAGCTCAGACTCAAAGTACAGAATCTTGTTTAGAAGTTATAAACACTCTAAAACATCAAACTGTATTTTATAAGCTAAATAAATGGCTTATTTTATGCAGCACGTATTTTTTATTACTCACAAAAATATCAAATTTGCACTTTTGTACTCCTTTTTTTGAAATTCACATACAAATTTTCTCCACAGCATTAATATTAATGAAAATAAAGGAAATCTATTTTTCTTATGTTAGTGTCACATTAAATCGCGTTGTATAATACACTACCTTTACGACTACCGTTTGTTTCACATACAAATTTTCTCCACAGCATTAATATTGGAGTAAATTGAAGGAAAAATGTTTCTTAGTGAAACATTAAAATGCGTTATATAATACACTATCTTTACGACTACCGTCTGTTCTGTACAATATTTAGTGACTGTAGTGAAGGACCCACTTCAAAAAGACTGTACATTTCTTGTAGAATTATAAGCACTTGCTTGCTGCTTAGCATTTTTTTTTTATTGAAAATGGGCTTACTCTTGACCTCGATCTAGTCGTGAAGACAGAGATGAGGTCTACGATGGAGCGAGCTTGCCCAGAAGAAGCCTATTCACTCGCTTGACGGTTTGTTACACTAGGTAATGGCTATTTTCACAAGATCGACGTTTTCACCGATTGCAATAGAAATTTTGATTAAAATATGTCAACATGGCCTTTATAAGTTTAGACAAATCTCTATAGCTACAGTGTGCACGCGGCCAAAACTCCGCCCAAGACGATTTTCGCGCGGTCGACAAGTCTAATAGTTTTGTCATAACTTTTGGCAATGTCTCAAAGTAGCCCGAGAGGCAAGCGAGAAATACCCACCCGTCAGTCAGCTGGATTCGTCAGTGGGCTTTGATTTTTCAAAAAAAAAAAAAAATATACACCTTGCAAATTGCAATCACCTACTTTCTAAAATCTGAAATGTGGTACCTACGCAGGTAAAGAGTATTAATATAGTCACAAAACCAATAGTCAGTCACTATATTTCTGTAACAGAAGCCGTCAGTCACCGATAAAAGGTAGCGCCTTGCCCTTTTTAAGTAGTCAAAATCCGAGCTATGCAATCAAATATGCTAAAAAACTGCTTTTAGAAAATGCTTGCAGTTTTACGAGTAGGTCGCTTGATTCTCGGGCTATAGAGATTTAGGGCTCCCGCACACGACCGAGAATCGGTGACCGATTTTTTGTCGGCATCCCGCTCTGACGTGTTATCACCTGAATCTTCCGTCCTTGTCCTGGCCGATAATCGCCCACCGATTCTCGGTCGTGTGCGGGAGCTCTTAACTACATGCTGCACTATAACGTAGTGGTTAAAGTACCCAAAAAAGGTAAACCAAATTTTAGTGGTGATTTAGGGTCTTTTTATCAAAATCAATAAATAAAGAAAGAAAAAAAGTGTACATTGTGTGCGTGCCGATAATACTCGTACTCGAAAACGTGTCCCGGTAGGATCAAGGGAGTTTCCCTCATTCATGAAGAAGGTTTTATTTATCTGAATAGCTTGCTTTTAACAATATCATGGCTAGAATACAAGTTTCATATTCTAGAAATTGCTAGAACAGTTTAGAACATTAGAGAATTCCACAACATCCCAGAATGTTTCTGAATAGTCTAGAACGTTCAGTAACATCCCGGAAGATATAAGGGCTAGAAGTTTCACCCTCAAGATGTTTCTAGAGCGGTCCAAAACATTCGAGAGTATTCAAGAATAAAAAATGCTCCAAACATTCCAGAATATCCCGGAACATTGTGAAATATTGTAGAATGTTTGGGAATAGTCTGGAACCTTCGGGAACATCATGAATTATTCAGATCACTGTGGAACATTTTAGAAGACTCGAATGTTGTGGAATGTTTTGGAACATTGTAACCTTTCCATTTGAAGCCTTATTCGTCCATGTTATTCGGTTATAATTCCAACCTTTCTATCCCAACTGCCCCACAATCTCATATCTACTCCCAAAGACAAGGTAATTACTCCCTGTGCGAAGCCCCCCAGCTAGTATTAATATAATTATTATAACATAATATCACGAAATACTTACTTGAAATGCTTACTTTTTAAATGACTTTGATAGAAAGACATAACAAGTTGTTAACCTGTTTTAAGCCTTAAACAAACGTTATGCCCCGATAAATTCTTTATATTATACAAAAATTACATCGGGGCATATTACATTATCAGACAACTTGAATGATATGTAGAATCATATGAGTAATATGACACCTTTTTGCCAAACTTACTTCATTTCTCAGAAAGTTGTCCTATTACTCATAATAATATGATGCTACATATCGTCTAAATTCTCTGTTAATGTACCTACCATGCCCCATAATTAGAGAACTTGGATGATAATGTAGCAGCATATCTGGTATTCGAAAAATATGACAGCTTTTTGACAAAAATTATACAAATTTGACTCATGACGAACATATTTCGCCATATTTCTAGTTTTTACTACACGTGATGTCATGTAAATTTTATAAAAATTTACGCAAAATGTAATATGGGTCTTACTTGGTCTTACTGTTCTACTGCTCATGTTGACCATGTCACACAAAGTCAAACGAAAACATTATTTGACTTACCATTTAACTTAACAAGTTAATTTTTAGTCTATTTGAATATTTATCACCTTAGAACTCTATGGGAACTTCCTGCATTACTAATTTGTACCCTAAACTTTGCAAAGCGTTTATATTACTAATACTTGGAGTTGCTTGACCGTTTGCTAAGTTAGGTATGTTGTTAGTGTGAATATATCCATTTTCATATTCAGTTAATTCAACAATTGGTGCAGGTATTTCGAAATCAACTGTGTGCATGTAATCATCACTTTCCATTATATTTAAATCATCGAAACCGTTGGTGATTTCTACTGTGTCACCATTTATCATTGGCGGCATCTGAAGATTGATGTCATGGAGATTGTCGAATTGTATTTCTGGTCTTGCATCTTCAAATGGCATTTCAGGGATTGGCAAGCGAATACATTTGTGGTTCTTCAGAAGGGAAGGCCAGTAAAACGTTTCCTCACAGACTTTACAGCGAAGGTTTTCCAAGTCCATGTGTTGGGTCTCGATATGTCGGTTTAGGCAATAGTTTGATGAAAAATACTTCTCGCAGGTCTGTAACAGACGATATAAATTTTTATTGCAACAATTTTTGTCACACTAGTCTAATTAGTCTTTTCATAAGGGTAAGATCCTAATAAAAATTCTGCACCTAACTCTATTGATTGATATAAATATCATTTAATCCACAATGGGGTCATATTTATATATAGCCACAGGCTAGCTTTTTAAATATTTGCCGTATTAAAAAAGTTCTTCTTTCCTCAACTTGCATAATATAACGATAAGAGACCAAAATATATATAAAACTGGAAAATGTCTGCAATAACTCTTAGGTTGCCTCTTTGAAGAAGTGACCTAATTACAGACCACCGGTAAAACACTTATCGATGACGTTTGCACTGACAACGCTCAGGTTCGTAATGTTTCAACCGACGTAATATTAAGCTTTCTAATCAACCTTTTATTGCGATTTTAAATGATACGTGGTCTGTCGTTTACTCAATTTTGTAATAATTTTATTCGTTCATCATGCGCCTAAAAGTCTGTTGATGTTTGTTAAGTAGGTATCATTCATATCCCTGGATAATTGATAATGTTTAGCTTATGATGAATTTACGGAACCAAGCACACAAACGTTGGCTACTTACATTTATTACAAAAAAAAATAAAGTCTTGTTATCACCACTTTAAAGAATGAGAATTCTGCCGATTATCGCCACGATATCAATCGAAACTATAATACTCCTAAAGCTACGTGGAATATTTTCTGATTGAATGCACTTACCTCCCAAAACTCAAAAATTTTACACCGCGTCGAAAGAGTGACTCAAGTAACCTAAGTTAATAGGAGCGTCCGGTGGTCTACGGTTGGGCAATCCGTGGTTATTCATTCTTGGCTGGGAATCACGAGCTCGTACAAGTAATTTCCGGTCATTCTTGCATCTATCCAATAATGACCGGCGGAGAATACGTGTACAAACAAAGAAATGACAAATAAACTTCTCTCCTATTGGCCAATGAAATTACAGAAAATTGTATAATTCTCCGCTATACATAATGCCCGGGCATTTTACAAAAAGGCTCGTAATTCGTTTCCAACCAAACCGATCCAAGGTTGGATTGACCTTGGCTTACGAACCTGAATTTTACCAGTGATCTAAACCCATTTATAATCTTAAAACGCTGTTTTTCAATTTTCCGGCCATTTTAAACGGCGACATATCCGATTTGCCTGACAAATATCTAATCTGAGGACACCAGTGACAACGAGGCTTGAACATGAGAATTTTTTTTATTTATGGTGGAGGTCCGCCATGTTGCTTTGGCTTCGAATTCAGAGGGCGGACAATCAGAAGTCAGACATGATTGATACGCCCGCGGAATTATTCCGAGGTTGAACATTCCATGGTCGAACCTTCTTTGCTGGTTAACCGAGCTAAAATAAAACAATATACGGCTACGGATTCACAGCCAGAGAATTGCTAGCCAGAATGTACACGGATTACGAGGGCGGTCACTACTGGGCTCCGTATTCCACGGTTGTACAATCCGTGGTCGGACATTCCGATTTCCCACCTAGTCCGTTCGCTATCGCGCAGTAACACACATTTTTGTCACGATTCGTACAATTACATTGATCTGTGCCAAAGAGATAGATACCTATATTCATCTTGTTTTGTACATTTCGACTGTTTTGAAATTTTATTTATTTCTTTTTATAAGCCTGGCAAGCCAAGGGTTGCGGAGTTGCAACTTTACAAAGAGCTGGCGGTTGGCAACCATACCTCGTCGGTTACCAAAAAGCGACCCATCTAGGCTGGTGCACAATGAAAAGGTCAGTCTAAAAAAACAGGGTTGCCTTGGCGCAACCTGACACGTTTTGTAGAATAAAAAAAACTCTTTATTCTTTTTACCAAGTAAGTACATAGTGCATGCAAAAGTACTACTTATAAGTACCAAAACTAACAGGATTGACTCGCCCAACCCTGGTACTTAGTGAGTTGACATAACCTTCACACATAATATTCAAGTCACGAGTGAATAGCCTTCTTCTGGGCAAGCTCGTTCCATCGTCAACCTCATCAGGGTGTCCACAGCTAATGCCCAAAAAATTTCCCTGACTTTTCCCTGACTTTCCCTGACCATTTTCAAAAATTTCCCTGACCAATTTTATTCATTTTAAAGAAAAATAAAGTATAAATGAATATATTTTCGAAAAAATGTTAAGACCAAAAACAATGTCATAATGCAGGTCACTCTTTGGAAAAAAAAATCTGGATTAAGGGGCTGATAAGAGCTAAATACGCTTCACTAGAGCAGGTTTTTAACGAAAATATAGTCGTTGAAAAAACAAACGTGATAATTCGCAAAGGAAACTTATGTAAGGTACCTTGAAACTTGGCTCATAAACAGGAATAGGATCATTAAAGATAAATAAAAAATACCAATTTTTTTCGGCCATAAATGACGAAGTTTTTTAAAAAATCGTTTTCGTCAAATATCGATAGGTCGTATGGCAGAATGTGATTATTAGTCATTGCATATCATAAAAAAATCTAACAGCTGTATTAACTGACCACAGACTACTTAGAAAATAATCGATATTTGACAAAAACAAAATAAATTTTTAACTTTATTATTTGCAACCGAAAAAAAATCGTATTTTTTATTTTTACTTATTGACCTTATCCCTGTCTATGAGCCAAGTTTCGAGGTACCTTACAAATACGTTTCCTATGCGAATTAAGCATCTTTACAATAATATGGCCGACTCAGTAACGCGATTAAATATATTTTGTACGCCATAAAAAAAAACAACCTCTACCCCTCTTTACCTCAGATTTTTGCTTTTTAACAGTTTTTCTTAAGTACCCATTAATCATACATACATACATAACATCACGCCTCTTTCCCGTCGGGGTAGGCAGAGACTACAGTCCTCCACCTGCTACGATCTTGACATACTTCCCTTGCTTCCTGTACTTTCATCAATCCTTTCATACATGCTCGTCGGTTTACGGTACTTTTAACCTGGCCTTTATTCAGAACGTCCTGAATTTGGTCCTGGTACGTTCGCCTAGGCCTTCCCCTTCCAACGTTTCCATTCACTCTCGCCTGGTAGATCTCTTTCGTCAATCTTCGTTCATTCATCCTCTCTATATGACCAAACCATCTCAGCATCCCTTTCTCGATTTTGGTCACTACGATCTTTTACGCCGCACCGTTCTCTTATCACACTATTTCTAATCCTGTCACTCAATTTAACACCAATCATACTCCTTAGCGCTCTCATTTCCACTGCATTAATACTACTTTCATGCTTCTTCTGCCATACCCAGCTGTCACTGCCATACATCAGTGTTGGTACCAAAACACCCCTATGAACAGCCAAACGAGCCTTGTGAGACACCTTCTGACTCCTCATAAAGGCGTGCAGGGCAACATTCACCATGTTTCCAGCATTCACTCTTCTTTCAATATCACTTTCAAACTTTCCATCTCTCGTAAACTTTGAGCCCAGATACACAAACTCCTTCACTTGTTCGACTTGTTCACCACCTATTAATATAGTACACTCTGTCATAAATTCTTCTCTTTCAAGTACCATTACTTTCGTCTTGCTTCCATTTACTTTCATTCCTTTCCTGTCCAAAGCCACATTCATCATTGTTACCATCTCCTGCAACTCGTCAGCAGATGACGCAAGTACAACTTGGTCATCAGCGTAGAGAAGACATTTGATGAGTAACTCATTCATTCTCTGTCCACACATGCTCTCTTTCAGATCAATCAAACAATTATCCATGAACAGGTTAAACAGCCAAGGTGACGCTACACATCCCTGTTTAACACCTTTTTCGATGCTAAACCATTCAGTGTACGCCCCATTTATTCTGACACAAGCACTGGAATCCTCATAGAGAGATTTCAGTGCTTGAATCAGATGACCGTTTACCCCATACATAGACAATGCTGACCACAATTCATTCCTCACCACTCGGTCATAGGCCTTTTCCAAATCCACGAACGCGCAGTAGACTTTTTGGTTTTTAGCCAAAAACTTTTCAGCTATGCACCGCAAGGAAAAGACCTGATCTGTACATCCCATTCCCTTTCTAAATCCCGCTTGTACATCCTATATTTTTTCGTCAGTATCTTTCATCACTCTTTCAATCTAAACCTTTGCATACAGTTTGCCCATTAATCTATGATGCCAAAACTTTTACACGTTATTCAATATATTATGCGTAATAATACAGCTGTTTAATAATTAATATTATGGGTACAGATTTTGAGGATAATGCAGAAATGAGCGAAAAGCGTAAAACAGCGCGAATCCGCTCCGTTCTAGCACGCGCATTATGCCCTTTGTTAGAAAGGGAGGTAATACAGCTCTTATCAGCCCCTTAAGAGTCCGACTAGAGCATGAATTACAGGAGTAAATAAAAGTTTTCACTGAACCAAAACTATTGAAATTTATAAAAATAAAAAGGAGTAATCTAATTATTGTGACCACAAATTATGCCTTATTGTAGGTCACTCGGAACCTGGAATAAAAATGTTTCAATAGTCTGGATTAAGAGTCAGACTAGACTCTAGTCACTAGAGAATTATTTATCCCTTATTTTACAATCACTGGGACATTTTGGAAAGCAAACTGTAAATTCTTAATTTTTCCCTGACTTTCCAGGTGGCTCCTCGATTTCACTGACTTTCCCTGACCACCTTGAGCTTCCCTGACTTTTCCCTGACTTTCCCTGATTTTCAAGAATGTGGACACCCTGCTCATCTCTGTCTTCAAGACTAGATCGAGTTCAAGAGTAAGCCCATTTTCAATAAAAAAAAACTAATAATGACTTTGCAACTGCCTAAAGTACCGGGTTTAGAGTGCCTGTCCATAGACGCGGAGCGACCTGGCGCGGAGCGGAGAAACGAGGAAATATTAACCAATAGGATTTCGGAGAGTTTTTATGCAATCCTATTGGTAAATATTTCGCTCCGCCAGCTCACACCGCGTCAATGGACAGGCACCCTTAGACACTTTTTGGTACTTATTAGAGTCCGTTCCATATCGTGAATAATTAATTACCGAATAATTTGCGAAGTTTACTCTTTGAAGTTCCAAAACACTCCAGAGTGAAACCCAAGGTAACCGAACTATTCACGAAAGCGTTCCAAAACAACCGGAGGGAGAGTAATTTTTATTCTGAAAGGACTAAAAATTCACACTTTTTTTTAGATATATGGCTTTCACTTCTCTTAGTGCGAGATGTATTTTGTCAATTCAATTCAATCTTTGATGAGTGGCTTTTGTGTGTTCACAATTCCGCCAATGTCACGTAGTGAAGTGAATACACGATGGAGATTCGCAAAAAAAAAAAAAAAAAACCCGGATATAGAATCCATTGAATAATCCTTTAGAGTACAAAACATCACAATATGTACAACAGAACAAGATAGTTATTATTAAAAATAATTTTCATAAATAGGAGAACATTAGAGTTTAATATGATTATAACTGATGAATTTTGACAATAAGAATATAAAAGGAATGTTGCAGCGTTAATTATTACCTGACAGATGAGTGAAGTGACATTGACAGTAGGAAATGTTGTGAAATCGACACGTAATCGATAACGATGAAGCCAGTGTGTCGAGTCTATATTTACTATGAATTTGGCCAAATACGTCTTAATAAAAGATGTGAAAGCCATATTGAAAAAAAAAAAAAAACTTTAAGAGTGAATTGAATTGTGATCAAAGCTATTGCCTGATAGCCTGAAAAGTTGAAGTTGAAAGTGAAAATGAAGAATTAAAGAACATTATTTTATTCTTTCTTTTAGAGCAAATTCTTTGTCATCTAGTTAGTAGTCTTGCGTAATCAGAACGAGGACGAAAACTTCGAAGAGGAAAGGGATCCGGAAAGGGCTTCTTCTACTAACTCAGCTCGGCAGGCAACATTAGTGATGGGTATCATTTGAGAGCGTTCCTAAACAAAGATTACCTAAATGCGTTTCAAAATCATGCTTTTTTCTCAATTCCTCTTGCATGCCATCTCTTTCTAAAGATCCGAGTGAAAAAATTCTCGTTTTAGAATGCACCCTAAATTGGTACTTTTGAATGTACTATGTACTAACCTGTTACATGACTTGGTAAACAAAAATATTAACAGATTTTTGTTGACTGTACAAGACGTGCCAGGTTGCGCCCAGGCAACCGTTTCTTTAGACTCACCTTTTTCGCTTTTTGGTAACCAATGAGGTAGGGTTGCCAGATGCCCGCTCTCCGCCATTTTTTTTGTAAATACAATTAAATCACATTTCAATCAATAAAGTGATAGGAGCAAAGCTTTGTGTTAGGATCTTACAAATGTAATGCAGCACACATGAACGTACTGATACTTTACAACTTTTTGAAACAGGGAATTAACCAGAGGCGCTAGCACTGAACTCAATCATTATTGATTCTCTCTTTTTAGGGTTCCGATAACAAAAGGAACCCTTATGGTGCGACTTTGTCTGTCTGTCTGTCACACCTCTATATCACAGCAACCACTCATGCTATCGACTTGAAAGGACAGGGTGGAAAATGTATGGAGCTCGGTCTTTTATTCAAAAAAATTCCAAAGCTACCTAACCACTATGTAGAAAAAAAACATAGATTCTAGACTTAAAACTGAGCCTACATGCCCAGTTGTGGGACTTAAGCGCCCACCATTAAGGATAAATTAATTTTAAAAAATCAGCTAACTAGTCCACTCAGAAAGTCTATAAAACGCATCTGCCACTATCTATCTCTTTCTAACGCCTACTTAGCAGTTCTATTGTCTTCTCTTTTTTACAAGGTTATTAGTATAGCAACAAAACCGCGAAAACGCAGCTATAGGAAAGAAAGAAATAGTCATATATACCTAATCTATGGTCCTATAGCTTTCTCTTTCTATGTTATAGCTGCATCTCCACTGATCGCGGATCACAGACTGACCGTCTGCGGGGACCTATTTACAGAGCATACTTAACTATTTAACTGTTTAAAATAGCTAAATATGCTCTGTAAATGTTTCGAAATATGTCACTGACAGTCGTTTTCGCGGTTTTGTTGCTATACTAATAAATAACCTTGTTAAAAAGAGAAGACAATAGAACTGCTAACTAGGCGTTAGAAAGAGTTAGATAGTGGCAGATGCGTTTTATAGATTTTCTGAATGGACTAATTAGCTGATTTTTGAAAATTAATTTCTCCTAAATGGTGGGCGTTTAAGTCCCACAACTGGGCATGTAGGCTCAGTTTTAAATCTAGAATCTATGTTTTTTTTCTACATAGTGGTTAGATTTCTTCAAAATTTTCTTGATTAAAAGACCGAAAAAATCCATCTCCTTTGGAATAGTTTTAGAATATGGTTTCCCAACTTAATTGCACATGAAAGAATTTTGAAAAAATTATAATTTTATTAATGTAAAGAGGGCCAAAATAGGGGGGACCAAATTTCTAATTGGCGCTACTAGGTCAAATGGGGTATCATATGAAAGGGCTCTACTTGTACATTCTAAAATATATTTTTTTGTTTTTTTGATGTCTCTGTTTTCAAGTTATGATGAAAAATTTCAAAAAAAATACGATCCCCCCCCCTTATCTCTGAAGTTTAAAAATCTGAATTAATTACAGTTGACAGAAATTTATGTAAACATTACAGCAAAAATAAAACGAACGAAATCTGCAAATAACCTTTACAAACAAATTTAGTTTTGCGGTTTTTTATTTTCTATACAAGAAGAAAAGAGAGAATTGATAACGATTGAGTTCAGGGTTATTGCCTTAGCTTACACTATAGTAGTGTTGCCAAACTATCGGAACTGGTGAACCGATAAACTATTGATAGTGGACTATGGATCTGCAACACTAATACATATCTATATCAAGTTGTCTGTGATTCATATAGGTACAACATATATATTTATTTAGGACCCAGTTGTGTCCCACTGCAGGGCAAAGGTCTCCCGTCCATCCTTCCACACATACCAGTTTTCGACTAGCGCTTGCCATTCACAAACGTGTCATTCAATTTGCCTGGCCATCTCTTTCGGGGCTGGCATAACAATAATAAAATCAATTTCTTTTTTGATACTTACTGGACACTGGTGCTTTGAAATGAGAGTCTTTCTAGATTTAGGATGAACAATTGCATTTTTAATGTTGCCTTCATTAACATCGAAGCTTTTTACATCAATGAAGTCTATATTCTCAGTCAAAACTTTTCCTCCAAGTTTTATCTTTTCTAAAACTATAGTAGGCTGGAAAAATTCTGGAATTTTTTCATTTATATTGTAAAATGTCTTAAAAATACTCTTTTTTTTATGATTATCGCCAGATTCATCATTTTTGATCCTGACTTGGGAGTTGTCAGGCGTTTTCAAAAAGTGGCTCCATTTATGCTGTAGCATACTTTTCTCAGTAGCAAACTTTCTCAAGCATTGATCACAAAAATAGTAATCTTTATAGCCTGTCATTACTCTATTGTTTAGGTCCGGAAGTAATTGAACATGTTGTTCAATCAAATCACGGTCAACAGAGCTTTCTTCACAAAATTTGCACAAGTAAAGACTCTCATTGCTCAGCTTTCTTGTAATGTAGAGTGATGGATTTCTCCGTTTCAATCTCTTACAATGGAGGAAATATATGTGGTGTGCAATCCCACATTTTGTAGCACACTGGTCCTTGCAAATGTCACAAACGTAACACGTAGAAATATGCTCGTAGCTGTGGTCTTTCAAGTCCATCATTTTGAAGAAAGATAAGTTACATGTCTTGCATTCGTGCAGTTTCAAGATTCTACACACAGAACGCTTATGTAACATACATTTTGCTTTGCTTGGAAAAAGTTGACCGCATGACTCGCAATGCAGTTTCACATGAACTTTAAAAAACATTCTATCAACAAATTCTTTACGACAATAATAACAGATGTAACATTTCCTTTTTTTATGCTCAATTTTCATATGTACCTTCAACGACTTGTAGTTTTCAAAGATTTTTGGGCATTTCCGGCACTTGTGGTATTCTTTTAGTTCATGGACAATTATTTTGTCAGAGAAAGACACTCTTTTAGGAGATTTAGTTTTGATAATCATATGTTTGTTTTTTTGATGGTTTAGCAGCTTTCTCATATTAGGGTATTCTTTTTCACATATTTGACAAGTTAGACCCATAGTACCAGGTGATTTTAAGAATGTTGCATTGTTTAATAGAGCAGGATTATTAGTGATCAATTCTTTCAATTTTTCCAAGTCGTCTCTTATAATGTTCACAGAACATTCTGCTGAGAATTTGTCGTAACTAGGAGGTTTGAGAATAGATCTAATAATCTGTGGAGCCGGTTCAGATACCTCTTCAGGTTTTGGCGCGGCTTTTGGCGACAAGTATGGGGTTATGTCAATCCGAGGGATGGCCACATTAGGCTCTTTCGAGAAACCTTGAAATAATTGTATGGGTGAGGAATTCCTTCTGTCTTTGTTGACGGCGCTACGTATCCTGACGATCTCCGAATTACTCCCCACAACACTTGGACTTTTATCACCTTCATTGCGATTGGACATAGGATAAACTAAATGAACGAAATAAAAACGTAACAATTCTCGTAAATCGAACAAATATCATGCTAATCGCACAGAAATCAGGTTTTAAGCGCGGACGGCCATTGACGCAGTTTTTGACAGATATTTTTTTTGTTTCAGTGGCAATGGAACAAATCCTGTACAGCCTTGTAGAACGGTGCTTACTTTATTTGACACACATTGTCAAAGTTTTGCCAAATATGCGTTGGCTGGTGACATCTAATCCCTGTGCTACTCCCTCGTAATGTATTCTTTATTTTATTTGTAGTTTCGGTGTCGAGAGGCTTGGATGATCTAGACAGTGGGTGGCCGGTAAAACGGCAGTTATATTACATTCTTTTTGGTGGCCGGTTTCCTTCCAAACATTTATCCCGAGATACTGCAAAAAATTTGCTGTACCTGCTGGCCACCCTGGCGGGCTTTTTTTTTTGTTTTTCTCGCCCATTCCATTGATTGGTTTGGGCGAATCGCTTTCGTCTTTTTTCAACAATATTTTTATAAAATGGTTGGTAATAAGTTGAATATCATAATAAATAGTATTTTAGACATTCAAATGTTGTTTTAACAAATACACATTTCTTTCAGGCCAGATATTTCAAGGAACAGGATATCGATGGTAGGTGACCCTATTTTTAATTTCTTTAGTATCTAGGTGCTCACAAATAGATTTCCACGTAGATTTCTCTTCAATTTCTGAGTTTTATGCTCTTTGCTTGATCTCTTTGTTGTTACTGGTAAGCGGCTAAAAATTTAAAGCGCAACCTGTTTTAGAAGTTTACTTTTTAGTGTAGGGTGACTGTGCTTTTAAGTTCCAAAGGACACATCCTATTAAATATTACTATACTACAGCGAGTTCAGAACAAGTTTATCCATGACGGTTATTTTTCGCGCATGGGTCAGGCGGAGAGCCAATGGACAATGCGCTCATCCCCGCGACTCATTTTTTTACTTCTGCGCATGAACGGTCACATACAGTTATTTTGTAAAAATATTTCTATGGAAGAGCAACAATACTCCTATCTTGCTAATGCTACTTGATAATTGTTTTGCCAATAATAGAATTAGGATCATGATGAATTTGAGGACCCTTTTGTCATCATTGTGTGACATATATCTACCTACACCTATATAATTATTATTATATTTTTAACCAAGTGATGTTGTGGCCGCCCTCTGAAATGTTAGTGCAACAAACTTAACACCCACTTTATTAACTTGAGGCTGGCTTTGAGCGGGGCAAAATGGAAAGAGGAAAAAGGAGGCCTTTGTCTAGAAATGGTACATTCAGGGCTCATAATAATAAATTTGTTGTTCTTTGTAGGTACCTATTCTAACATTTCTTTCTTTCTTCATTTGGGACCCATAAACATAATATTATTGGTAGGTACACACACATGGCCGCTTGTCGGTGCAAACACCTTGAGTGGGGCTCTGGTTCTGGGTATTTGTATTGTAGCGCTGGTTCAGCTTATATAAGTTTTTTTTTAAGTGCTTCCTGCCGTGCATACTTTTGTTTTGTTTACTAAAAACTTGTAATAATGAAGCTGCTTCTAAATATGTTGTTAACTATGAATGATGGATTCCAGCAGTCTTGTTTTATTAATCATTACCATAGTCATTACATATTATGTTTGACAGAAAATGTAAACTTCCTGGAAGAAATTTCAATTTGAAAGCAGTACCTGTTGTGTCGTTTTTCTTAATCTATGTTTTGTGTGTTCTTTTCATGTGTAAAATAAATAATTAAATATATAAATAAACCGACAAAAAAACAAAATTAAAACTAAACATTTAAAAACAAACAAACCCTTTTATCTGTCTGCAGAATTCCGTGAATGTTTCTACCTGTTTGCCCGCTCCGGTCAGATCACTTCTCTGGATGAGCTGACGGTCGTCATGCGGTCACTCGGAATGAGTCCCACTATACAAGAATTGGCTGGTAAATAAAATAATGAATAATTCCTTTTATACAAGGGGTAAAACATACAATGATCCTTTTGAGGGGTGATTATGCATCATGCTGTTTATAAAATATAAGAGATACTTTTTTAATAAAAAAAAATATCAGTTGGTGACACAGATGAAGGTTATTTTCGTTATTATAATCCAGATTACTGTAATGTTACTCAAAGAAAATCCTTTATTTATGATCACCTATATATGAGTACATTCTTTGCCCAATTTAAAAAATAAAATTTAATCACCCATACTTTTTTCACATCCTGTATAAGAGTATTGTCAGAAAAAATTACATACCCAATTTGTTAGACATAGTTCTGATTTTTTTTATAATGTTTCAATTTTTTGGTCCTTACCTATGAAATTGGCTTTTTGTATGGGGAATTTTGGGTAAACATACTAAGTAATCAAAAGTGATTGCATTTAAGAAAAATATCATCTGTACGAAAACGAACGACATTTAGGACGAACAATTTTCAACACTAATTTTAGATATGAAATAAATAAAAAAAAAAAAGCCTTCTATTGATAACCTTGAAATCAACTTTCAAATATAAAACAATGAAAATATACAATTAGGTATACGATTTTTGATTTAATTAATCTGCAATAAAATTTGGCTATTTTCAAAGAAGGACCCAATATTTATGGGAAGTGTCTAGACAGCCACCAGCGGCTGTTTACATAATACTTAAATTGATAAGGTTCAATTTTCGGGCGAGTAGGTATGTCACGTTGTCAACTGTACCAAATTCGCTTCTGGCACTCGCCTGGTGGCTGAGTAGACACTTCCATATTTATATTCATCATCGACGGTGTACGGACAAATCCTTACGGATTTTTGCTACACCGATGTGTATTATGTTTTAGATTTAAGAGGCTACTTCCACTAGCGCCCCCATCAGTTAAAAAAATATTACTCACTGAATACAAGTTATCGAAAATCCGAAAGACAGATTGAAGTAAAGGTATCCTTGTTTTTTCAGAATCAATCAATTCTGAAAAATATAATACACTGTAGTTACACATACAAAAAATGCGAAAAACGGCCACTTTTAGCAGTTTTTGAATCTGTAACTACAGTGAACTTTATTTTACAGAGTAAATCGTTTGTAAATAAACGAATGTACAGTCAACGGCAGGTCAAGCTTGACACTCGCAGTGCGACTCTAGCCCGTACGCCTATTGAAATAAGAACGGTACAAAGTCCAATGTGTCAAGCTTGATGTACTCTTGACTGTACCTTTACTTCAATCTGTGTTTCCGGATTTTTGATACGTTTCGTATTTAGCGAGTAATTTTTTTTTAACTGATGGGGGCGCTAGTGGACCGGAGGTAGCCTCTTAAGTATTATGTAAGTCTTTTTAAAATAAATAAATAAATAATAATCTTAATAGCTCATCCAGTCCATGCCTCCCCTAAGTGCATATAAAAACAATGCTTGTTTCATGTACAGGATATTTGAAGGGGAAAGGAGGGAAGATGTCTTTCGCAGATTTTTTAGAAGTAATGCACATACATTCGAGAGCTGAGAACCTGCCTAATGAGGTAAGCCATACATCATCAAATTATATTGCATGCTGTGCTCACTTATAAGTAGTCGCTACACTTCTTCTTCTTCTCTTGGTGCCATATCCTAACGGATGTCAGCGATCAGCATGCGGAACTCCTCTCTCTCAAGCTAAGCTGTATAAATTATTTAGTTAAGCAAAGACATTTTTGTGTAAGCTAAGCGTAATAAATAAAAAAAATATATTACTTACCTGATTATTAATTTATTATTAAATTACTTTCTACAACAACATGTTAATGGAATAAGCGAAACCCTCATACACCCCAAACTGACTATTATTAAAATAAATCCATTCCAGCAAAAAAATCTCTTAAAAAAATATTTTCTAGTTATTGTTATTTTAAAGTTTCATCATTGTTCTAGTAGTAGATTGTTAAGCTCTTTAGTGCATCATAAAGCGTGCGCGCACGCCGCGCCCTCTTCGCACCCCTCCTCACCGCTCACGCACCGCGTCAAAAACCTGTGAAATTGATTCTACTCTCGATTCTGAAAATAGTTTGCTATTTTCTCAGTTTCGCTTATTTCGTTAACACGTGTAGGTATATCACATTTTTTTTATATATTTTGTAAAACTATGTGTTATGATGATGCGCCACTGTGCAGAGGATTACTTTAGCACTGTCTTCTTATGATAGCTCCACAGTGCACAGATTATTGTCGCACCGTCTTTAGATGATAGCGCCACTGTGCACAAGATTACTGTAGCACTGTCTTCTGATGATAGCGCTACTGTGCACTGTCTTCAGATAATAGCACCACTGTGCACAAGATTACTGTAGAACTGTCTTCTGATGATAGCGCTACTGTGCACTGTCTTCAGATAATAGCACCACTGTGCACAAGACTACTGTAGCACTGTCTTCTGATGATAGCGCTACTGTGCACTGTCTTCAGATAATAGCACCACTGTGCACAAGATTACTGTAGAACTGTCTTCTGATGATAGCGCTACTGTGCACTGTCTTCAGATAATAGCACCACTGTGCACAAGATTACTGTAGCACTGTCTTCTGATGATAGCGCTACTGTGCACTGTCTTCAGATAATAGCACCACTGTGCACAAGATTACTGTAGCACTGTCTTCTGATGATAGCGCTACTGTGCACTGTCTTCAGATAATAGCACCACTGTGCACAAGACTACTGTAGCACTGTCTTCTGATGATAGCGCTACTGTGCACTGTCTTCAGATAATAGCACCACTGTGCACAAGATTACTGTAGCACTGTCTTCTGATGATAGCGCTACTGTGCACTGTCTTCAGATAATAGCACCACTGTGTACAAGATTACTGTAGAACTGTCTTCTTATGATAGCGACACTGTGCACCGTATGCTGATAATAACGCCACTGTGCACAAGATTACTGTAGCACTGTCTTCTGATGATAGCGCTGCTGTGCACTGTCTTCATTCAGATAATAGCACCACTGGGCACAAGATTACTGTAGCACTGTCTTTTGATGATAGCGCAACTGTGCACCGTATTGTGATAATAACGCCACTGTGCACAAGATTACTGTAGCACTGTCTTCTGATGATAGCTCCACTGTGCACCGTATTCTGATAATGACGCCACTGTGCACAAGATTACTGTAGCACCGTCTTTTTATGATAGCGCTACTGTGCACTGTCTTCAGATAATAGCACCACTGTGCACAAGATTACTGTAGCACTGTCTTCTGATGATAGCGCTACTGTGCACTGTCTTCAGATAATAGCACCACTGTGCACAAGACTACTGTAGCACTGTCTTCTGATGATAGCGCTACTGTGCACTGTCTTCAGATAATAGCACCACTGTGCACAAGATTACTGTAGCACTGTCTTCTGATGATAGCGCTACTGTGCACTGTCTTCAGATAATAGCACCACTGTGTACAAGATTACTGTAGAACTGTCTTCTTATGATAGCGACACTGTGCACCGTATGCTGATAATAACGCCACTGTGCACAAGATTACTGTAGCACTGTCTTCTGATGATAGCGCTGCTGTGCACTGTCTTCATTCAGATAATAGCACCACTGGGCACAAGATTACTGTAGCACTGTCTTTTGATGATAGCGCAACTGTGCACCGTATTGTGATAATAACGCCACTGTGCACAAGATTACTGTAGCACTGTCTTCTGATGATAGCTCCACTGTGCACCGTATTCTGATAATGACGCCACTGTGCACAAGATTACTGTAGCACCGTCTTTTTATGATAGCGCTACTGTGCACTGTCTTCAGATAATAGCACCACTGTGCACAAGATTACTGTAGCACTGTCTTCTGATGATAGCGCTACTGTGCACTGTCTTCAGATAATAGCACCACTGTGCACAAGATTACTGTAGCACTGTCTTCTGATGATAGCGCTACTGTGCACTGTCTTCAGATAATAGCACCACTGTGCACAAGATTACTGTAGAACTGTCTTCTGATGATAGCGCTACTGTGCACTGTCTTCAGATAATAGCACCACTGTGCACAAGATTACTGTAGCACTGTCTTCTGATGATAGCGCTACTGTGCACTGTCTTCAGATAATAGCACCACTGTGCACAAGATTACTGTAGAACTGTCTTCTGATGATAGCGCTACTGTGCACTGTCTTCAGATAATAGCACCACTGTGCACAAGATTACTGTAGAACTGTCTTCTGATGATAGCGACACTGTGCACCGTATGCTGATAATAACGCCACTGTGCACAAGTTTACTGTAGCACTGTCTTCTGATGATAGCGCTGCTGTGCACTGTCTTCATTCAGATAATAGCACCACTGGGCACAAGATTACTGTAGAACTGTCTTCTGATGATAGCGACACTGTGCACCGTATTCTGATAATAACGCCACTGTGCGCAAGATTACTGTAGCACTGTCTTTTGATGATAGCGCCACTGTGCATCGTATTCTGATAATAACGCCACTGTGCACAAGATTACTGTAGCACTGTCTTCTGATGATAGCTCCACTGTGCACCGTATTCTGATAATGACGCCACTGTGCACAAGATTACTGTAGCACCGTCTTCTTATGATAGCGCTACTGTGCACTGTCTTCAGATAATAGCACCACTGTGCACAAGATTACTGTAGAAGCACCACTGTGCACAAGATTACTGTAGAAGCACCACTGTGCACAAGATTACTGTAGAACTGTCTTCTGATGATAGCGCCACTGTGCACCGTATTCCTATTATAACGCCACTGTGCACAAGATTACTGTAGCACTGTCTTATGATAGCGCTACTGTGCACTGTCTACAGATAAAAGCACCACTGTGCACAAGATTACTGTAGAACTGTCTTCTGATGATAGCGACATTGTGCACCGTATTCTGATAATAACGCCACTGTGTACAATATTACTGTAGTGCTGAGGTTTCAAGCTTGAACGAGCTTGCCCAGAAGAAGCATATTCACTCGTAACTTAAATAGATTCGGGTTACATGAACTTGGGAACACATACACTGGCAGAGAACTCTACTCTTTAGCTGTGTGCATTATAAAAGATGTTGTGAAGCGGTTTGTGCTTTGCTTAACAATATATTGGGTATTAAAAAAATAGCACTATTTTAACGCGTTCCTTAGACCATGAAACTGATCGAAATACAAAATTTTTTTTTACCTCCCATACGAAATGTGTAATTACCTGGTGCAGTTTCTATGGGAAGTTGATTTTTTTTCCTATTTCTACCTAGTGTCCCTTGGCAAAAGTTGTTCAGTTTTACGCCTTATATTGTTCAAGGTGGTGAACGCATTCAAAGCCGGCGATAATGAGAAGAAAGGAGTGATCCCTGCGAGGCAACTCCGCAATCTGCTGCAGAATTGGGGCGAGGGGCTGTCCGCGAGAGAGGTAAGCATTACTAATCATTCTAAAGCTGTACCGAAAACTGAAAGGGCGTGCTCATTCAAAAAAACTGAACAACTTTCCCAAAAATTTTTAGAAAATTAAAAAGAATTGGTTTCTCCATGCAAACTGTTCGATCAAAGTGAACAATTTCTATGGACAGGTCAATTTTTTTTTCTATTTCCCAGAAATGTTTCTTTGGAAAAGTTGTTCAGTTTCGTTGACTGGGCACGCCCTTTCAGTTTTCGGTACACCGTCCCTCACACCCTGTAAAATTGCTATAGGAATAAAATAAAACTTGCCTGAAAACAAGGCTAGTATTGTGGTCAGTGTGGTTATATTATTTTGTACTATCTTATTTAGTTTTTAGTGCTTTCAAATATGTCGATATATGGCGTTAAAAGATTTGCGTTTTATTTATTTTTACCCTGTATGGTTGTGATACATGACAGACTGAGCTCGCGCTTATAGACTTTGAGGCCACTGTAAGTTATCCTAAGTCATCGAGTACAAGAAATTTGCAACTTTGTAGCGAGAGTAGTGATCTACAAAACTTTGGTCTGCCAATGCGCAACCTTGTAGGTTCGGTACAGTCGGAACGAAAAGTGGTAACGTATAAGAAAGAGTACACGAAAACTGAAAGGGCGTGCTCATTCATAAAAACTGAACTTTCCCAAACAAACATTTTTGGAAAATTAAACAAGAATTGGTCTCTCCATGCAATTTCCCAGAAATGTTTCTTTGGGAAAGTTGTTCAGTTTCGTTGACTGAGCACGCCCTTTCAGTTTTCGGTCTCACACCCTGTATACTCGTATTTCAACTTCCTATAGAAACTGCTGACAGTTCATATGGTATGAGAAGTCAGATATTCAGGATGTGATTCTGATTTTTAAGCTAAATGTTAAAAACAGGTCGAAATGCGAAAAAGAAATGCAACGATTACCCGATGACATTAAAAAAGAAACTAAAAAAACTAAATTTAAAAAAGAATTGAAGGAATTCTTCATAGATTGTTTGCCTGATACTCGTAGTAATTAAGCACTTTTTAGAAAATTTATATTATATGTTTAACGAGAATCAACTGATCCTACAGTCAAACTGTCTGTGCAGTTTTGTGGGACTTTGTATAGTTTTTAGGTCTGCATTTATATGTAACAATCAATAAAAAAAAACCCCATGGAAACAGTTTATTTTGTATGAAAAGTTTTTTTTTCGTACTTCGACTTAGTTGAAATATTAGATGGTGTTGGTAAATCAATTAAAGATCCATTAATGATTTTTTAAATTGTTTCATGGTAGGCCTTTTTCACTCCGCACTGTAGGTATGACCCGTGGCGCGCAAATGCGTCTTTACTAAAGCAGTCGAATTGACGCATATGTCAAAATCATGGAAATAATAATATACGGCGGCACCCCGCCTGGGAATGACGGATCTGTAAACGTCAATTTACTATTATACTGGGTGTTAATTTGATTGCGTGCCAGGGGCGGGATCAGTATTCAGTAACTGAACAACTTTTCCCAAGGAACATATAGGTCAAAAAACTAAAGCAAATTATTGACCTCCCATAGAAACTGCATCAGCTGATAGCGCATTTTGTATGGAAGGTCAAATTTGGTTTTTCGTTTCTCGACCTATGTACCTTGGGAAAAGTTGTTCAGTTTCAGATACTGATCCCGCCCCTAAGCTATGGCACGCAATCAAATTAACACCCTGTATAATCTGTGCCTCAGTTAAGGTTCTCATTCTTTGCACTCTATTTCTGTTACACTTGTACATGTTTGTTCGTCTGGTTTGCAGGTAGACAACATATTCCGCGAGGCGAACGTTTCAAACGCAGGCACTGTGCGCTATGAGGATTTCGTGAAAATAGCTTGCGCTCCAGTACCAGACTATTATTAATATTCTTTCGTTATACCACTTAAGCCCGCGTCACACAGAGGCGGTAGCGGAAGCGTTCCGGGGCCGGTATTTTTTGTAAAGTATGAGTTCTTATGCACCCTGTCGCAAAAGGCAAAAGCGGTCGCGGCGCGGTATTTTGTTCCCGCCAAACCGCCCCGGACCGCTTTCGCAATCATACCGCCTCTGTGTGACTTGAGCTTTACTGCGGTACTCAGAAGGCTACTTAAAGTTAATCTTTCAAAATTAGCATTTTAGATACCATAAATAAAATACTTGTACAATTACCTCAATTCAACAATTCCTTTTTATTTATTAATAATAACATGATATGGCACTAGTCGTTCGTGGTCCATTTTTATAGTCTTAACAAACTAGTGTAAAATAATGGTACCTATAGTACACAATTCTAATAATTAGAGTAACACATAATTTCAAAACATAATTACAGTAAAAGTTATAAGCGGATTATTTATCCTGAATTTTAAATATACTTATTTAAAATTTAGGATAAAATCTAAAGGTACAGTGAAGAGCACGTCAAGCTTGAGATATTGTATCACTGTTGGATGCAGTACACATTTTTCAATCATGACACTAAAACCAGAGTATATAAGGTGTTTTTAAATTAGACCCAAATATTTCTAGGGGTGGTGTAACTATGATAAAGAAAAAGGTTTATCAAAGTTTTAGAAAAATCTTCCCGCTAGTTGTTTTTTATAATTTTCAAACAAAAAAAAAATATTATTTGCAATCATTCTGTATTAATGATTTCGACCGCCTGAACCGCGCACTCGGCTTGCGCTCGATTGGCTCACGACTCCGCGCTGCCGCCTGTGCTGATACGGAGTGTTCATTTTACGATATTTAGCGGTATTGTTTTTAGGATTTTTCTCGAAAACTAGCGAAAACAAATGTAAAAAAATAATACCAATAGTATTCATTTAGGTGCTTGAGGTAACCCTATCAATATTTGGGTCTAATTAAAAAACACCTTATATTTGACGGAAAGAATAACATTGTTTTACAAACTTGTTTTTTCTGACAGCTTTAGTCGATAGCTTTTGACATAGCTGCAAAATGTGTTGGTAAGCGTTGTAATAAACGCAAAAAATGGATCATAGTCGCGGTGCAAGTGTCAAGGTTAACCTGCTCTTGATTGTACACTCAACAGCACATCAGTAGAAACACTTTTGGACCTTGTGGCGTGGTAATAGAGTTGAAAAAGTTTCTACCGACGTGCGGTTGATCTTACATTCGTCACTTTTTTGAGATGGTAACACTGGATCTTTCGTATGAATATAATTAGGTGTTATCTGTAGAAATGTGAATGTATTCTTCTTAAAGTGGGGCCAACGTTAAGACGTCCGTTTTGACGTTTCTTATCACCAACACACAAGGTTAACTTTTCTTCGCAGGTCACAATTTTTCGTACGTTTGACAGCTGTCAGAACGGACCTATTAAGATGGCCTTACTTTAGGCCCTATTTCACCATACTCTGGTAAGTGACAATTAGTTAACATTTAACGTTAGTTAACAAAACAAAAAAATATTTTGCAATTAAATTATTAAATACATTTAAGTTTGCGTGTGGTGTTGGTTGATTAAATTGCCGTAAGTACACGGTGGGACACTCAATAACTTATCAGTTAGCTATGCGTCGTAAGTAAAAAAAAAACCGGTCAAGTGCGAGTCCATTTTTAGGATCGCAAAACTAAATTAATTTGTAAAGGCCTTTTGCAGATTTCTTAAAAACTGTGAAACTTAGAAAGATTGTTTTATTTTTGCTGTAATGTTTACATAAACTTCTATCGACTGTAATTAATTCAGATTTTTCCTTTCACAAACTTCAGAGATAGGGGGGGGGGGAATGGTACTTTTTTAACATTATTCGTCATAACTTGAAAACTAAAAGTCGTGTATTTTAGCATTACAAGTAAAGCCCTTTCATTTAATACCCCACTCGATCTAGTAACGATAATTAGAAATTTTGGGCCCCTTTACATTAATAACCCTAATTGTGTTTAAATTCTTTCATGTGCAATTAAATTGGGAAACTATTCCAAATTTCAAGTCGATAGCATGAGTGGTTGCTCTTTGAGATGTACAGGTGTGACAGACAAAGTCGCAAGTCAAGGTCACCAGATCCCAAACTAGGCATAGCCTGTAACAATGGTTATTCTATCTATCTATCTATATTATATAAAGCTGGATTCAGGTGACTGACTGACAGAAATTATTAGGGTATAAGGAGTACATTTGGAAGGGTATAATGTATGGAGAAAATGTTTGAAGGAGTTTGAAACCAAAAGGAAAACTATCAGGTGTAGACCACGAGGTTCTGGTGAAAAGTTGGTGAACTGCCCGCCGAAATGAAAAGAGATGGAGGAATGCTGTCATATAATAAATTGTTGCGAACCTTGAGCAGTTTGACGGTGGGTTGAAAAAAATTTAAAAACTTAAAAACCAAGATGGCGGCGGGTCGAGAAACGTTTGTATGAAAAATTTTGAGGGGGAAAAACACCCCGAAGGAAAAATTTTAGAGGCCATAAACTCAAGTCAGATCTTGAAAGGGGGGGAATATCTATCGATGTAAAGAAAAAAAATGTGGTGATGACCTTCTTGGTGAAAAGTTGGTGTACTGCCTGCCGAAACGGTGGGAGATGGAGAGTAGCCGCTATACAAGAAAATGTTGCAAACCCTGGGCAATTTGACGGCAAATTAAAAAAAAGTTGGAATTCTGGAAAAAAAGATCGCGAAAATTTGTATGAAAACTATTCGAGGGGGAAAATCGCCCCGAACATGGATTTTCGTGGGTATTAGCTATACTTGGCCTTGTAGTGAGTCATTAAGGGTACAGGAAGATGTCATAAAAATGTGGTCTCAACGGATTCTTTTAAAAGCTGGTGAACTGCCCGCCAAAACGGTAAGAGATAGAGAGTGACCGTCATACAATAAAATGTTGCACACCCTGGTCAATTTGACGGCAAAATAAAAAAAAATTGAAATTCTGAAAAACAAGATGGCGGCGCGAGGGTAAACTTTGTATGAAACTTTCGAGGGGGGAAATCACCCCAAACGCGGATTTTCGTGGGTATAGGCTATGTTTAGGCTTGTAGTTAGTCACAAGGGGTATAAGATGATTTCTTAAAAATGTGGTCTCAACAGACTCGTTTAAAAGCTGGTGAACTGCCTGCCAAAACGGTAAGAGATAGAGAGTGACCGTCATACAAGAAAATGTTGCAAACCCTGATCAGTTTGACGGCAAAGAAAAAAAAATTAAAAAAATTGAAAAACAAAATGGCGGTGAGCTAAAAACCTTTGTTTTTTCATACAATTTCGAGGGGGTTAATTACCCTGAAATCGAATTTTCGTAGATATAGGCTATAGTAAATATTGTAGAAGGACTCAGTGTGTATTAGAAAAAAATATAAAAAAGTGGTCTCAACGGGCTCGTTTCACCGCTATGAGTGGATACAAAAAGTAACTCGGTGGCGAAAATTTTTTAGCCGACACAAAAGTTAAGTTTGTCTTGCATACATTTTGTACACACTTTGTAAGAAAAACAAATTTAACGTTTCTGTTGTGAAACTCGGCATACGAGGCCGAATGTCGAGTGGTGAGAACAAAATGAGTATAATAGGCTGAAGGTAGAGTCCACCTCCAAGCAACCTGAACCATACAGCGAGGCCGTAGGCCGAGCTCCGCGTCGAGCGAAGCTCGGAGCGTCCCTTCCTTACTTTGGGTCTCCCCAACCTCTCCACCCAAGCAACTAGAACCAACATGGCGAGGCCGGAGGCCGAGCTCCGCGTAGAGCGAAGCTCGGAGCGTCCCCCAGCATGTCGTGTTCCCACATACATCTATTAAGTCAAGGTCTATACGAGGCCGGAGGCCGAGTCGCGAGGCCGTAGGCCGAGCTCCGCGTAGGGCGAAGCCCGAAGCGTCCCCCCTTACTAATACCTCCCCCAACTAACCCCCTCCCCAAGTAACTCTCATCATATAGCGAGGCCGAAGGCCGAGCTCCGCGTAGAGCGAAGCTCGAAGCGTCCTCCGGCTGACCGTGCCCCCACCTCCTACCATAAGCAATTTACGAGGCCGGAGGCCGAGTTGCGAGGCCGCGGGCCGAGCTCCGCGTAGGGCGAAGCCCGAAGCGTCCCCCCTTCGTTGGAAAAATGGCCGCCATCTTGAATTTTTTGGTTTCTGGACGGATTGCTTTCAAAATCGATATCTGAGAGTCCGAGTCGACTGCGATGACGAATCAGATGTCAGAATTGAAAAAAATGTCCGCCATCTTGAATTTTTCTATTTCTCGACCGATTGCTTTCAAAATCGATATCTGGGGGGCCGAGTCGACTCTGATAAAGATCATGTCAAAATTTTAAAAAGTGGCCGCCATCTGGAATTTTTTTGTTTCTTGACCGATTGCTTTCAAAATCGATATCTGCGGGTCCGAGAGTTCTCCGATTTCGAATCCAATGTCAAAATTGAAAAAAATAGCCGCCATCTTGAATTTTTTTGTTTCTTGACCAATTGCTTTCAAAATCGATATCTGAGGGTCCGAGAGGTCTCTGATACCGAATCGAATGTCAAAATTGAAAAAAATGCCCGCCATCTTGATTTTTTTTTGTTTTTCGGCCGATTGCCTTCAAAATCGAAATTTGGTCCTGGATAACAAAAGCAACAGCCACAACGCCTCACGCGGGCTGCTTGCAGCCCGCGCACCCACGCGACCTCTAGTACAATTATATAAATAGACAAATAACTCCCAGCCACAGAATAGCAGAGTATGGTGAATTAGGGCTTAAGATATTTCTAGATAATACGAAACTTTTAGTTACAAATATAAAATATTCTTATATTAATATTAACTACAAAAAGCACACATTTTGAGCTTAACACTAACTCCGGGTTATTTTAGAATACCTTACCAAATAGTAGCCCATCAACAAGGAATTTTTGCATATGATTAAGTTAGCTGAGCATTTAGTTAATAGTAGTTTAATCCATTTTTTTTTTCGTTTATTTCAATGCTTACCAATATACAGGGTGTAAGGGACGGTGTACCGAAAACTGAAAGGGCTTGTTCAGTCAAAGAAACTGAACAACTTTCCCAAAGAAACATTTCTGGGAAATAAAAAAAAATTTAGACCTCTCCATACAAATTGCTCTCTCTGGTCGAACATTTTGTATGGAGAGGTGAATTTTTTTTTTCATTTCCCAGAAATGTTTCTTTGGGAAAGTTGTTCAGTTTCGTTGACTGAACGGTTGTTTAGTTTTCGGTACACCGTCCCTTCCACCCTGTATTTTGCAGCCATGACACTAAAACCAGAGTATATTTAACGGAAAGAATAGATAACATTGTTTTACAAACTTGTTTTTTCTGACAGCTTCAGCCGATTGCTTTTGGCATAGCTGCAAAATGTGTTGGTAAGCGTTGGAATAAACGAAAAATGGATCATAGTAAGTATACGACTTCAAATAAAAAATATCGAATCTACATACAAATTGAAAATCTGATTCGGTCAATTTGTGTGGAGAACAATTTTTTTTATTTTAATTTAAAAGTTATAAAACAAAAGTTGTTCAGTTACATGGGTAGAACTACCCCCCGAAAGTTTTTGGGTATTTGGAATTACACGTTAGGTATACGAGTATATGGACATTAGTGTATAATTAATTGAAGTGGTTATAATATAAATAATGTATTTATTAATAATTGAGTACAGATTAATAAATCATGACTTAGTTTACAATAGCAATAATATATTATGACTAGAATATAATAACTTTTTTAGTTTTTAAAAGTTTGGTGTATAAGAGTTTGGGTGTAAAATAGGAAATATAGTGTGCTATACAAGTTATTTGTTTTGTATCTGACATCCGTTTGCCCACTTATTAGTAATGAGGTCAAGAGCAACAACTTTTATTCTACAACTTTGATAACAACGCACAAAAAAATAATCAACTTTCCATACAAAATGTGTTGGTCAGTTACGTTACTTTGTATGGGAAGTAAATTTTTTGTGCGTTGTTAGCGCAAAGTCGTAGAACAAAAGTTGTTGCTTTTGACTTTTTTTTATGTCACAAGTAGGCAAACGAGCAGGTAGGCCACCTAGTGTAAGCGGAATAATTGGCACTAATAAGATAGCAAAGCGCGTTACCCACCCAGAGAACTAAGATGGTATGGCTCAACCTCTCTTATAGTAAGTGAGCAAACGGATGTCCGGTATAAAAAATAACATAGGATTAATCAAAACCAAATCTCTTGATTAGTTCGTAGCTCCGTACAAACGCTATGATTATATATGAGAAATATAATCATAGTACAGTCAACGACAGGTCAAGTTTGACACTCGCAGTGCGACTCTAGCCCGTACGTCTGTTGAAATAAGAACGTTACAAAGTCCAATGTGTCAAGCTTGATGTGCTCTTGACTGTACCAACGGAATGATGGTTGCTTTCCACCACAGCTGTGGCAGGTAGCTAGCCGGTGAGCAGCCTAAATTCCAATCAATAGGATTGCTCCATTTTCCTAACTAAACATCAAGAGCCTCACCATACAAAAAATCGCAATAATCTATGCAATTAAGTAAACAGCTGCGAATTTACAAGGTCGTATTACATTGGCATAAAACCCTGACAGCCATTGGCCTACTCAAATTGGTAGGGTAATACCACGCGACCCGGGTTTCTTAACTTGGTCGGGTTATATCTCCTATTCCCGTCAACTTTTGTCTATGCTTTATACGTCATTCGAAAGGTAATTTCAATAGGTCGTAAGTCACCATACATGATAAACCACAATAAACCGTAGTTTCTACGCAATAAGGCATAATCTCTAGCTCTACCCGGATTGCATTTCTTACATACGAATTGATACAAATGAATTCCCTTTTTTCCTCCCTGTCACATCACACCCCCCTCTCACTACATACAACGAGCACGAATATGAAATTTAAAAATTTCAAGGTCACCGGTTAGTTACCTATAGTCTGACCTATGCTCACGGAGAGACGGGGGGACATCAATTCATATATTTATACGTCATTAAAATAGGTTTCTGTAAATTACTTACATCGCTCGTCCCCGCTCCCGGCGGCAACTAGTTCTTGCTCTTTGCTTCCCACTCCCCCACCTCCCCGCCACTACCTATACAGCGGTACAGCGGTTGCGGTTGCGGTCAGACTATAGCACAGCTCTGGTGGAGTGACACCATAAAGCTACAGATCTAGAATTCTACTTTATGATATGGAACAATGCACAGAGAACAATGTTTTTTATTGATTTTTTAAGTACCTAAATTGCAAAATACTAAAATAGTTATACTTTTAAATGCATGTCTATTTTATTGGCACTTACATAATTGGACTATGTTTTGATTACCATTGGCTTACTACTGTATACACATACCTAATACAGCACTTAACTGAGCAGGGGCCTGAGACAAGCGGCTTTCTATAATAGAATAAAAATGTATGGTATTGACTAGCTGTCACGCAACATTTGTTAGCTAAAGCCACGACACCTAGCTGAATTCAAAGACTAATTCGGCATACATTGCACGTTGAAGTAAGGATATTGCAATTAATATAATCAAGCCTCCCAGCAATGTATGGCGAATTAGTCTTTGAATTCAGCTAGGTGTGATCGTGGCTTAATGTCAATCCCATACATTTTCATTCGTTTCTACTAGCGTTTGCGATTGTAGAAAGCCACTTGACTCGGGACTAGATTCCTGCGATGCGAAAGGGGCGGTGATTGCCTGAATTTCAACTGTTTTTATATACAATAATTGGATTATTTTGAACCTCTATAGACTCTTAGACAAAAGATCATGCAAAATATACTCTGGTTTTATTATCATGGCTGCAAAATGTGTTGGTAAGCGTTGGAATAAACACAACAAAAGGATAGATTTGACTACGGCGGTATAGCGGTGATTGTCTTAAAGGAAACGGCAATTTTAAATCTACCAATCGGAAGGCACGAGCGTAACGATATTAAATGTAAAAAAATACGTCAATGGTCAATGAGCAGTAAGTAGCAGTCTCTATATTTAAGACCGCTCCACAGTCACGCGAGTTTGTCGCGTGAAAAGCAAGCGAAACGTCAATTTGGAGCTGATTCATATATATTCTTCTCGCCTTCACGAAGGCTCTCGATGTGTCCCCTATTAATCTATAGGTAGCTCTTGCAGAAAATCAAATAACATCGGCTGCATGTCATAATGAATAGTGGTCAATTAATAATAAACTGAGTAGGTACTGCCTAGAATTATACGCGACCGATATAAGTACGTAGTTCACAAAAAAATACCCGAGCATTTTTTCTGATAAGATTTTAAGATTGGAACTGCATTTAGGTACTCACGGCCGCAAGTAAGTGGTGACAAATCCAGTACAGAATGTCTTAGTCGACGTGCGGTGTTGAATTCAACTTTTGTCATGATTCTAATATTAAAGATAATAAGTATCAGTATTGCAATAAGTATGAGATCCATGATTGTTTGTACATTCACGAATGCCACAGGTCTATAGAATAAAGTCTACGAGAAGTTTACACTAATAAAAGCTCGAAAATTTTGTTCAAAAAGCTTTAGGTGCACAAATTCTTTCTAGTGCACGAAATTGAGATTTGACATCTATTTATTTACACTTCGATAAAAATGCAGTTTTAAGTTTTATAAGTTTAAGAGCACAGATCTACACAGCCGATTCTACAAAAATACCTTATTTATAAGATTTTTATCTATTTTTTCAAGACAGTTCCACAACCCATCAGGTAATAAAAGGGATGGTTTACCCAAAAACTGAAAGGGTGTGCTAAGTCATCGAAACTTCATCGAAACTGAACAACTTTCCCAAAGAAATATTTTTGGGAAATGGAAAAAAATAATGACCTCTCCATACAAATTGCTCACTTTGATGGAACAGTTTGTATGGAAAGGTCACTATTGTTTTCCATTCTTCAAAAATTTTTCTTTGGGAAAGTTGCACATTTTCGTTGACTGAACACGCCCTTTCAGTTTTCGGTACAAGAAAACTTGCCTGAAAACAAGGCTAGTGGTCGGTGTTGTTATATTATTTTGTACTCATTTAGTTTTGAGTGCTTCCAAATATGTCTATAGATGGCGTTAAAAGATTTGCTGTTTATTTTTTTACTTTTGCTAATCTAAGTGAAGTTGAGGGAGTAGTTTACAACTTTAATGGCACAGATTATCCAAAAATACATGAGCTGCTTCATCACTAGCTGATTAACAAGTTCTTTATTCTTTCTTTTAAGACAAGTCCTTACAGGGTACAATTAACGTAGGAAATTGCCCGTAAACAAGGCTTAGCGAGTTCAGTATTGTATTTTTATTTCAAAATATATTATTTAGCTTTAGGAAGGAGGAAGACATTTAAAAGCATCTGGTATTTGAACATTGACACGAAGAAGAAGCTTTAAGTGCTTCCAAGTATGTCGTTAGATGGCGTTAAAATACAAACATATGACGTAACTTAGTCTCTACACATCTATAATCTTAACTATGTTCCTCTTTTAAACTTATTGTTTGACCTTGAATCACTTGCATTGCATTTGCAACATCATCCTACCCATGCCATCTATCGAGACATTTGGAACTAAGTCTTTAAAATAAGTAGCTAAAGTACATTTGGACAATACATGCCTAGCTTAGATGGATTTTTCAAATTATTTTGCCTGGTTCGTATCAACGCTATCTATTGAAATTTTTGGAACTAAGTTTATATTTTTTAGCTTTAAAATGATAATATGTCTATTAGTCCGGTCCCTTATAGTCTTATATCGCCAAATTCACTAAATTGCACTAAATTTTTTCCAGGTACTAGTTAGGTAAATAGCTCTCACTTTTTGATAGGAGCCAATTCTTGAATTTTCTATGAAAATTTTTCGAAATTCAAGAATTGGCTCCTATCAAAAATTGAGAGCTATGTACCTAACTAGTACCTGGAAAAAAATTGGTGAAATTGTAAGGCGTGTCTGTGCTGCTAGTGTATTATTAAAAAAAAAAATGACTAGTAGCCATGTGGAACTGGCTCATGACTAGAGTTTACCCAATACCTGTATCAGCGATCAGACGTGTTTGTTCTTCTGGCCCGGTCTCCGTCTTCGGAAGTTTCCCATCTGTCTCAATATCTGCGTGTTCTCGTCCTCCAGTTCTACCGTCATCCCTGACGTGCCCGGCACTACACCCCAGAGCTTCAACTTACTTGGCAGGTAGATTAGCCCCAGTAATGTTATAACTGCAACAAAATATTATGTGTGAGAAAGACTATCACCGTCATCCATTGCTGTCACTTTCTTTGTCAACAAAACAGAGAGAGTCAACAATAGACTTAAAGGAGCTTTAACTTTAAAGACGCTTTGTGAAAATAGTTGTTAGTAACATAATAAAGAAGCTGGAATTATGTAAAAATATTTTACAACACATCTTAGTCATAATTATATCCTTAAATAGATAAACTCACATTTTGTATGGACGGTACAGTTTAGGGCGTTTCGGTATAGAATCACACTTATATAAATCTTAGTCAAACTCAAATCAACATTATTTAGGTCATTGCCATTGTAAGCCACCAAAATAGGATTTGAACCTGCGTCTTCTCCGTCAGTACCGGAGTCGCTTTACCAACTATGCTACCGTGGTCCTGTCTGATGTTGTGAATCTAATCCCTGCCTGTGGTTGTGAAATTTTGCGATTTTCAACTTTGTAGATTTATCTAAACACAGGAAGTGTTAAAATAAAATCATTTTCTGCCAAAAATTTTTCCAAGGATGCTACAAAAGTATGGTGGAAAGGCTCTAGAGAGTCACGACCGCGCATTTTAGCTGTAAGACTATGGAGGGAGCTCCCTGTCCGGCAGAGGACTATTGATGGATGTTATAATGATGAAGAGTCATGACAATCTCTAGGTCTATCCAGCATTGCATGTCTTTCATAATATTCTGCACATTAAAGATTTGGGTTTAAAACATGTTAAAACAAAAATAAAATAAGCACTTACTGTTCAATATACAAGGAAACACAACATAAAAGTTGAGATTTGTCGAGTGGAAGTAAAATGCCTCCATGAAGTACATAATGATTGTTAGCGACAGCGACCAGTATCCCATAGAGACCACCCTGTGAACACAAAATTATTATTTTAAATAGGTAGTTAGGTAAAGAGGAAGAAAAATTTTATGCAAGCTGGGTTAGAACCTCCGACATTCTATCAAAATATTTTAACAAAATTATTACTTCACAACCATTTTTTTTTCTTTATTGTTCCTTTGTTTAGTAATGTTTGCAATTTCAGATGAAAATACATTACTTTTAACAAGTGATAAATTTTTGTTCATATTGTATACAATAAAAATTTAATAAATAAATAAATGCATTTCACCAGTGAATTTTTTTTGTAATATTGGACTTGTTGATCAGATCTATTTATGGCTACCTTATACGAAGGCAATTTGGAAGTTAATTTTGGTGCCTCCGATACCTTGGTCTCTCACAATATGAAAGAAAGAGAAAGCTATTCGGCGATGACAAATTCAAAAACGAACTCAAAACCATATTAATTGCGAAATGTTAATATTCTGTGAAAGAGTTCCTTACTGATAAAGAATTGTAGAAATTAGATGATTTATTTATTTAATTTTCGTATAGATTATATAAATAATTGTGCCGTTAAAATAATGTAATTAGATTAAGATATGTTGCTGTGCCTGAACAAGGCGTTGCATGCCATTGACATTTACTAGTTTTATAAGATGACATGTAATTTGCAACTGGATCAATAAATAAATATTTCTACCTTTCCTATAGCTTCATACTTCCGAGGAACCTAAGTATCGTCCTATGTAAACCAGAGATTGTAGGATAAATTTATACACCATAAAAAACTTGAATTAACTTACGGTCTGTAATGTATGTATAGCGTGCAGTGTATCAGTGCTAATGCTTTGAGCACTGAATACATGCCCAGCATCCGAGATATTGTGAAGTCATCTGAAACATACATGAACAATGTTAATTCTGGGGGTAATGGAGTTGGGCTTCTAGATCCTAAAGGCCACTGCGACCCAACCTGTAAAGAAAGATCAAAATATGCACAAACAAAAAGACGTGACCTGATGGTAAGAGGTGTCTTCTGCCTATAGCACTTATTAAGTTAATTTCTAATGGGGACACTGCCGCTCACACAGACGGGTGATCAAATCATAATCTCGGAACCATTTCACTCTTAAAAACTTACTAAGTTTACTTGTGGCACTTATTGACACTAACAAAACAGCAAAAGCATATTTTCCACCCTGAGAACCAAAGATGGAATATTTCATGTGCACGTAATTCGACTAGATCTCTTAACATTTTATTCAGGACATGACTGTGTAAAGATTGCTGCTTTGCAACGTAAATGGGCAAAGGGTTGCCCAGACAAAAGGATGGTCTTTGATACAACTCAAAATTTTATTTTTAACAAAACCAACAATCCTTATTACTTGACATAATATTTTTATTCTTTCTCCATCACAAATTAGCTCTCATCATTGTAAGAATAATAAAAACTCAGTTAATAAGTGATACATTTAATTTTTATAAGAAAATCCTTATCAGAAAAACCTTAACTCAGTATACTCTTAACAAAATCAGAAACTTAGTCAGATAAGATAAACAAATCAGATACTTAGTCATCAAATCGGACTAATAAATTTCAGAGTAGTATGCCTACTTGTTAAAAGAAACCCTATAAATGAAAAAGTGGGTCAACTTGCATTGATCCTAATTAAAAAACGATATAAGTTAGTTGTAGTTTGAGTTCAATTGGCACTTACCATCCATATGGTCACTATCTCCATTATGATTTAGGAATGTTCTCCTTTCTATAAAGGACCGGCCGGCTGTGCCAAGGTCCATGAAAGCGACAAACGCTATCCATCCACGGAACGCATAGAGTACCTTATTCTGAACAGCCATTCTTCAGCACTCTATTTTTAGCGGAGCTAAGATAGGTCATCAACCCAGTTGAAGTGTATGCAGTGGAATATTTACATCTGGCACTTCGGTACAGCTGTACACATAAATTATATTTGGAAAGCACTTCCAAGAGAAAGAATCACTATTTACAAGTTTTGTCAACAGAATGACCTAATCTGAATGACTGCGAGCATGCTTTGCGGTTAAACCCTAGTTTATTTCCGCGTGTATAGCACAACACATAGAACTGTGGACTGCACGTCCGCACTGCGGTATTTTACCAGCAAGAAAATCCAGCAAAAAACACAAATAAATGCGTCGGAACATAACCTCACTTCTGTGACTGTCATCTCTGCTTCTGTCACTGTCATTTTTTTATTTTTTTTTTACAGTGCGGTTCATTAAGGAAATATTTTACCAACGCTGCAATCAGCGCATTCGAGTCGGATCGTTTTCATTAGCGTGCAAACGTCGAACACAATCGAATATCTAAACGATCCGATATGACTGCTCTTATGTCAATGTCACTGTTCGAATCAAAGTACTTTTTAGTCACAAAGTATTTGGACCCTGTGAATTGTATCCATTTCTTTAGTTTGCTTTCGAACTCCAAACAAACCGACAAAAATCCCACGAAACTCAACCAAAATTAATTTTGACGTTTAATTTGACGTATCGCACACACTGCACTACCTCATTTTCGTATGCAATCTGTGCGTTCCAATATGCACTAACAGACTGCTTTAGAGCACTGTGAGCGCGCTTAAGTCGGTCCAAATTGACCAAAAGCGTGCTCTAAAGCACTCGCTCGTTCACCGCCTTACGTCATTGATGACGTCATCGTTTCTGCTATCAGTGCTTTAGTCAAATAGGTGGAGCAGTGAAAGCGCTAATGTCAAAATCGATTTGACACATAAAATCCCACACGTTTGCAGCCAGCTGATTTTTCTCAAGTTTTGATTTTAATGAGTTTGTCTCTAATGGAAATGAGAGTCGATTTGGCGCACATTTTTCAGGGATTAGCTTAGGCTTTGTTAAAGAAAATAAAAACAAAACTGACATTTTGACAGATGAACACGTGAGCGCGCTTAAATCCATTCCAAATTGACTAGAGCCATTAAAGCAGTGATAGCTTTGTGAGCGTGCTAAATCAATTTGGACCGTCCGTGAGTACTGTATACGCTTTTAGCAGCGTTTGTACAATTTGGAACACAGCGAATGATAGCGCGCTAATGTGACGTCACCGATGACGTCACGTTGCTTGAACGAGTGAATACGAGCAAGGTATGATCCGACTTTGAGCGCGCACACACCGCACACAGTGCTCATATGCGGCTGACGAACCGTAGTGTTACAAAAACAACGGGAGCGAACTATACAGCCCATCAAAATATCTTCACTTAGCAAATATTTGAACACTTTGCCAAACATTTGCGCAAGTCTGGCTGTAATGTTGCCATAATAAATAATGTATTTTATTCCACTCGCGCGCGGCTGGCCATAAATGCCCAAAAATATCGTCGCCATATTGGTATTGTCAAAAGTTCGGAATCTACATCAGGATCCGAGGAAAAAATGATTTCTCGTCTCTTTGCGTTTGTATATTCGCATAACGAGTGATCCTAGAGAATAACCTGTGACTTTAGATGTTTCGTTGGTCGATTTCGTTTTGATATTGGGTTGGCTCATGATGTATTCTGTGGAGAAATGTACGGGGCGCAGTGAAACTGGTACTTCTGAAGAGTGTGATCTTTTCGCCGGTGGTGGCGAAGCAATGGGGAAGGAGGGTGCGGCATCTGACGAAGTGGCGTCGGCCGTGGCCGCGGTTTCCGATGAGATTGGCGACATCTTGAAGGATGAACTGGATGCCGACAGGGCAGATCGCATAGGAGCCGAGCTGGCGGATCTTAGCGCAGAACTCGGTCTCCTGGCTGGTTTAGCAGATGTAGAAGGACAACCAGACTTCGCCTCGCGCTTCGAAGTGCCTTTCGAGTGGATCGCTGTAAGTTACCACGTCATTTCAACTTCGTTTTTCTTTCGTTGGTAGGTATGTACTTGCGTTCCCACGGTAGGTACTAATCTATTCTGTCTTCGCTACGTACGTTTCAATAAAAATATTTTGCTTGGTACGCTGGTCGCGATACGAATTTGGTTGTCGCGGTAGTGTCGATGACCTTTTGAACTTGCTTTTACGAAATTTGGACATGTGACAATGTTTTAAAGTTGTAGTTTACACTTGCCAATGCTCCTATTAGATTGTTTGTCATTATCATCATAGCAACAAACATGAAATCTTAGAAAATATGCTGATATACTCTGTAGTAACTGATAGAGTGATTGACCAGTCTTGTTTGGTTAAAAAGGGTGTTTTCCAGCACCTTTTCAAAGTGCAAACTGGATTGCGCTGCGGATGGTAAAAATTGTAAATATAAACACTGTTGCTAAACGGTCACCCAGTTATGAAAATGATTAACACTACGGATTGTTTCTTGAATTCAACGCACACATCACATTCACTGAATATAGTCGGTTTATTTCTATATGCGTGCATTCGTCGAATACGATCGAATACAGTTTTAAACCAGACTAGAGCGCGCTTATGTCAATGTCACTGAGAAAAATTAAAATTTTGATTTTGTTTTGCGATTTAAGAAATTATTGAGAGATAATGATTATTCGATAAGATAATTAAATCTAAAAACCCCAAAAAAAGTTGAAAACAACCTCTCGAAAACGAGATTGATGACAAATGTCTTATGAATTTGACGTTTCGCACACGCTGCACTACCTCATTTTCGTATGCAATGATAGCGCGCTAAAGTGACGTCACTGATGACGTCACGTCGCCTAAACGAGTGAATACGAGCAAGTTTTGAACCGACTATTAGCGCGCTAAAACCGCACACAAAGCTCACGAGCAGGTTTTAAACCGTAGTGTAAGTCTGGTTGGTACTGTCAAATGTCTGTATGATATTTTCTTTATAAAAATTACCAACAGTGATGAGTGTGCCACCTATTGACAGTTGAAAAACTTCATTGAAAATTGCCTATTAAGAGTGAGTTCCAAAACGGTAATAGTTAACATTTGACAGTAGTCTGTCTCGACCACACCGATGGACGTCATATAACACTATCCTGCTGTCAGAGTAATTTTTACCCAATTCGGAATGCAACCTAAGAGTGAGTTCCAAAATGGTAATAATTACCCTTTGACAGTAGTCTGTCTCGACCACACCGATGTTTTGAGGGTAAAGGGGCCGGGCTCCTAATTCCCAACGGCCACTGCGACCTGTACAGATCTATTGTAGCCATCTCGACCACACCGATGGATGTCATATAACAATATCCTGCTGTCAGAGTAATTTTTACCCAATTCGGAACGCAACCTAAGAGTGAGTTCCAAAATGGTAATAATTACCCTTTGACAGTAGTCTGTCTCGACCACACAGATAGATGTCATATAACGCTATCCTGCTGTCAGGCAAATTTTTACCTGATTTGGAACGCAACCTTAAGAAGGTGTAAAAGAATTAGTGAGCACTATTTTGGCATGTTCTAAATGACCATGAATTTGATCAACCTAAATAAGGAACATAGGTCGAAATACAAAAAGAAAATTTCAACTTTCCATAGAAACTGCACCAGCTGATAGAAAATTTTGTATGGGATGTAAATTTTTTTTTTCGTTTGTTGACCTGTGTTCCCAAGGGAAAGTTGTTCAGTTTCATGGTTTAAGTAACAGGTTAAAATTTAAGGGTGCAATGGCTCCTTAATCACAATCAACTGTCTGTGTGCACCACAGCTTCCCCACAAGAAATGAACAGGTTAAATTTGTTTCTACTTATTATCTTACACCTGATATAGGTATTGAATTTTTAATGTTTTTGTTTATTCTACTGATTGATATGTATAGTAGGTATATACATTATCCACCAAGAATCAATCATTTCAGTAGTTTTGAAACAAATCATTCCAATTATGTATGAGTAACTCAAAAATAATCTTGTACTATTTTAAGTACCTACTAAGAACATGTCTCATCATGTCATGTTTAGTCTCGGTTTAGTGGTTAAAGTATTCAGTAGCTGTGGACACAGAAGGTCTAGGTTCGAGTTGTATTAGGAATACTGCCAAAGAAAAATCACTAATATATAAGACACTGCAGGTTGAATAACCTGATTTTTCTAAAAGTAAATTCATGGAATTGTGAATTCACAAAAGCAATAATACAAAAATTTATTTAATTTCATGCTTCGAAAGGCTGGTCAAGCCTTCGTCCTAGCTGCTATCTTAGAGGTAAAATGTAACATTGTCAGCAGCATTGAAATTATTATTATAAAAAAAAATTACATAATTAAACCTCGTCTTACAGGGTCACTGCATATTTTCAAATTTAATTTAACAAGATTCCTGTTTATTTTGTGGAAATCATAATTTTTATACTTGTTTCTTCCGACCATTCCAAATATCTTATAATGTTAAAAACAAACGGTTCACACAAAAGCGAAAAAATATTAATAAAATAGTAGGTTTAGGCTAGTTTAGTTTCACTTACTTTGTTACCAAGTACTAAGTGCAAGTAAAACCTTTTCCAAATAGCCTCAGGATATAAGGACACATTGACAGTAATGAATCATGAGACCTCCATAAAAGAACTTACAATCCAAAAAAGGTTGTTAAGTACACAAACAAAATTACTCAATTATTTGGGTATTTCTGTCTAGTTGAACCTATGTAAAATAATATGTACTGTCTGTGTGTGTTTTGTTTACAAAATGTGCTTGCATGTTATTGTAGAGGAATTTTTCTTTTTTTGGCAAAATTTACCAAGGTTTGAAGAAGAGTGGCACTAAATAGAACTCACTGGAAGGAGTTGGAGGAGGCCTTTGCCGAGAGGCACCTTGTGCTAAGAGATTTACTGTGACAAAAATTTTACAAGAGGACAATCAAAACATACAGCAGCACAAATTGAAGAGGCGCATCATCAAGTTCTATTCAGTTTATTCTTTTTTTCGAATGAAATGGAATGTATATTGAATTACCACTTTCCAGATGGGCCACCGTGGCTCCGGCAGTGGATCATCATCATCGTCCTGGTCCGGAGCACGAGGGGGCAGAGCTCGCAGGCCCGTTCGTCCGCAGAGAGCGCCGCGGCGGAGGCCTATAGCCAAAGGGAAAGAAGTTAAGGTAAGAGTCCGTTCTATGCAGGTGGAATCACTTAATTGTCTAAAAAAAAACAATTCCCTGCTTCAGAAGGCATGTTAAGCCGCTGGTCGGGATGCTATCTCATGAAGTAGTTGTTATGCTATCTCATGAAGAAGTCGTTATGCTATCTCATGAAGTAGACGTTATTCCATCTCATGAAGTAGATGTTATGCCATCTCATGAAGTAGTCGTTATGCTAACTCATGAAGTAGTTGTTATGCTATCTCATGAAGTAGTTGTTATGCTATCTTATGAAGAATTCGTTATGCTATCTCATGAAGTAGTTGTTATGCTATCTCATGAAGTAGTCATTATGCTATCTCATGAAGTAGTCATTATGCTATCTCATGAGTAGTTGTTATGCTATCTCATGAAGAAGTCGGTATGCTATCTCATGAAGCAGTCGTTAATAAGTTATGTCAGAGGCATTTCGCGGCTCAACAATACTGATACCGGGGTTTGTGAGGATCTTACTACCCACACAATTTGAATGAATGAATGATTGCCTCTGTGTAACAACATCATCTAGAGCTTGAATGGATAGTACAGTCAAGAGCAGCTCAAGCTTAATAATAATATCGCACCTTTTTGATGGGGTCATTTGCTTTTTTTATTTTACTTTACGCGGCTTCTAAATGTTTCAGTAGATACATAGCCTCTGTGGTCTAGTAGTTAGAGCGCTCGGCTCTCGATCCGGAGGTTCTGGGTTTGATACCCGGTGGGGACACTGTCAAACAAAAATCCCTTTGTGTGACCTCCCCAGTTTGGTTAGGATATTGCAGGCTGAATCACCTGATTGTCCGAGTAGTTAGATGGTTCCGTGCTTCGGAAGGCACGTTAAGTCGTTGGTCCCGACTTCTATTCTATGTATGTAGTCGATAACGAGCCGTGTCAGAGGCCTTTGGCAGCTCAACAACTCTGACACCAGGGTTTTTGAGGTCGGTCATTGCTTGCAACCCATACGAAATGATGATGATGAGAAGATACACACACAATACTTTGGCTACTCTACACATCACAGTGGCAACAGTAAGCCACAGAGCTTGTGTAACAGAAAGGGTATATCAACCCTGAAGGATGTGGTTCAGACCATGAAACTGAACAACTTTAGCCAAGGAACATAGGTTGAATTCGTAAACTAATTTTGACCTATCATACAAAATGCGCTATTATCTGATTCGGTTCCTATAGCAGGTGAAATATATTTTTTTTCATATTTTGACCTACGTTTCTTAGGGAAAGTTATTCAGTTTATATGAAATTGCAAATGTGATTGGAAAGTTTGTATGAAGAGGCCGATTTCATTATTCATTTCCTGAAATTCTTATTCACTAAAAGTTGTTCACTTGACTGATCATGCCTTTTCAGTTTTCGGAAACCTGTCCCTTAAGGAGGATCCACACATTCCTCTCCGATCTTCCGATTAACCAGAAGATCGGACGACCGAATAGGAATGTGTGGATCCTCCTTTACATCTATGAACAAAAGCCCTACCACCTTGGAAAGTGGGGGCAGTCTCCCCCTTCCACCTACACATTGTCCCCCCACCACCCACACATTGCCCCCCATTACCCACACATTGCCCCCCATTACCCACACATTGCCCCCCCATTACCCACACATTGCCCCCATCCACCTACACATTACCCCCCATCACCCACAAATTGCTTCCCACTGCCTACACATTTCCACTCAATCAAACTTTAAGAGAATTTAATAAAGATTCAACTTAATGGGAATCCAACTTTCGGAGAATTCACCATAATGGTCCTGAAGGCCCACATCTGACTTCAGGGCGAAAACTGCTTGTTTTCCTGTAGCGGTGTGTGCATGTGTAAGTGCGTCCTTTTCGGACAAGAGTTGCCATATACTGCATTAGCTTATATACACTCACCGGCAGAATAACCGGCCGGTCTATTTTATACAAGTATGGGATCAAATGAAGCTTCAATATATTTCCTAAACGAAATAAATATCCGTGAATAAACAGTGAGATCATTAAATAAGGTGTCTGATAACCGATTCTTGAAGATTAGACCTGTGCACGGTATCCAGGAAATTCCGTGCATCGTTCAGAAAAAAATATACGTCATTTTGTCAGAAATCTCTTACATTTAGCAAATTAAAATGTTTTAAGAGTCGCACGGGTTTTCTTCAACATTTTAGATATACGTAATCTTTGACAATATTGTTAATAAGATTCTTATCTAAAGACCTCATCAATCAGATTTGTATTTTTATTCAATTTAGGTAAGATATTGACGCTTCGTTTGCCCCCCCATATTTGTATGAAAATATATGAAAAAAAAAAACAGACCGGCCGGTTATTTCTGCCGGTGAGTGTATTTACTGTGACTATGGCCATCGTACGCCCAGGCTCGTAGGGCCCGCCACAGCCCCTAGTCACCGCGAATTCTCTGTGGACGCATACTATTCGGTATATTCCAGACCTAATGTGTATTGTCGTGCAGATATCCCGGCGACGTGCGCGAGTGTCGTTGCGGGTGGCGCGCGTGGAAGCAGCCTCTGACGCGTCCGACGTGGGTGCCGATTCTGACTCGGACGATCAGTGGACCGAGCTGGATACCGCTTGTGAGTACAGTATTTTGTGTCCTATCGTTAAAACCGTCTCAACGTCTTCTTTCTTCGGTATGGGATTTAGGCCAGAGAAATTAGTATTTGACCTGGAAGTAATTAAGTATGGCTGTTTTTTCTTGGATTCTTGTTAAACAACTAATCTCTCCTACAAATGTGTAATTATTAAAATCGTATGACCTCCGGAACATAGTTTAATTTAATAGTTTTAAATTAAATTAAAAAAATTCCTATACAAAAATGCTAATGCAATCAATCGATTAGCATTGTCAATAGAACTTTAATTCTAAGTAGTTTACCTAAAAATTAAAAAGTTTTCCCATTGGAATTGCTGAAATTCGGAGTTTCAGTAACGTAATAAGTTAACTCGAAATTGCACTTAAAGGATAATATGTAATGGAAGTAAGTTTAATGTTTTACTTCTTAAATATTATTTTAAATACATTTTATACAAAATTAAAATGTCAACTGTAATGATAAACTCTATTTCTAAATTTTTCGGTTTTATATATCAAGAAAAAATTAAAATGAGAAATTATATTTTTAATTATACAAATTTCACAAAAACACATACTTCTGTAAAAAAATTAAAAAGAAATACTTACAGGATATTATAATATGAGGCATCGGTCACTCTTCGCATACAATACTATCCTCTACCCGCGCAGCATTAGAGTCTAAAGCGGTAGAACGGCTCGTGCGCAACGCAATGTAGCAAATCTACAAATTAGTGGTACAGCCAAAATAGCAAGTCCTAGTGTAATTTTTCCGTTTTAGAATATTTGTACCAATACCTATTGTTGGCTTTGGATGACTTATTATTTCTACTGTACCTACCTATCCATTATTACTGTCCATAAAACTGCGTCGATGCCTAAACTAACGTTTCACCTATCAGTTAAGATACTTTTAATTTCAACTTGTAAGTGTTATCTTTTAAATAAAAATAATATACTTACAGGTTGTTAGAGACAGCCTTCCGAATACTGAAAGGGCATGATCAGTCAACGTAACTGAACAACTTTCAGCGAATAAAACTTTCAGGAAATAAAAAAAATATCAGCCTCTCCATACAAGCAACTTTATTCATTCACTTCATTTCCTGAAAGTTTTATTCGCTGAAAGTTGTTCATTACGTTGATCATGCCCTTTCCGTACCTATTCGGAAGGCTGTCCCTTACACCCTGCAAGTAATTATCAGTACCTTCTATTTAGGAGTCGTTCGTCAAATCGCTAACGTAAAACTCGCAAGATGTAAGCAAGTACGTCAATCAAAAATTTTGGGTTCGTCTCACAGTCCCCCAGTCCCGAAGACACCCGTCCCGCTGGTACCCGAATTAAAATTTTATTTATAAAGCCGATTAAAAGTTAATTTTGCTTAGAAGTACCGTCAGCTGGAAAAGTTTTATTCCAAATACTTCGCTGAGTATTTTTGGCAGGCGGTAGGGCTTTTGTGCAAAGTCCTTCTGGGAAATTACCACCCCCTTGCCTTTTTCTGCCGTAAAGCAGCAGTGGTACTGCTATGTTACGGTTTGAAGAGTAAGGGAGCCAGTGAAATTACTGGCACATGAGATATACCATCTTAGTTCTCAGGGTGGGTAACGTGCTTTGCTGTCTAATTAGTGTCAAATTATTTCTCTAATAAGACAGTGGGTGTCATGGGCGTTGGTGACCACTTACCAACAGGAGGCCCACCTGCTCGTTTACCAACTTGTGATATTAAAAAACTGAACATGAAGGATTGGTTGCTTCACTTAACGACTTATTTATTTTTGTTTGAGACAACATCAGCACTTATTATATAAAAATTTTACATGATCTTATTACATCATAAGTCAATAATAGCTGTCCATGGTATTATTACTTATGTTGAGAACAGATTGAAAGAAGAAATAGCTGGATATATGCGTTTTGCTCTCTCCATCCTATTCGCCATAATGAAACGAGTGATTTTGATGTTGTTATACGAGGGCGGGATGATACCTCGCCTAGGAAAGGATTACAAAGGAAAGGATTGAAAAGTGCGAAAGTCTAAAACAAACCTTTTGTTTGTTTGTTTGTTTGTTTGTCTGTCTGTTTGACCGAGCATCACGCAAAAACTACAGAACGGATTTTGACGAAACTTTAAATATTGATAGTGTATGTCCCAGAATAACATCATATAAAAAAAAACTCGAAAAATTGTCGAGAAATAGTAAACCACAAAAAAAAAACTTCGGCATAGTACAAAGTCAGTACATTTCAGAAGTCAACTTTGATTGTGGATTTTATCCGGAACTGATAACAAAACACTGTAGGTTTATACTTTGTGTTCAAGTCTTTGGTCCAAATACAAATATCGAGAATCCGTTTCTGATTTTTTTTTTAAGGGAAGCACATTTCGTGGTTTATTTGCTCATCATTTTGTTACTATGGTTACCAATGGTTACTTTAAACAAGTTGAATATGAAATGGCTATGAATAATAATAATTATGTGATTATAAAAATTATTATGAAAACTGGCAATGTCCACTGCTTTATGTACTCCATTGAATGGCAAAAGCATGGCCTGCCACACTCACATAACCTTTTGTGGCTTTAAGATAAGATCAGGCCCAACGATCTTAACCAAGTGATTAGTGCAGAGCTTCTGGACCCAGAATAATATTAAGGCTCATATGATTCACGGGCCCTGCGGTATCGTGAATCTAAATTCACCATGTATGAAAAACGGGCGTTGCTTCAAAAGATTTCCGAAAGTATTCGTCAGTGAAACAGTCACTGGTGAGAATGGATATCCAAGTTATCGGCGCCGGTCGCCCAGGTAGGTGAACTGAGCACTGAGATGAACTCGCGTGGCCAATAGGGAACGTGCACGAATTTTTTTTATATAAGAAATTTATTCTCATTCATGTAATAAACAGACTTGTAAAACTATTTTTCGAATAACTATAATATTAAAAAAGATATAAGCCATCGAAGATTTGTTTCTGTCCCTTTCTAGCAAAACGAAATTTAATATGGAGTTTATAGAGCTGTAGTGAATTGTGACGTCACTATTCATGTCGGATCTCTCTGTCTAATTAGTAGTTTTAAATGCTAATATCGGCCGTATTTCTTAGCCGATTTAAATTTTAATTTCACTTTTTGTCATCTCTAGTACAGTATTTTCATATTTTATTAATAAATGCGACTAATAAAATTTGTGCATGTTCCCTATTGTTGTTGATAACAGATGAGTAGTTTCGTACTCACCAGTGCATTCTTGGGCTTTTGAGACACACATCAAAGTTGAGTCATGTGCAAGCGTCGCCTCTATCAAATACATTTGTAAATATGTCAATACTGATAGCCCAGGCTCCATACATTTATGAAACATCACCTTTCATTCTGATTATTTTTAAGTTAAATTACTTTCGTCACCCGCGTATTTCTCATATCTAGAACCAAATTAGTATTAAGTCTCGACAGCTACTGAAAATACAAGTCAAATATGAGTCGGACTCGGGCGCCGAGGGTGCAAGGGTTTAATATGTTTATAGGCAATAAAGTTAATTATGATGAGTGTTTAGCAGATTTCAAAAAACTGCTACTTAGAGTGATCGTTTTAGTTTTCCTGTAATATTTACATAACCTCTATCTACTATACTTAATTAAATTTTCTCCTTTTGCAAAATTCGGAGATAAGAAGGGGGGGAGGGGGGATGCTACTTTTATACATATGTTGAATAAGAATTTATTTTGGAATGTACCGGTAACACCCTTTAATACCCCACTCGACCTTGTAACGATAATTTAAAATTTTGCCCACCCTATTTAGGCCCCTTTTACAATAATAATATGTTTTTAATAAATTTGGGCAAACATATTCTAAAACTATTCCTTTCAAGTCATAGCGTGGTTGCTAATAAACAGGTGTGACAGACAGACAGACAGACGAAGTTGCACCATAAGGGTTCGGTGTTTATCATTTTGGTTCGGTGCCCTAAAAGTTCATTTTCTTACCTTGAAAATTTTTTTATGCCGACGGTACTAGTTGAAAACTATAAAACGATAACAATGTAAAATGTATTAAAATTTATGGAATTCGGGTGCCAGCGGGACTGGGGGACTGCGGAAATAATCCAAAATTTACATTAAGCCACGATCACACCTAGCTGAATTCAAAGACTAATTCGTCATACATTGCTCGTTGATGTAAGGATATTGCAATTAACATAACCAAGCCTCTCAGCAATGTATGCCAAATTAGTCTTTGAATTAAGCTGGTGTGATCGTGGTCACAAGTTTAGTTTTTAAGTAGGTAGTAATTATGAACGTTTTATCTAAGGTACCTAGTTAGAAAGAAAAATAGTCCCATACCACAGATTAGTCTATAGTACCGACAGTTTAACAACGCGAAGATGTCTACTACGCAGGTAGGTATTCCCGCTAGCGCAAACTTGCAAATTGAAAAATAGAATAGGTACATTCGGTCGGCGGCGTTTTTGCTCCGTGGCGGCGGCCGGCGGGGCTCGTGCCCCTCCCCCCTTTCCTCGGTTTCTCCGCCGCGTTCGCTCACCACCGCGGTACGCTAGAGCATTCTTACCTATTTTTACGTAAGTAATATAATAATTATATATTTTTCCAACATTCCCAATCTGCGACGTCAAACATTCGAATGTAGGCTAATCAGTAGACCTAAGATATGATTAATTAAAAAGAAATACGCCCATTAGCATTTATAGCTGATTAGATAAATGCATATATATCATAGGGGGCTTTTCCCTACAACTTACATTTTTAATTATTGTGAAACCTAATAATGCATATCATCAGGAGTCATAAATCATTTTAAAATTGGCATAAATATTTATAGCTCCTTAGAAAAATAATAATATATATATTTATAAATTTAAATTATAAAGCAAAATTATAAAGTGTTTAATAATGATGCCAAATATTGTTATCTAATATTTACAATTATTATAAATAAGAATTGGCCCATAAGTATTTTTGGCTCGTATAATACGATTTTTTTTGTTTAAAATGTATTTTTCGTCATCTTCCCTATACATTTATTTTTTAATACTATTTTTCATATATGTATTTAAACTTAATTTTGACAATAATAATAAAAAAGTCACATTTATATTTACTTCAAACCCACTCATATAAAAGTTTCTAAATACCCTGGACTAATTTATCAGTACGACACGTAGTCCGATAGCTTACACTCTGATGAAACCAATGAGCAGCTCGCCACATAAACTCAGGTCATGCCGTCTATTGCTGGGATAAGGTGTGAAAGAAATAGTTGCATGTAAACATATGTACAAAAGGGAACCTACCTACCTGTACCTATTAGTAAACATATGTACAAAAAAGAACATTCTAGCTCATTTACTGGACAACATTGCAAAAAAATTAGATAGACAAAGGAAAGCCGGTATGCTAACAATGTGTTAAAACTAACTTTGAGAGATTTTCTTTCTGCCAACAATATGTCATGCAGTTTGGCGAAGGTTTACATGTAAAATGTGTGTGATATTTTAAAATTAAGGCTTTTTATTATTATTATGTAGGTGATCTGATTACCGGCATGCGTCGCGGCAACTCCAACAGTATAATACAAGGTTATTTTTAGGGTTCCGATACCAAAATGGTAAAAAAAAGGAACCCTTATGGTGCCGCTCTGTCTGTCTGTCTGTCTGTCCGTCTGTCTGTCACACCTCTATATCTCAGCAACCACTTACGCTATCGAGCTGAAATTTGGAATAGTTTTAGAATATAGTTGCCCAACTTAATTGCACATGAAAATTTTTTGAAAAAAGTATGATTATTAATGTAAAGGGGGCCAAAATAGGGGGGGCCAAATTTCAAATTGTCGCTACTAGGTCGAGTGGGGTATCATATGAAAGGGCTTTACTTGTACATTTTAAAATATATTTTTGTATTTTTTTAAGTTTCTTAGTTTTCAAGTTATGATGAAAAATGTCAAAAAAAATACCATTCCCCCCCCCTTATCTCCGAAGTTTGAGTAAGGGAAAATCTGAATTAATTACAGTTGACAGAGGTTTATGTAAACTTTACAGCAAAAATAAAACGATCTTTCTAAGTTGCACAGTTTTTCAGAAATCTGCAAAAAACCTTTACAAACAAATTTAGTTTTGCGGTCCTGAAAATGGACTTTATTGCTTCCAAAAATACTATAGGTATATCGGAACCCTCGGCGCGCGAGTCCGACTCGCACTTGACCGGTTTTTTTTGGACTTGATATGCGTATGTGTCCACCTCATTACACAGGTCAAAACCAACAACTTTTATTCTACGACTTTGCTAACAACGCACGAAAAATTTTCAACTTCCTATACAAAACGGGTCGGCTCGTGACCGCTTTAGTAGTCGAAAATTTTTTGTGCGTTGTTAGCAAAGTCGTAGAACAAAAGTTGTTGCTTTTGACCTCTGTAATAAGGTGGGCATACGCATATCAGGTCCAAAAAAATTACCTAGTATATTAAAAAACTTTGTGTTGGGATAATTCTGGACATATACATCATTTATTTCCAAATACGCAAAACCTCTCGGGAGGTAGTTCTTCCCATATAACTGAACAAGTTTTGTTCTACAACTTAAAATATTTGGTTCTCCATACAAATTGAACTGATTAAATTTTCATTTTGTATGAAAATTCGGTTTTTAAAAATTTTAATTTCCAATAGTTGTTCAGTTACGTGGATGGAACTACCTCCAGAGAGGTTTTGCGAATTTAGAATTACACGTTGTATGAAAATAAATACATTATTGTAATGGTTAAGTATCAATTTTTTTTAGTTATTTTTCAAAGCTTAAAAGCGACAGGTCTAGACTACAGAGACAGAAGAATAATATATAAACTTTATAAAGAACAAGAAACAACAATAGAAGTAGGAGAGGAAAAAGGTACAGCTAAGATACGACAAGGAGTTAGACAAGGGTGTCCACTCTCACCACTAATATTCAATATTTTTATAGAATGCGCAATAAGGAAAATAAATGATTCTGAAAAAGGGGGCATCAAAATTAACGGGAAAAATATACAATTTATAAGATTTGCTGATGACATTGCTGCAGTAGCTGAGAACACATTACAATTGGAAGAATTAGTTACAGAAATGGACATGATATTTAAAGAATTTGGGCTTAAAATAAACAGTAAAAAAACAAAAAAGTTAACAGTTTCGAAAAAACCAGCAACAAACGACACAATAATTCATCTTAATAATGTCCCAATGGAATCGGTGAAACAATTCAGATATTTAGGCAGTTTAATTACTAATGACTCCAGATGCACTCCTGAAGTTGTTTCTAGAATTGCAATGGCCAAAGCAGCTTTTAACAACAAAAAACACCTTTTAAAAGCTAAAATCTCTAGAAGTGTTCGGAAACGACTGATAAAAGTGTACATCTGGAGCATTGCATTATATGGTTGTGAGACGTGGACTCTAACACAAAGAGATAGAGAGAGGTTAGAAGCGTTTGAGATGTGGTGTTGGAGGAGAATGGAAGGGATCAGTTGGACAGAGAAAAAGACAAACGAGGAAGTTCTAGATTTGGTTAAAGAGAAGAGAAATTTGCTGAGAACCATCGAAAATAGAAGAGGGACGATGGTCGGACACCTGATAAGACATGACACTTTCATAAAGAATATTATTGAAGGAAAAGTAAGAGGAAGAGGAAGACCAAGACGCACTTATTTTGACCAGATAAAAGAGAGGGTAAACGTCGAGTCTTATCAGGATGTCAAATCATTGGCAGAGGACAGAGAGAAATGGAGATTGCTCCACCGACAAGAGCGCGGCTCTTAAATATGAGAAGAAGAAGTTCAAAGCTTACCAACACATTTCGCAGCTATGTCAAATGCAATCGGCTAGTTGTCACAAAAAACTTTGTAAAACAATGTTATTTTTTCCGTCAAATGACAACCGGAATTTTCTATATAACGAATACTCAGTGTATTAAAAAATCTGTTTCGGAGTGAACAAAAGTAGCAACCCCAAAAATCGGATACACAACAACACTACGGTTTGTTTCTTGAATTCAACGCACACATCACATTCACTGAATATAGTCGGTTTATTTCTATATGCGTGCATTCGTCGAATACGATCGAATACAGTTTTAAACCAGACTAGAGCGCGCTTATGTCAATGTCACTGAGAAAAATTAAAATTTTGATTTTGTTTTGCGTTTTAAGAAATTATTGAGCGATAATGATTATTCGATAAGATAATTAAATCTAAAAACCCCAAAAAAAGTTTAAAAAAATCTCTCGAAAACGAGATTGATGACAAATGTCTTATGAATTTGACGTTTCGCACACGCTGCACTACCTCATTTTCGTATGCAATGATAGCGCGCTAAAGTGACGTCACTGATGACGTCACGTCGCTTAAACGAGTGAATACGAGCAAGTTTTGAACCGACTATTAGCGCGCTAAAACCGCACACAAAGCTCATGAGCAGGTTTTAAACCGTAGTGAAAGTGTTCATACAAAAAAAAAGAACATGAAAAACGTTCCGTTCCATTCATATTTTACGATTGTGGTCATAATATCATTTGTATTTTTCATGTCGAATATTTTGTGTGCCACGCGTAGTGAATCATTTTGTTTTTCATATAGTTGCGCTGTTACGAAAAAAAATATGCGTCATAAAAAATTTTACGTCAGTGACAATCACACAAAGAGAAATATTCGTAAACTAGAATGTATTTGATAGTTTTTCCTTTTTTTACTTTCGAGCGGAGCGAGAAAGGTATTGTATTCGTGAAAAAAAAAGTTTTTTTAATAGACAAGTTTATTTATTTCTTAACAATAAAATTGTGTCGAAAATATCTTACAATAATCATAATCAATCAATCAAATACCTAATTACAATTAAAACTGTCAACAAATATTAATAAAAAAAAAAAATATATTCATTAAACTAATAAGGAAATAAAACGATCACAAAAGTCAATTTAAATAAATCAATAAAAGAACAATGGCAAAGTCCCATACTTCATTTTATTTGGATAAAAATCCCAGCGTCTTCAAATCAAAAATCAAAAATTTATATAATTATAAAATAAATTTATATAATAAAAATTTATATATTTAATAGACAAGTGTTGCAAGCACGTTCGATATTTTATACATTTTGAGTATTAAGTGCCAGAACTCCTTTACTCTTGTTTTAGTGCCATTGCTGCAAAATAGAATAAACGAATAAAAAAAAAAATGGTAACATGATGCTTTTGTCAATCGCGTGCGCTCTCTACTTGTAGACATGATTTTTTTAATAAGCTTACTCTTGACCTCGATCTAGTCTGAGGACAGAGATGAGGTCGACGATGGAACGAGTTTGCCCAAAAGAAGCCTATTCACTCGCGACTTGAATAGATAACCTCTTTGCTTCAACTGTACTGAAATAGTGTTTTTTTTCTTGCAGCGGGCTCTTCCAACAGTTTATCTTCAGTGAAGGATGCCGCGGAGTGTGACGACCACAAACCGGTATGTATTCTACTTTCATATTACTTATAGTCCAGTGGGTTAACGTCTTATATCGCCTTTTTTTTTTTTTATTATGTATGGGCTTACTCTTGACCTTTACGTGGACACGCACCAATGCACCAATTTTTTTTCCAGGTACTAGTTAGGTACATAGCTCTCAATTTTAGATAGGAGCCAATTCTTGGATTTTCAATGGAAGTGGCTCCTATGTACCTAGCTAGTACACACGACCGCACATCAGTAGAAACACTTTTGGACCTTATGGCGTGGTAATAAAGTTGAAAAAGTTTCTACCGACAAGCGGTTGACCGTACCTGGAAAAAAATTGGTGCATTTATAAGGCGTGTCCACGTAGAAATACTAAGCGGCCGCAATGTTCTGCCTTACCTAGCTTTAAATGCATTATGTGTCTATGTCGCAGGTAAATTATATAATTCGTCGTTTTACATTATGCCTTGGCATTCTACAAAATGCCGAGAAATTTTTGATTCGTCATTTTACATAATGCCGCGTAATTTCATAAAACAGCGCGTAATTCGTTTAACCTTTGAGGGGCCGGAAGGGGGGTGACGCGCCGTATCCGTAAGAATCCAGGCTTTTTGTAATTGGACACCGGATGCGGGCGCGCGGCGACCACTTAACGACCCACTTGAGATTTATCGCTCGCCAGTCACAATATTTACATTATGGGTTCTTAGAAGTGTTTGTTTTTTGTAAGCTTATGATGTAAGCATTCTAGTAAATTATAAACACAGTCGTTCTCGAGTATGGTTTGTTTATATAAGAGCTCAGCTTCAAGGTCATGACGAAAAAAATGGCCTTGAGGACCCCCGTTTTTTTTCGCCTCTATCTTGATTTATTATTATGAAAGAATGTTATGTTTTTTTTATCAATAAGCTAATAATATGTTAAAAACACTTACAAAACTCGTTTTGATTCAATCCAACTCACAAAAACTAAAAAACTACGTAAGAACAACAACGACTCGCGAAATGCTTGCAAAAACGTTCACTGAGTGAACTTCAATCTTTTAATTTTTCAACCAAACTATGCAATCTTCTATTGTCTATGGATAGGTCATTTCATTCCGAATCCGAAAATATACAACTCTAAAAAGTTACCAAAGAGCCACAAACCATAAAGCAAAAAAAATCCTAGACGCCGCAAGTTCCTATATCCCATCACAGTTGCTGTGATCTGGGTAGATGCGGAGTCGTTAAGTCTGATCACAATTGCTGTGTATCCGGCCCCTCAAAGTAGACCATGAGGTTATCGATAGTCACCGAGTACAAGAAATTTGCAAGTACATATGAGAGTAGTGTCCATAAGATCCACATTGCGTTGGTCTGCCAATGTGCAACCAGGTTAGGTACAGTCTGAGAAAAATGTGGTTACGTCATGGAGTACACAAATTAAACTTTATAAGATAAGGTACACAATTCTCCCCACCTCTCCGCAATGCTTTATACCGTTATTGTGCGTCGTACATAATACGAACATAGTGACGACACTTTCTAAAAATTACAAGAATAATGAAATCACAAACTACTAAGGGATACTAACGTATCAGACGGGAATCTCCTTTATGTCAAAACTCGCTTTAAGAATGCCCTTCAAGGAGGTTTGATGCCCTCATCAAATCATTTTGACAACTCGTCTTTTTTTATTTCTACTGATTTGGAATCTTGCTTCCCTAGTTTGACTACATTTATTTTTTGAATATGATACTAGTCTTTTAGGTACCTATTTATTTTTCTCTTACTTATTTTAGTTTTAAAGGAACAACAGTAATAAAAAACACCAAATGTAGATTTAATTTTATTTATCTTATAAAAATTCTATACATAACATTTATTGAAAGTCATAGCAAGCGGAATACAATGCAAGTAAAAAATCCAAGAGAGAATCGGAAGCATAGTAAACAAACATTTACAACAAACCAAACGTACACCTTGATAAGATTTTTCTTCAATCTCATGATGCATGATTACGTAACAACAATATTTTCACCGAAATCTCTTTAGACGGTGGCTTGATATACAACTAGGCAGAAATATCCACAATTTCACCACTTTATTATATTTTGTTGCCTGTTCTAACTTCTTGACAATATATGCGTACACAACGATTCCTTCTTCTTGCTTCTTCACAACGAAAAACTTGGCGCACACTATGTCGTTGAGAGATTTTATATTTTAAAATGCAGATATTTGGTTTTGAAGTCGTTTCATTATTTAAATTCACAACTAAATGCATTTTTACGCAGCGATGAAAGCAGACATTTTTCCATCCCAACAGGATTCTTTCACAGGCTTCTTACATTTTTACTTTTTAAAATAACGAGGGAAAGTACTGTCAATTTGAGTAATAAAGGGTCTTTTGTCTATTCCTCTAATTTAAATCCGTAGACTATATGGCGAGTTTTTCATATATGAAGATTATCGCCCGTGAATGAAATTACGGAGTAGTTGGGCTCGAGGTACATTCAAATAACAACTTGTATATTTCACGAACATAAAACGTTACTATGTTCTGATAAACTGACAGCTCTATCTAGTGTCCAACCCTCTTAATCTGCTCCATGTAGCAACGGCTGGGGCTTCCTCTATCTCTCCTCTCAACCTTTCCCTTTTAAGGCTTTTAGAATTCCTCCTGTCGTATCTTGTGTCCCAACATATTCCATCGTCTATTTTCAAAAGTATTTAACATGCTTCGTCCTTCCTTAACCATCTTTAACACCTCACATATACACTAATAGTAGTTAACTTCACTTCTTAAAAAAATATGGCAATCGGCCGATATAAGGGGCAACAGCCATTCCTCCCAATCTCAAGTCAAAGGAAAAACACGGAAAAGGAGAGATTGACCAGTTAAAAGGACCTTTATTCACTTGGGGATAGTAAGTTACCTGAAACGGACGATCGAGGACGTCACAATATTACAGTAAAAACAACACAAAAACATTAATAAAACGCATTGCGTGTACCTTATAAAGTATAATTTGTGTACTCCATGACGTAACCACATTTCTCTCCGACGGTACCGAACCTGGCCGACCAACGTAATAGTAGAATGTAAATTTATTCAAAAGATGCTTAGACAGGGTGTCCACATTCTTGAAAATCAGGGAAAGTCAGGGAAAAGTCAGGGAAGCTCAAGGTGGTCAGGGAAAGTCAGTGAAATCGAGGAGCCACCTGGAAAGTCAGGGAAAAATAAAGAATTTACAGTTTGCTTTCCAAAATGTCCCAGTGATTGTAAAATAAGGGATAAATCATTCTCTAGTGACTAGAGTCTAGTCTGACTCTTAATCCTGACTATTGAAGCATTTTTTTCCAGGTTCCAAGTGACCTACAATAAGGCATAATTTGTGGTCACAATAATTAGATTACTCCTTTTATTTTTATAAATTTCAATAGTTTTGGTTCAGTGAAATCTTTTATATACTCTTGTAATTCATGCTCTAGTCGGACTCTTAAGGGGCTGATAAGAGCTGAATTGCCTCCCTTTCTAACAAAGGGCATAATGCGCGTGCTAGAACGGAGCGGATTCGCGCTGTTTTACGTTTTTCGCTCATTTCTGCATTATTCTCAAAATCTGTACCCATAATATTAATTATTAAACAGCTGTATTATTACGCATAATATATTGAATAATGTGTAAAAGTTTTGGCATCATAGATTAATGGGTACTTAAGAAAAACGGTTTAAAACCAAAAATCAGAGGTAAAGAGGCGTAGAGTAGGGCTTGAGCTCCGGAATTCTGGAACTGGCCCAATTCCGGAATTCCGATGAAATCTAATATCGTTTCCAGTTCCGGAATTGGCGAGAGCAACATCGGAATTTAGATATTATAAAAAAAAATATTAAGAAGACATGAAAAAAAAAACTACAAGAAACTATACAGAAGAAATTGAAAACAAAACAAAAGAGGAAAATTACCGTTTTTGATTTAGAAAGCTTGATAAGAGTAGAGATGGCGGTTTTTGAAAACAGTGGCATCAGAGGTCAATATTTAGAAAAATGTTTTCAATATTTAAAAACAATTCCGCCAACGAGCGTAGAAGCTGAAAGAGCTTTTTCTGCAGTCACTTACATTTGTAATCGCGTACGAAGCTCACTAAACGACGACAATTTCATTACATTTCATTATTTCATTTCATTTTCATTAGTGCTTAACAGCTGTCGTCTGTTAGGGAGCTTCGTAATCTTCGTTATACAACTAATTTTAAACTAAATAATTTCTGATTTCTTTTTTTTATCATAGTTCTAAAACTTGATGCTTTTAATTGTTTTATTAATTCATATTTTGGATACCTACCTACTGAGAAAGTAAATCCATATTTAAATAATAATAATGTTAGGAAGATTTGCAAATTTTTATTAGAGTAAATAAAACTTTTAACTATCATTAGTTGGTAGATACAAAAAGATGCTATTGAGTTCCGAAATTTCGTAATTCCGGAATTGAAATACTGAATATCGAAACACAATTCCGGAAATGAAAAAGCGTCCGATATTCAAGCCCTAGCGTAGAGGTTGTTTTTTTTATGGCGTACAAAATATATTTAATCGCGTTTCTGAGTCGGCCATATTATTGTAAAGATGCTTAATTATCACTTTTTTTTTTTCATCGGCCATATATACATCACTTTTCGTTAAAAACCTGCTCTAGTGAAGCGTATTTAGCTCTTCTCAGCCCCTTAATCCAGACTGTTAAAGCATTATTTTATAGCCATTTTTAGGGTTCCGTACCTCAAAAGAAAAAAACGGAACCCTTATAGGATCACTTTGTTGTCCGCCAGTCTGTCTGTCTGTCTGTCTGTCTGTCAAGACCCTTTATCTCACGAATGGGTAGAGGTATCAGGTTGAAATTAATACCACATATTAGGATCCATGAACCACACAAGATCTGAAAATTTAAATTTTTTACAACCACGCAATCAAAAGATATGGCATTTTATGTCCTCATCTCCATACATTTATTCAAAAATGCAAAACCTACAGGGTACTTCCCGTTGACCTAAAATTATGAAATTTGGCAAGAAGCTAGGTCTCACAGTACAAATTATGGGAAAAGTCTGAAATCATTAAATATTACAACTTTTCTCACAACTAATGGTAACCAATTGTGGTGAGCTCCCGTTTCAAGAACATTCATATAAGAGAGGGGTCAAGTTGGATGGTCGCTGAGGCGATTTTTGTTTTAGTTCTATTTAAAAACGGGAACACTTACAAACTTGAAAATTGGTATGTTTTTAGTGCATAAGCTATAAAATAACAACAAATAATAAAATTTGGTCAAGCGCGTGTCGGACTCAAAAAATGTAGCACATTAACTTACTGAAATTTCAACGAATACAATTATGTTTATGTGGTGGTACGGAACCCTCAGTGCGCGAGTCCGACTCGCACTTGGCCGGTTTTTTTTTTTTCCAAAGAGTGACCTACATTATGACATCGTTTTTGGTCTTAACATTTTTTCGAAAATATATTCATTTATACATTATTTTACTTTAAAATGAATAAAATTGGTCAGGGAAATTTTTGAAAATGGTCAGGGAAAGTCAGGGAAAAGTCAGGGAAATTTTTTGGGCATTAGCTGTGGACACCCTGTTAGAAAACGTTTTACAAAAGTAGTGAAAATGTTATAGTGTGTTATATATTTGTAATCTACTCGTAAAGCCCTTTCATTAGATACCCCACATGGTATGTTTTAGAGATTTTTGTATGACTGTCTTTATGACGTCACAGTTTCCACCCTTACCACACGCGCGCTTGTCATCTCATATATGTTAGTTCAGGACATGACCCTGAATGCATTGATACCATATATGCCCATTTCCGAGATGACTTGAATGGAGACTAACCTATAAACATCAATTTACAATCTACTATAATGTAGATTAGATCAAATGGACACAACTCTCAACATAACATGTGTCTCTCTAATTTCTTGTGACTATCGATAACTTGCGGCGCCCGCGCCGTCATGGTCCAGTAACCGTTATTGTGCGTCGTACATAAAACGTACATAGTGACGCACTTCTAAAAATTATATGCAACTTTGATCTACAAAATCAAAACGACGCGCGTTTAATTCAAATAACAATTTTTATATTTCGTCGCTTCATTCTTCAGATATAATTTGTTTACAAGTAGTAGTCCTTAATTCGCCAGGCAGACGATGCACGCATTTAAGAGTAATTCATTTGATTCTCTTATTTAAAACGATTTCCGTCCGTGTTCACTTCACCACTGTAGCTGACATTCGCTTCATTCCTTATTCGTGCGGGGCAGTGAACGCACGCGTCCCATGCCGAAGCGCAATGTTCAATAAGAAGTAGATAGATTATACCTGAAGTTGTAATATTGAAGTTAAATTACAAATATTTAAAATTATTTTCGATAAAATAAGTTTTTGCTCCGTGTGTTAGTGTAATCGTACTGGATTCAAAACTTTTCAGTAAGTGTTGTTTTGATTATTAATTCTTTCTAAGAAAGAAAAATTTTCAAGATTACCCACATGTTCTATTCTTAAATTTGCTAAACAAATTGAAGTGTTTATTACGGCCTACGAGTATCTTGCGGCCCGATACCTCCAGTTACTTGTTTTGTATACAAAAACGTAACATGACAACGTAACAACCATGATTATGACCTATCGGTCGCACCCAGAACTTTTACGAAAATTATGGAAAATTTAATAAGATAGACGTAAACCATATAATGACATTTTGTTTATGATAATTCCGACAAATGTTAGAACATTGTCTAATCGAGAGATTTTGAAACCTTTTCAATTTATATATATATATTTTTTTGTAGTTAATTACTACAAAATTTCATTACCACCTACACAGGCTTAAAAGTTTTAGCCTTCGTTTACGTCATACAATTTTATCTTTTCTTACCTTCCGACAAACAAAGTAAAAATAAAGGAAAGTAACAAAATTAAACGTTACCGACGTATTAAGTATACGTGTGTATGACGTGTGTTAGATGTTTTTTCGTCTAATGGCGAAAGTTACGAGGGTAAGTAAAAAATAAAATATATTTTCTTTTTTTTGTGTTTTAAACATTTATTACCAAGTGAATCACAGAACAACTTACGTCGGAATGGACTGCGAGTCAATTGCGACGGCAGTAACTTCGAGTTACCGCCTAATATTATTTACGATGTGTTACGTGAATGGATATGATGGAATGCGATTGTCTATCTATTATTATGTCGGGATTGACTGCGAGTCAATTGCGACGGCGTTAACTGCGAGTTAAGGCCAAATAATATTGACAATACGCGATATCTACATAGATATGAACTGTGGGTTACCAAGTATCTATTGCTTGTCGGGATTGACTGCGAGTCAATTGCGACGGTGTTAACTGCGAGTTAACGCCACATAGTATTGAAAATACGTGATGTATAATGTTGCCTATCTATTATTATGTCGGGATTGACTGCGAGTCAATTGCGACGGCCTTAACTGCGAGTTATGGCCAAATAATATAGACAAAAATCGACATCTGAATATATTTTTACTGCGATTCAACTATCTATTGTCTGTCGGGATTGGCTGCGAGCCAATAACGACGGTGTTAACTGCGAGTTAACGCCAAACTATCTGTTAGTTGTTGGGATTGACTGCGAGTCAATAACGACGGCTTAACTGCGAGTTATGTCAAACTATATCAACATAAATCATGCATCAAAATACAAGTTATCTATTTTCACGTCGGACTCTACTGTGAGTCAATCGTAACGGCGTTAACTACAAGTAAACGCCAAATAATTATTACAATATGCGATATTAAAATTGCTATTGACTGAGAGTCAACTTTTTATTGTTAAGGTCGGCATTGACTGAGAGTCAATTGCGACGGCGGTAACTGTGACTTAACGTCAAAATTTATCGTCAATGAAAACAATAATATCAAGTTCATCTATGTGTGTCGTCTACGATACATTGTCTTTAGTTTTCACAACAAGCCTTTTTGTTTGTTAACCATAACCAGAATATTTTTATTGTAAAATACCCACCTACTAAAATTTTATTTTTGGGTGCCAGTAATAGTAAAGAGAACAAAACCGTCCACGAGGCAAAAGATCATGCCAGCCCTGGACCAACCGACACCTAAGGTCTGGACACCTGAGGAGTCTTCGAGACACCTTAGGCGTCTACGTCTGATACGCCAAACTTGTTCTCTATCATATTCACGACACACTGTCGAACTTTTGTACGCCTAAGTATATTGAAAAAAGGCATGCCTATAGACAAGCACATACTTCTCAAATATCACCTAATACCGGTTTATTGTAAATGATTACAAACACCGATACTAAATTGCTAATTGAATTCCAGGCTTAGATAAAAATATCTCCGCTTGCATGTACAAGTATCTGTCAAAGACAAAACTTGTTTTTATAAAAAAGTTAAAGCAAATAAAACTATTGAGAGATAAAGATGCATCTTTTCAAACGTCGGGAGCTCGTTTAACCCAGCAGAAGAAGCCTTGGTCGGGTCCTCATTACCCGTCCAATAGGGGGGGGGGGGGGGGGAGCGAGGTTACAGGCAGGCTCTGGCCTTATCCCCAAGCTCAAGCAGCATCGACTAAAAGTGACAATCCATCCAAAACTCATGCTCCAGCACAGAACCGTAACACAAGTACATGCTGGTATAATACAATGTTTTTTTTTTTTTTTCAACACTTCCTGTGTCCGGATAATTCTACGAAGTAGAAAATCGCAATATTTCATAACCACAATGTTGTTATAATACATGCATAAGCATGAACCCTAAACACCACAGTATCCTAGTGTTACCTGGGAAAAACGAGGAAATAATATTCGTGTAGTGCTACGTAACGTGAAATCCACGTTTAAAATTTACCCTCAAGAAAAGCCAATATACAAAGTTTATATTGATTTTAACTGGAGAATAAGTTCCTATTTCCAGCGTTACAACCGTTACGAGTTACATTCCATCGGAATTTATATTGGGTACCTAATTTTAAAGCACCAAAACGCAATTGCTGTAACCGATTTATTCTAAATCCAAGAAATAAATGTACCTATTGCAACGTGTCATTCAACCGCCTCAAAAATTATGTTTTGAAAAAAAAACGGCTTCCTTGCTACGAAAAGCCCATCTCTTAATTTATGTTTTTAAGATGACCGAAAATTTCTACATTTAAATTTTCAACATAATATATGAAAGAAGTCACGCTATATAATTCTTTACGATTTTACAACCGTGCCTTATGAATATTATGATATTTTAGAAGATCTTATCTGATGGTATGGTAATGTTTCTACAAATTCCTGACCATCATAAGATACTTGTCTTACAGAAAGTAATTAAATACAGACAACTCCCTAACTAGTACCTAGTGTGGAACAGTAAATAAAACCAAAGGCTACGAAGAAGGCCGAAGAAGTAAAATATTTGTTTTAAGGTTACGACCAATAAAAAAAAAAAAAAACAAAAGAGTATGTAGGTACCATACCATATTGTACAAATAACTTGTCAAAATATGCAATGGTACGATTGGCACAATATTTATTTATTTAAATTTTACGAAACAAATTGCCGCAGGTGCCAGCTGAGTCAATGAAAGTCACTCCCGGGCTCTGTGTGCAAACTTTTAAGACACAGCTTTAAAGTTCGCTGTACTCTTAGTTTTGCTCTTAGCGACAATCCTTAGCGATTTATGTTTTTTTTTTTTTTTTATGAAAACTAGATCCAGACGCTGTAGCTATGGATACTTTATCCTTTGACCTGGACATTTTACGCGGTTCCGGTTCCTTTTATATTTGGGAAAAATTACTGATGACGAAGGCACCAGTATTTTGTGTTTTCACAAGGCCTTCTCTGCCTTTTAGCCCATCTTAATTATTTATATCATACAAAATAAGTGTCCTTCAACACTTGAAACTTTTATAATCCATATCAGAGTATACTGTTCCTTTTTAACTAATCTTACAGGTCCTGCGGGTAGCATTCACGCGCCACTTGATCCTCTCGCTTGCACTGATGTTCTCTTGAGCTTCGCTGTCTGAGGCTCCTATTTAACAATATATGTCAAAATACGCTTTGGGTAACAGCTTGTCCCCAGAAAAAATGCAAACGTGTTTGATAGTCCTACAACCAACAACTACTGTTATTTTTAACAAAACAACGTGACGAGATGTTTGGTTCGTATGAACAGCTGTACAACGGATCTCTTGACAATCATCGTTTGCCGTAATCTTTGCTACTTACTTATTAGGTGATAGAATTGGAACCAATAATTGGTTTAAAACCTTCTTCTACTTACAATCACAAGCCTAATCGGCCTAGTACTCGTAATAGTTACTTGGGACACACAACTAATAAGTAAATAAGTGTGTATCTAAATAGTCCCTTAATTTAGAGTTAATGATATAAAATAAAATGAACAGATCAGCGATTTCACTATATGCTCATGGGGCACAAAAATTTTCAATAATAAAAAGTGAATACTTATATTATTTTGCAAATAATGGAGTTGAGATAGCCATAACGTATTTAATCAAACTTCCACTGCGGGCTAAGATTAGCCGATATTGTTCTAATATTATTTAACTGAATATATTATGCACTCGTGTTCTGTCCATATTTTTGTTCAAAAAATAAAATCAAGAACTGCCAATGTAGGAAAATTGTAAATATCAATTAACATCCACGTTAATCAGCTTAAGCAGCTGTGATTTATAAGCTGGTTGATTTACCAGAAACACTATCTGAGAGAAGACTTGTCGACACATGCATCTTCCCCGCTTTGCAAAATTGCAACTCTCTCAGCCTCGACTCGTGAAAACAGCTGGCTGGACCAGCACGTCTAGCACTTTTATTAGTTTGATATATTAGACCAGTAGGTGGATGATTTTGTAATATCAGTTGTATCGAATGAGTAACTTATTATATAAGTTGATTTTTGTTGCATACTTGCTTTTGGTATAAATCAAAGGTTATTTATTATCTGCTTGGATCAGCAAATTACAGGTTTTTTCAACGAATTACTATTTGTAATTCGTTGGCTTAGATAATTAAACTAGAACATCTTGTATATACAGTTGTTTCACAGTAACCAAACAAAACTTTGTTCTCTAAACATCTACTTGTAAACAAATTATATCTGAAGAATGAAGCGACGAAATATAATAGATGATCAAACGAACTCCAGGAGTGAAGTTCGATCGTTATTATATGAGTCGCTTCATTCGAAGATATAATAATATAACAACCCTCCCTCCCAAAAAACCAAACACTGTGACACAAGTTGTGGTTTCCACCCAAATGCAAAGTTTTGTTTAAAGGTTCATAGGTACAGACTCTAAAAAATGAAGCGAATGTCAGCAACAGTGGTGAAGTGAACACGGACGGAAATCGTTTTAAATAAGAGAATCAAATGAATTACTCTTAAATGCGTGCATCGTCTGCCTGGCGAATTAAGGACTACTACTTGTAAACAAATTATATCTTCGAATGAAGCGACTCATATAATAACGATCCAACTTCACTCCTGGAGTTCGTTTGATCATCTAGTATATTTCACAAACGTACAACGTTAACATGTTCAGATAAACTGGCAGCGCCATCTAGTGTCCAACGTGTGAACTATGTCGTGCGTGATAACACCACCTCACGCTGCGTCACGGTTACAATTGGAATAATATAGCAGTGTGAAAGCAAGACGGAGCGATGCGCTACTCATTGGAGCGACAAGGACACTTATCGCCCCAACATGCTCTCACAAATAGTTTTTCCTGCTGACATTCTACCAAATTGTATCATTATAATCAAGGCGTTAATGGCGTAATAAATCGAGGTTTATTGTTGTAGGAAGCGGAAGCGCCGGCGATGGGCCAGTTCCTTCTACCGCTTCTGGGCGAAGACTCCAGCGCGCCCAGAGACCATTTCCTCATCAGACACGAGGATATCCTCCAGGTAACTTGCTTCGCACTGCCCCGTGTGGTGCCGGTAAAGAATAGTTCCAACCCATCTCTCCTCGTGGGTGTCGTAAGAGGCAACTGAGGGTTAATGAACCAGAGGATGGGCAGCAGCATCCTTCTGTGCACCAACAATAGCGGTCCATGGTGCTAGCCACAGATCAGAAATAAGTCTAGATGACTCAAGTGTACCTACTTTGCGTGTCCAAACCCGTGGCCCAAACTAAGCTCAAAACGCTTAGTTTGCTTGTCATGGGCTTGTCATATCACCGAGAACTGTGACACGCTTCGTTTTCATACAAACGGTGGAGTTTGCGTTATCTAGACTTATTTCTGATCTGTGGTGCTAGGAGTAACGCTAACAAGGGTGATGACCTCACACTGTTTCAGCAAAAGCTGGAATTCTGGAGGGAGTTTCCTGTCTTTTAGTGGACGTTTTATGGTCATGATGAACTTGCATCAGCTTCCATGATCTAGTGGTTACGGCTCTCGATCCGGAAGTTCTGAGTTCCATTCCTATTAAGGACTTTGTCAACCTAAATCAATTAGGCATTGCGGGATGAATCAAGCCATGAGAACATCCTCCAGTTAAGGCGATCTGTGACGGCCAGCTTAGCCTCGAACGCAACTAGATGGAGCCACTGCTGCAAATATAAGGTTTTATTTTTTAATGCAATAAGTACCAACTGTATATGTGCAAAAAGTTGATTCAACTTCAACGCCTAACAACAATTTCGATAAGAAAAATATCTCCATATGTCCACTAAAGTCAATTACTCTCGTCAGTCCGTGTTTACATGAGTACGATCACTCACACATGCACACAAAGCACAACCGTACAGTTTTGAACGCACGCCCACAATCGTAATATTGAACCAAAAATTGCCAACAAAAATAGTACTTTTAGTACATTAACTGTATTTTTGTATTAATTAGCGAAAAATTTTACTAAAAATAGCAGTATTCGTTCGTTTTTCAACAGAATGTTATGTCCCGCGTAAGAATGCAAGTCATTTGAATTTTTGTATGGAAAACGGATCCCCTTCACATGCATCTTTGTGGTCTAGTTGTTAGACCGTACAATTTGTACAATCATCATCATAACATCCCATGAAACGTCCACTGCAGGACAGGGAGTTCCCTCCTCAGAACTCCAGCAAAAACCCGTGTAGTCTAGGCAACGAAGCGGATCGTTGTATGAAGACCCCCGCATTAAATCCTCAGTCGATGAAACTTTGCTGGGGTATTACACTACATGAGACAAACCTTCTATAAAAAAAAAAAACCAAAAAAAAAATCGGTACTTTTAATTTTTCCATACAATAATGACAAAAAATGTACGAAAAAAATTTTTTGTGAATTTTTTTTTGATATTTTGAATTTACATTTAATTCATGATTCTTTATCATCTTGTCAAATAAAATCTGCCTGAGAAATTAATGTTGGGGTCAACTGGTTCGTTGCCTACACTAGTGGTACTTTGGAGGGGATTTACCTCAGTCGTCACCCTGGTAAGCGTTGCGCCTGGTGACCGCTGTTGTTAGTGACCGCAGTATGGAAGATAGTACGATACATACAAAGATGCTGCTGCCCAGCCTCCGGTTCGTAAACCCTTATCGTCGCATACGATACGCGCGGGTAGAGATGGGTGGGTACTATTCTTTGTCGGCACCACATGGACAATAGGAAGCTTAATTAAATAATTAGAGCCAATAACAGGTCTTCACAGATAGAATCTCTATAGAAAAAACATATTTTAATGGCGCAATTCCTACCTACTGTATAGTGGGTAAATGTATTAAAATTGAGGCTGTAAGTTTCCCAAACAAAATAAATAAATATTTCTGCTCACTGAGTGCACACTACGTGAACAAATTACTCTCGCAACCAGTATGAAATTGGTCAAGATCTAATTACTAAGTATGTTGAAGGAGTTGCTTGCTCGCCAAATGAAGGAATTCTGCAGATATCTAGTAGAAGACGGGAAACAAAAGTGACAGAAACAGACTTTCGTTGGGTGTAGGGCTTTTGTGCAAAGTCCGTGTGAGGAAGTACCATCCCCGACCTTTTTATGCCGTAAAGCAGCAGTGTTTGCACTGCTGTGTTTCGGTTTGAAGGGTAAGGGAGCCAGTGAAGTTACCGGCATATGAGACATACCATCTTAGTTCTCAGGGTTGGTAACGCGCTTTGCTGTCTTATTAGTGTCAAATTATTTCACTAATAAGACAGTGGGTGTTATGGGCGGTGGTGACCACTTACCATCAGGTGGCCCACCTGCTCGTTTTCCCACTTGTGTCGTAAAAAATAACTTGCTATAGGAGGTTTGAGGACCGGTCGTCATGGAGATCTTTAGGGGAGGCCTATGTCCAGCAGTGGACGTCTGTCGGCTGATATGATGATGATGATGAGGAGATTTTAGAACAATTTAAATTCAATTCATGATCAGAGGGTGTGTTTGTAATGTGTCTGAAATGTTTAACTATTTTGCAGTTGCTAGCTTCCGCCGAAGAGAGCGCTCGGGAGGCGCCGCAACAACTCAGCGAGTCACCGCTCACACACGACGACAGGTTAGTGCCATAGTTCTATAAAATATAATTTTCGTAGACATACCTTTTTACATACAAAACTCAAAATCTCTTAAGGTTATTTTTTGTAGTAGAAGATCCAAGGGCTATCTTGTTTAGAATGGTTTTTGCAGCTCCTGCTGGGATTAAACTTGCCACGATTCAAGTAAATACTTATAGGTAACATATAAGAAGTTGTGTAGTCCAGCAGAATGTAACGAAGACTTACAGTGGGGCAAAATGCAAATAATATGTAGTTTTTTACTAGGTTGGCAGATGTATTTTTTGAACCGACATAGGTAGCTGGTTAAAAATTTCACAGAATATGTGTTTTTGAAACAAACATGTCACATAGGGGGGTGGCTATAGAAGAATCATCGTTTTTTTTTGTTTTTGCTCTATCGTCAGAACGGTTAGTAATTCGAGCGTCAAAGAAGGAATATACAGGTGTCCAGGAAGTCATGGATAATCCTGTAACCATGGCTAGTCTACATGATACTCTATCAAATATCACGGTATGACCCGAGTAACAGTCTTAAGGCTTTCGAGATACTCGTATTGCACAATTTATGAATGTTCAAATAAAAACTGAGATGGTTTTTTGCGTGCAATTTCTACAAATTAACACTCACTTACGGATTGTTTTTTTTGTTTTTATTTCGTTTAGAACGTAGAACATTTTGTGCTTTTAATTAAGGGTAGAATCTCTAAAATAACATCTTTAGAGTAATAATAACAAAAGTAGAATAAATGTTAAAAATTCAAACGTCTTTGACCTGCCATATTAAATGAAAAATGTGTAATCTTTGGTAGGCATGAATGTTTTCTGTCCAGCGTGTCGGGAGGGTACGGTTCGGGCGGCGAGGAGGCGCCGGTGACAGCTGAAGAGGAAGCTGCTCTCTTGCAATACGTCTGCGGTGAGTGTTGACAGGAATCGCGCTTTGTTTCGACGCGTATTGGTCGAACAGTCAAAAACGCTTCGAGCTTTACACGTTGCACTGTGTACAGTCAAGCGCATAAATATGTTTCTTGAAATCAATTGCAATTACATGTATTTACTCGTATGTAAAGATTCACGAATTATGTCACACTTTTCTCATCGTTATTATGTCTTCGTTTTTGTTGCAAAAATATCTAAATAACTAAGTGAGCAATAATATGTCCCTCAAAAGGTTTGTATTGCTCGTTATTTAACAAATTGTCCTTTATAGTATATATATTATTGATCAGTTTCCGCAGACATATTTATATCAGTTAGATTGGATGCTATAATAATAAACATTCAATGATACATACTTTTGAAACGATAGTTTAGATACATATTTATGCACTTGACTGTACTATTCTTATTCATATCCCAGCTGGTACAGTCGAGAGCACATCAAGCTTGACACATTGGACTCTGTACCGTTCTTATGTCAATAGAGTGTCAAGCTTGACCTGTAGTTGACTGTACTAAAATAGCATTGCAAGTGTCAAGCTTGACCCGTTCTTGGCTGAACGTGTATATGAACGTGCTATAACGTGCACAGGATAAGTTTGGCTCTGACGGTTATTTTCTGCGCATGGGCGACAGGTGGAGAACCAATGAACGATTTGCACGCCTCCCCACCTGCCGCGCTCACCCCTGCGGTTAATTTTACAGTTCTGCGCGTTAACGGTCATAGCCAGAATTATTTTATACGAAGTAAAGCTAACTAAAGTAACAACAATCCTGCAAAGTTGGACTGGAAAAGTATTAATCAGGTACATTTTTCTGTCCCGTGTGGTGCCAGCAAAGAATAGTACCAACCCATACATACCCGTGGGTGTCGTAAGAGGCGACTAAGGGTTAACTGGAGGATGGGCAGCTGCATCCTCCTTTGTATCTTACATCTTACTTACTGCGGTCCCCTACAATCGCGGTCCATGGTGCCAGCTTACTACTTCCCCTCCACATTTTTCCAGCAAAAGCTAGATTTTTCCAGCTCCCTGTCCTGTAGTTGACGTTTTATGGGATGTTATGATGACATTTTTCTAAAATTTTACGTGTTTCGATTAAGCCAATTTTTAGGGTTCCGATACCAAAATGGTAAAAAAAGGAACCCTTATGGTGCCACTTTGTCTGTCTGTCCGTCTGTCTGTCACACCTCTATATCTCAGCAACCACTCCTGCTATCGACCTGAAATTTGAAATAGTTTTAGAATATAGTTGCCCAACTTAATGTCACATGAAAATTTTTTGAAAAAAATATGATTATCAATGTAAAGGGGGCCAAAATTGGGGGGGCCAAATTTCAAATTGTCGCTACTAGGTCGAGTGGGGTATCATATGAAAAGGCTTTACTTGTACATTCTAAAATGTATTTTTGTATTTTTTTGCGTTTCTTAGTTTTCAAGTTATGATGAAAAATGTCAAAAAAAATACCATTCCCCCTCCTTTCTCGTATCTCCGAAGTTTGTGAAAGGAAAAATCTGAATTAATTACAATTGACAGAAGTTTATGTAAACATTACAGCAAAAATAAAACGATCTTTCTAAGTTGCACAGTTTTTTAGAAATCTGAAAATAACCTTTTGAAACAAATTTAGTTTTGCGGTCCTAAAAATGGACTTTATTGCTTCCAAAAATACAAAAAGTATATCGGAACCCTCGGCGCGCGAGTCCGACTCGCACTTGGCCGGTTTTTTTTTTTCGTATGTCACCGAAAACATACGGAATCTTAAGTTCATCAATTTCCTAGTAAGCTAACTTTCGAAAAACAATAAATTGTACCGAATTCGCATCTGACACTGCTTCCGCTGTACGCTCGGTTCGTGGGATCGGTTAGGTTGTATGCCTTACCTAACGGACCTATGGATCTACGAATTTTCTACGAGTTTAATTGGAAATGTATCAACTTACAATTCTTATTATTTTCCGGAATTGAAAATAAAGAATTTTATAGCTTTGTAAAAGATTTGCGTCAACAGACGCATAGTAGTTTAAAGAGCGTTGGCGTAGTATGCTGAAGATCGCAGGCTAAATAAAACTTTTCTTCCCTTTTTTGTGTATTTAAAATATTAATACAGTATTTTAAATTTTTGTTTATGTGTGCAGAATCGGAGCGACGTGCAAGTGAGGAATCAGCCGAACCCACTTTCACGCCCGTCGAGGAATGGCTGCTCGGCGTGTTTCACTCGTGGTGTGAGATATCCGCGCTCGTGTATACGCTCATCGGGACCAACATGTGAGTAACATTTTACTTGTGCCCCGCTAGTGTCACTCGTGCCCCACTCGTGTCACTTGTGTTGTAAAACATTTTGATTTTTTGGCATAAGCTTGGTACAATGTGCGCCTGACGAAAGAAGAGCCCTGTCAGTTAAAAGTAGAGGGGATTTCGCTCAGGTACAGCCTAGCGTCCCTCCCCACTTGCCGCCAAAATGGCCTGCGTACTGTCTACTGCGCAGGTTAACCACGTGATCCAAGTCTCTTCTTTCGTTGCGCGCATTGTAAGCATATCGGTTGCTTTTTGTGTCGATTTACTGGGTCAAAAATAAATTTAACTGTTTTGATCTATGGAAAAAAGAAAGACAAATTGTTTAACGTTTAGTTTAAAGTTTTTTTATTACATACTTCAGTCTCCAACAACCGCGGTCCTTGGTACCAGCCGCAGCGCTATCAAGCGTGGTGACTATGGTACTTTATTGTGAAATTCTAGAGGGAGGGGGAGGGAGGGAAAACTGATGTTCCTTTTCACCTTACGAAATTTGCTCGCACAAAATAAGAACGTTACTGAACAAGTGTACTAAGCTTTTTCTTTCGATAAACTTTACTGGTCGCATAGATTATATGCTAAAAAAAGAAAAATTCCAAGTTCACTACGATTTTTAAAACTTTCGCTTCGTTCGTGGGCTTGTTTACCTTTCCAGAAGAGCTTAGCGAGGTCGCTTATCTGTCAGCTGGAAAAATTAGTCAATAGGATTACTTCATTTTTCTGCCTTGGACTGTATTGTATAATTTCCGTTAGTAGTAAGGGTGATGAAGGACAAATTTCTATATGATTTGCTCATGTCTGCCTCTTTGACTGATGATAAGGAGCATCCTCTAGAAGATACAAAAAATATTGGCGGACATCCACACCCCTGCGTTTTTGAGGAATTAAGTTTTAACTATTTTGAAATTTGACAATGAAACGTACACCTGGCAGACTATGGCTATCTGATTAAATACAATGTATAAAACCCCAGAAAAATGGTCTGCCATCATAATAGCCCTGCGTCGTAAAGTTACAGCGCCTCAAAATGCAAAAATTCACTACTTCGTCCCGAGATAATGCAGAGCTCTGCATGTCTGCCTCTTCGATTTTCTACATCTTCAGAAGTATTTTAAACAGGATCCCAGGCAGACAAAAAAACATTATTTAGTATCTTATTTTTTTTTTGCTTTAACTCAAAAACGCAGCGACGCACAGAAAAACTTGTAAGGACCAAATCGATTCGTATTGAGCTGATCTATCATCCCTATTAATATGAATCATGAGCAAATCATATACCCAAATTGCAGCCAGCACCCTAACTATAGGAAGTCTAAGGACGGACTCTTGTTTCGAATAAATCAGATTGGAACCGCTCTAGCGCCGGTTACCGTTTATAACGCTCGGCTCAGTGGCGCGCAGTCCATTCGCCGGCCGACCACTTGCGCTTGAAAGGCACCCTTAGCGCTGAAATCCTGGCATCTCAGTCACTCGCGCCAAATAACATTTTTGCAGCCTTGCGTAACAATGATGTGTTTTCAGGGATATGGACATGGTGTGCTCGGAATGGGTGTGGAAAGCGTCGTTCGGGTGCCACTGCCGGCTGTGCGTGTGTCTATGTGAGGGCGCTCGCGTGTTAGCCGCCACGCTGCGCCGGCTCGTCACTAAACTGGCTCAAGGTAACATATACACAGTAACATATGCACACAGTAACATTTACACACAATTACATATGCACACAATAAAATATACAAACAGTAACATATACACACAGTATCATATACAAATAGTAACATATGCACACAGTAACATGAACACACAGGAATATAGACGTGGTGTGCTGTGCGTGTTTCTATGTAAGGTGCTCGAGTTTTAGCTGCCACGCTGCGCCGGCTCGTCACTAAACTGACTCAAGGTAACATACAGGGTGTTAATTTGATTGCGTGCCATAGCTCAGGGGCGGGATCAGTATCAGTAACTGAACAACTTTTCCCAAGGAACATTAGTCGAAATACGAATATCAATTTTTGACCTGCCATAGAAACTGCATCAGCTGATAACGCATTTTGTATGGACGGTCAAATTTGGTTTTTCGTATTTCGACCTATGTTCCTTGGAAAAAGTTGTTCAGTTACTGATACTGATTTCGCCCTTGACCTATGGCACGCAATCAAATTAACACCCTGTATACATGCATATATACACACCAACATCACACCCACGTAACTCCCTACAAACGGAATAATTTTGCTGCCTACACTCTCACAAGTATCTTGTTAGTATGCGTGAGTCGAGGGCAAAGCGCCGGGTGTGAGTGAAAGAGAAAGATATAAGTTACTCTGTGCCGATCGCGGAATGTTTGCCTCAGATTTAACCCTCGTATGCGAGCGGGCGGAAAGGGACATTATGCTAAGGGGGTTAGGAGAGCTCGGCTTCTTTAGGTCTTGGAACTAAAACTAATAGTAGATTAGTAGCCAAGGGCTGTAAGGCATCAATTGCAGCCCGAGATATTTAGGCGCACGAACGCAGGGTAATAATGTAGCTAGAAAAGCCCTAGGGCGGTAAGTAATAAAAAAAAACACTACACTCTTTCAAAATTCAATTACTTACCGCCCTAGGGCTTTTCTAGCTACATTATTACCCTAGAGCGCTAATTGGTCACCTACAAGCCTCATTTGGGGGTAATAAGGACCTACTTACTGAATATGAGAGATGTAAAAGAATTTACAAGGTGTTATAGTCAGCATCAAAAGAAGTTAAGCATTTCAGCTGTTCATATAAATAATAATTATCTATACAAAATAATTATCAAATTGTTGTTGGCTTCCTTTAAAAAAAGGTGCTCACAACAATTTCAAAACCTTTTTGTTTAGACTGTTATGGTCATTTTGAAAGTGTGGCACTATAAATGGCGTAAGAGCATGATCTGAAAAACAAAAAACCGAAAGGTCATGATCAGTCAACGTAACTGAACAACTTTCATTGAATAAAAGTTTCAGGTAATTTGGCATCTCCATTCAAAATTGCAAACTTGATTGGACAGTTTGTAATTTTTTCTCATTTCCTGAAAGTTTTATTAACTAAAAGTTGTTCAGTTGCATTGACTGATCATGCCCGTTGAATTTTCGAAAACCTGTCTCATACCCTCAGGTTGGCTGCAGTAAAGACAACATGTCTAGGTGGGGTTTCTCGAAGGATCCTTACCTGGTCTGCACGTGCAGTGCGATACAATCTTTGACCCACCTAACATCATGTCCTGCGTCCCCTTTCACCTGCATGCAGCAAGAATTAATGAACGACACAAGAAATGTACTTCATGTAGCCAAATTCTGGGCTAAAAAAATACAAGGATATTTTTTTGGACCTGATATGCGTATGCCCACCTTATAATAGAGGTCAAAAGCAACAACTTTTGTTCTACGACTTTGCTACAACGCACGAATTTTTTTTAACTTCGCATACAAAATAGGCCGGTCACGAGGCCAAGTTAGTATGGGCACAGATAATATAATACTATACTAGTACAGATGCCTCAAGTCATAGAACGAATTTGTGCCGAAAATTGTTCGGGCTATTTTTTCCATAAGGTATGTTCTTAGAATAAATTGATATCTGGATGTTAAAATTGAATTAATGTCATAGTTTACACCTTTACCTACCAACCTAGTGGTAACATTTAGTTTAATTATTAGAAAGGAAAACGACCAGTCGGTCGTCCTAGGTACAGATGGGGTGACGAAGTGCGGAAAGACCTGGATGCCCTCCAAAGAGCCGATTGGCAAGAAGCGGCACAGAACAGGAAAGAATGGAGAACTCTCGTGTCGGAGGCCAAGATCCTCTTGGGGTCACTGAGACAGCGTAGTAAGTAAGTAAGTAATTATTAGAAACAAAAGGGCCAAATGAATTCGGGCTATTTAATCCGTCGAAAAAACCGTAGTACGGAATGGGACCCCATGGTATGGGAAGTCGAAATTTTTTTATGCGTTAGCAAAGTCGTAGAACAAAAGTTGTTGCTTTTGACCTCTGTTATAAGGTGGGCATCAGGTCCAAAAAAATATCCTAGTATAACAGCAAAACATGACGATGCCATCGAAAGTCAAAGAAGAAAAAGCTACTTTTGATGCTGACTATTATAAAAAACCGTCAAGCCGAAAAAGTGTTAATGTGCCCATTAAACTTGTTTTACTTAGGAGGGCAGCTTGCGGCGGCGGCGGGCATAGTCCGGGCGCTGAAGTTGAAGTCTGATACAACCGACGCCAATTACAAGGAGTGGGACCTGCCAAGACTACGGCGCTTGCATTTCGACGACGATGGTATGTTAACTATGGACGCATAATAATAAGACTGACAATACCCATACTAGAAAACGTAACCCGGAAAGGCATAAAACTCATAGAAACTAAAAATTATTTTATTTTAACACTTCCTGTGTTCGGATAAATCTACAAAGTAGAAAATCGCAAAATTTCACAACCACAGGCAGGATTCGAACCTGCGTCTTCTGCGTAAGTACCGCAGACGCTTTACCAACTAGGTTGTGGTTGTGAAATTTTGCGATTTTCTACTTTGTAGATTTATCCGAACACAGGAAGTGTTAAAATAAAATCATTTTCAATTATACATAGTGTTACCAATTTTCAACTCGAAATCTGTCTGCAATGATGGACTAGTTGAGCTAGTACAGCAAAAATGCTTACTAGGTGGCAGCACAAACGCAACGTTGGAATGCGTATAGAGGTCGCTAAATTTCACAACATCGGGCAGGACCACAGTAGCCTAGTTGGTAAAGCGTCTGCGGTACTTACGCAGAAGACTCATAGAAACTAGATGGCGCTTTCAAATAATCTGGAAATTAATTATGATCTACCGAGTATTCTGCCAAAAAATCATTCAAAATTTCAACATAGTTTCAAGGTAAAGAAATGCTATATTGAAATTCGGTTTATTTGTTTAGCAGAATACTCGATAAATCATAATAACTTCGCGGACTATTTATTAGCGCCATCTAGTTTTATACTTTTCCGGGTTACGATTTCTAAAAGGGGATGGTCAGTCCTTATTGTTCGTCCATGCTTTAACGGACTATTTTTGGCCCAAAAATATCTGTTTCTATTTAGGTTTTGCAACAGCGGACACGTGTAAGTTGCTTTAACGCGATTGAGCCATCAAACCAGCTCGGAGTAAAAAGCAGTTTTAAACCAGGTTTTTCATACATGCTGTAACGAAAAAGTTGTATTTTTAGTTTTGTTTGACATATTTTTTATTTAATTTATCTTTTTAATTTTTCCATGCCATGATTTTTTATTGTTTTATTTTATTTGACATTATTTTTAGTATTACTTAGTTGACATTATTTTTTGTAATTTTCTGATCCCTTCAAGTCTTGCAATTCAATCATTTATTAATTTTAGTTTTGTTTGATATATTTTTTATTTAATTTATCTTTTTAATTTTTCCATAACATTATTTTTATTGTGTTATTAAATTAATGATTGTATAGATACTTTTGATAAGTTGTAAAATCATATTAGTAATTTAAGCATCTCTTTTCGCACACAGTTTGTACTGTTTTTTGAATAAAGATATGATGATGATGGTGTGATAATACTAAAAGGTGTGAATCAGCTTATGAAACTGTAAAAGTTTTCCCAAGGAACATAAGTCATAAAACAAAATCAAGTTTTGACCTCCCATAGAAACTCAGCTGATAGCGCATTCAGTATGGGAGGTCAAATTTGGTTTTACGTATTTCGACCTATGGTTCCTTGGGAAAAGTTGTTCATTTTCATGGGCAGATTCACACCCTTCAGTATTATCACACCTTTCTATAACACGTTGTATATGTATAGGGTGACTTTTAATTAGTTCTTGATAGAAAAAGGTATGAATGTACATGAGTACCATGAGATACTGAACAACTTTCCCCAAGCAACATAGGTCGAAATACGAAAATCAAGTTTTGACCTCCCATAGACACTGCATCAGCTGATAGCGCATTTTGTATGGTAGGTCAAATTCGGTTTTTCGTATTTTGACCTATGTTCCTTGAGAAAAGTTGTTCAGTATCATAAGTACATGCTTATCTTTTGCTATCAAGAACTAATTAAAAGTCATCCTATATGTCACCGGAAAATGATAAGAATCGTAAGTTGGTCAGTTCCCTAGTAAGTTGATCAACTTTCGAAAAATCATAGACGGAAATTTTCCTGTGACATATGTATTCCGCTTGAGCGAAACCGAAACTATTGGTCCGGGACCCGAAAAGCTTTTTTCCTTGGTTTTTGGGTTCCGTACCTCAAATTAAAAAAACGGAACCCTTATAGGATCCCCTTTTACCGGAAGACCCTTTTTCTCACGAACGGGTAGAGGTATCAGGTTGAAATTGATAACGAATATAACCACACCAGATTTCAAAATTTCAAAAGATATGGCTTTTCATGTCCTCATCTCCATACATTTATGCACTAAAGCAAAATCTGTAGGTTTTACTTCTACTAGCAAAACCTGTAGGGTACTTCCTGTTGATCTAAAATTATGAAATTTGGCATGAAGCTAGGTCTCACAGTACAAATAGAGGGAAAAGTCTAAAATTATTACAAATTTTCTCACAACTAATAGTAACCAATTAAGGTGAGCTCCCGTTTCAAGAACTTTTCTATAAAAGAGGGGTCAAGTTGGATGGTCACGGAGTTTTTAAAGTCAAAGAGCGTTTATATCATATGGTAGATAGGTACGGAACCCTTAGGGCGCGAGTCCGACTCGCACTTGGCTGCTTTTTTAAATGATATTCAGGGGGGAAACGAGATGTCTAATTAGATGGGGGACAATGAGAGGATCAATAAAAACCACGTGAGAACTTTTAGATCGGAGCCCGGTGTTCAGAAGGCCAATTTTAAAATTTTCAAAATGGTCTGTTTCAGAGGCGGCTCGTGACATTTTTTAATGGGTGTGCACAAAAAAATTAAATACTTAAATAAATTTACTTACCTACCATTTATTGATGAAATATTTTTTATTGCTTTATTGTTACCTACATATTATGCGCGCCAGCGCCAGCTCCAAATACCAGACACGGGAAACAAAACAATTTATTTATAACCGCACATCCAAGGTGTTTTTAAATATTGTTCTGGTTTGAAAACACGATTAAAAGTTAATTTTTTGTACTACATTTTTGAACTAGCGCGATTTCAGGTCGTGGCGGCCCCTTTTCATTGAGTTCAAGTCGTATTTGTAAAGTCTTTTTCGCATTTTTTTATGTAAACGACACTGTATTCGTCCATTTTTATAGTAATCAAGCACGTACACTATTAAAAACAATTATTTCTAAATTTTCAAGCAAAATTGCGAACAGTAACTGAAAGCTGTATACGAAAAGTTTTGTTTACGTATGATCGGCAACAGCGCCTTGTCACATAATAGGTGTCAAATGAAATTGCCGAATTTTTCTTACAGTTAAATGAGGTCATAATTCCTATAATTCTAATGCTATTTTTTTCATTCGTCTTATATTTGAAAGTTGACTTCAAGGTTATCAATTTACGCATAAAATAAAGTTTTTATTTTTAGTTTGATATATAAAATTAATGGTTCTAAAATTGTTCGTCTTAAATGTCGTCCGATTTCATCATTAGATTTGTTATATTTTTTTACAGATAATATTTTTCGAAAATTAAATTTAAGCTTCTGTTAGCCTAATGTCTTCCCAATAATGCTTAAAAAAATGAAAGAAATTGGATTAATAATTCCTAAGAAAAATGCAAAAATGTTAGTACTGAAAATTGAGTTCACCTAAAATTCTCCATACAAAACGGCAATTTCATAGGTAAAGACCTAATATATATAATCTCCTGTTTGTATATAATATCATTGCTTGTCACCGAACTGCATGCGCATCGCGCGCGACCTGGCAACGTAGGAATTGAGCAGCGCTCCTGATTAAGCTAATTTCTCATAGAAAATCTTTTGTTTCACGCACTCGAGCGTGTTGATGTTTCTCTTTCACACTCATTGAATTCTGTATAAGGAATTGTACTGAAGATTTCTTTATAGGAGCGCAATCCCTGGCGCGCCACTTGGTACAACTTGACTACTTATTTGTTGCGTAATTATTCCTTAGGCTATTATAAATGTATACAACGTATAGGGTTATGAAAATAGGTATGTAATCGTATGTAACTTAACTAGGTAGGTAATACATCCTTAGTTTTAGTTTTGTGAAAGAGGGAGTGCACTGCACCAGTGCTCTTTAGGACGAGCCGCCTCTGGTCTGTTTTATCTAAAGCCCCCAGATATCTTTTCTGGCCAATGTTTTTCACTTTATTATGGGCAATCACTTTTGTTCGCCTTGTATATCACCATTTTATCCAAACAGATAAGCCTGAAAATCTGTAACAGACAATTTTTTTGTGATTCCCATAAAAATATGGGTCGAAAAACGAGATTTTATTTCTACCTTTCGTACTATCACCAGCGAACTACAATACTATGGAACTCCCACACAAAAAGTGGCCCTACGTGAAACCAAAAAGACGTATATTCAAAATACGAATCAATTGGTTCAAATTCAGAACGAGAGCAGGGATTGGTTCGCGCGCGTGCTGCAATGTCAGCTAGTGGGTAGTTGGGAGGTAACTACTTTAGCTCTGCCTACTTAGGTAACTATTTCATGGGGTCAAGTTTGAAGCGTAGTTATCGCTCTATAGTATTGTAGTTCGCTGACTATAGCTAAACAATTCATTTACTTATATATAAGTACTAGCCCATCGGCACGTTACAATGTCTCCAATTCGTTGGTCCGAAATCTGACGTTTAGGACCAACAAATGTCAGTCGTTGTCAGTCATATTGTCAACATTGGATGCAAATAAACTTACCAACAAAATATTGTTCTTAGTTGAAGAACTAATATACTCTTATTATAATTATTGTTATTTCTTATTATTGTTTTTGACTATAATCCAATTAATGAAACTGAAAAACCAGGCCTAAATCACATATAAACATTAAAAAGTTTGTTTTGTTTTTTCCCGCCATATTATTTCCGTTCCGTGTATTTAGCACAGACCGAAGTACTACACAACGTAGTTCACGCGATTTTTCACAGATGGCGCTGTTTTTTCTTGTATGGGGAAATTTGAACCGCTTGTTCCCAAGAACCTATCTTGACCATATAAATCTATGAAACAATTACATTTGTTACAGCTTGTGCAATAATCCTAAGCGAGCTGACAGCCCTGTCATCGCAGGGCGAGACGTCGCGCCAGATAGTAAACGAGGGTTGCGAGTGTCGTCCTTTTCAAACCCCGCTACAGAGAGAGTAAGTATACTAGCACACATACATAACATCCCATGAAATTACCACTGTAGGACATGGAGCTTCCTCCAGAATTTCAATAAAAAAACGCTTGGTACTTTTGAGGGGATTTACCGTAGTTACCACGCTTGTAAGCGTTGCTGCTGGCGGCCGCTGTTGTTGTTAACCGCAATATGTAAGATGTTACGATACACAGAAGATACTGCTGACCATCCTCCGGTTCATAGACCCTTAGTCGTCTCTTACGACACCCACGGGCAGCCACACGGGCTAGCTAAACTAGCATACACATTGCTGGAAATTTCAAGAATGCCCTTTGGTGTACGGGCTTGCCATGACACGTGGTAGGATACGGTAAGTAGAAGGATGCTTCTGCTTAACTGTTCGCGCACCGCTCTAGTCCTCAAAACTTAAATTAATTATAACTACAATAAGGCGGACAAATGTTCACTTGTTGACCTGAGCAGGGACGGAACGGATCTGCGATTTCACAGCGCTTAAACCTACGAACTTAAGTACACAAGAAAAATGTACAACTAAAATAATTCCCCGTGGTCCAGAACCGGCAAAACATCAGGTTCGTATGACGAGTCGAATTGGGAATACACCGAAAATAGATAGCTTAAAGATTGGCAATAGGGAACATGCACGATTTTTTTATTTAAGAAATGTATTCTCATTAATGTAATAAACAGACTTGTAAAACTATTTTTCGAATGACTACAATATTAAAAAAGATATAAGCCATCGAAGATTTGTTTCTGTCTCTTTCTAGCAAAACGAAATTTAATATGGAGTTTATATGGCCGTAGTGAATTGTGACGTCACTATTCATGTCGGATCTCTCTGTTTAATTAGTAGTTTTCAATGCTTATATCGGCCGTATTTCTTAGCCGATAAAAATTTTAATTTCTCTTTTTGACATCTCTACTACGGTATTTTCATATTTTATTAATAAATGCGACCAATAAAATTTATGCATGTTCCCTATTAAGGTCGCCGCCCGGTGGCGAATGTCCCGCGATTCAAGGTCTGGTCTACCGATCACGACAATTCAAGGGTCAATGATCGACCCGGCCGGTATAAAACAATAGCAAATACTAATAACACGACTTACAGTTCATGCGATCCGGCATCCCGACGGAGTATGTATTGTTATGTACCTAACTCTCTAGTGCATGTCTGGGTTGTGTGTTCCATACAATATAAATATGCGTGGGCCGTGCTGAGGTTAACAACCGCTTCCGACAGCGGCTCGTTCCAGTGGCGCCCCGGCTTCTTCCGGTCACGATATCGCCTGCACTGCTTAGGTAACCTTCTTCAAGGTATTGACAATGTCTATTTAACAGTTGCACCCGGTATTGTTAGGTTTTCACTAACGGATGTAGCAACATTCACGACGTTCGCGCGTCTCAAAATACAATCCGTATAGATTAAAGTACAAATAACTTGCGGCAAGCACTTATTTCGCAATCAGACGCGAACTTGGGCCAGTACTTGTTTCGAGCGACTGGTAACTAAAACTACTAGCGACCCGGTTCACCTATTCATTCATTCACCGGTGCCCGCGCACTGTTCGATTAATTTTTTACCCAAATGTAAACAAGACTTTTATAGCTGCTACCTACCTAACCGCAAGTTGGTTCTAAACATTATCTTTTGATCGGTTATTTTCATATTCAAGAACAGTTTTAATAAAGATTTTATTCTATTTTGTTTGTAGGTACGCCGTGGAAAGGCTTTGCAAGATTCTAGAAAACTTCAAGGCTGCGTCTACGATCTCTTTCAAGGTAAAGCTTTCTTTTTGTTTTATTTACCGACACACTAGATACGTTATCTCAGTTCTCAGGGTAACGCGCTTTGTTATCCACTGTACATAAGGTGGCCCATCTGCTCGTCTACTTACATACATACATACATAACATCACGCCTTGTTCCCGTCGGGGTAGGCAGAGACCACAGTTCTCCACCTGCTACGATCTTGACTTACTTCCCTTGCTTCCTGAACCTTCATCAATCCTTTCATACTAATACTATCCGTTCCTTTCGTCTACTTACTTAGGGCATAAATTACTATGAATTAGGGTACTACATTTTTTGATAGATAAAACGGTTATTTGGGAACGGTACAATTTTTACACTAATGGCTGTAACTTTTTAACATGTCCAAATAAAACTAGTTTGTAGAACAGATTTTTAGACTTTACTTTATATTTACCGCACCCAAAGAAAGGCTCTAAATCAGCAATATGCCGTGATTCGTTTAGCGAGCCATGGCGCTGTTACTCGTATTCAAATAGCCTACCGTTGTCATTATAACCGAAATACTTTCATTGATGAAAGGGTTCTCTTAAATATCCCCGCGACTACTGGTCCTGTATTCTCCGGATACAGTCACTTCCATATTTTTCTGAGTTCACCGGATGGTATCAATTTGGATCGAAAATACCACAATCATAAAGCGCCGATTAAGAAAACTAGGTCTAAGATTTTGATCGCACGAGGCGCAACACCAACGTGCTTTTGGATTGTGCTTCTCGGTTAATGAAAAACCAAGACATTTGAAACCTGTATTTTGTGATTAGGTGGAAGTGCTAGGCAGCCGCAGCGGGCGCGCTGACACCTTGTGGGCTCGCATCTGTTCCTCCCGCCTCTCCCGCTGCGTCCCCCCCCCGCACCAGAGCCGCCCCGCCGCGCGCCGCCTGGCCGACATGCGCCGCACCACCGCGCCCGCTGACCGTGAGTACCAGGGAGCTAGCAGGAGCAGGAGCAGGAGCGAGCACTGTAGGTGGAGGTGCTACAGCCGCAGCGGGCGCGCTGACACCGCGTGGGCTCGCATCTGTTCCTCCCGCCTCTCCCGCTGCGTCCCCCCCCCGCACCAGAGCCGCCCCGCCGCGCGCCGCCTGGCCGACATGCGCCGCACCACCGCGCCCGCTGACCGTGAGTACCAGGGAGCTAGCAGGAGCAGGAGCAGGAGCGAGCACTGTAGGTGGAGGTGCTACAGCCGCAGCGGGCGCGCTGACACCGCGTGGGCTCGCATCTGTTCCTCCCGCCTCTCCCGCTGCGTCCCCCCCCCGCACCAGAGCCGCCCCGCCGCGCGCCGCCTGGCCGACATGCGCCGCACCACCGCGCCCGCTGACCGTGAGTACCAGGGAGCTAGCAGGAGCAGGAGCAGGAGCGAGCACTGTAGGTGGAGGTGCTACAGCCGCAGCGGGCGCGCTGACACCGCGTGGGCTCGCATCTGTTCCTCCCGCCTCTCCCGCTGCGTCCCCCCCCCGCACCAGAGCCGCCCCGCCGCGCGCCGCCTGGCCGACATGCGCCGCACCACCGCGCCCGCTGACCGTGAGTACCAGGGAGCTAGCAGGAGCAGGAGCAGGAGCGAGCACTGTAGGTGGAGGTGCTACAGCCGCAGCGGGCGCGCTGACACCGCGTGGGCTCGCATCTGTTCCTCCCGCCTCTCCCGCTGCGTCCCCCCCCCGCACCAGAGCCGCCCCGCCGCGCGCCGCCTGGCCGACATGCGCCGCACCACCGCGCCCGCTGACCGTGAGTACCAGGGAGCTAGCAGGAGCAGGAGCAGGAGCGAGCACTGTAGGTGGAGGTGCTACAGCCGCAGCGGGCGCGCTGACACCTTGTGGGCTCGCATCTGTTCCTCCCGCCTCTCCCGCTGCGTCCCCCCCCCGCACCAGAGCCGCCCCGCCGCGCGCCGCCTGGCCGACATGCGCCGCACCACCGCGCCCGCTGACCGTGAGTACCAGGGAGCTAGCAGGAGCAGGAGCAGGAGCGAGCACTGTAGGTGGAGGTGCTACAGCCGCAGCGGGCGCGCTGACACCGCGTGGGCTCGCATCTGTTCCTCCCGCCTCTCCCGCTGCGTCCGCTGACCTGAATACCAAGGAGATGGCAACACTTTCTGCGAAGGAGCGAGCACTTTCTGATAAGGAGCGAGCACTTTCTGTTAGAACGAGTACTCGACTAATGTGCTGAGGAGTGGATACTTGGTTTTAAGCGTGTCCGTTTCTTTCAAGGGACCTCCACACAAAAATTTGTGGATTTTACCAAATCCCTAAAATATGAAATTTTATCTTTTAGAGATCTTTCTTTGACTTAAGACTAATAAATTTCATTACTATAGTTTTATTGTAAAACATTTTACTATTTACGAAAAAAAAGAAAAAAAAAAATCACGTGTAAAATTATCAATGACCAAAGCTAAAACGCTAAGACATGGTTTAAAAATTAATTGGTTTTTGTTAAACGTTACCGCAGTGCTTGTTCTACCAAGCCGGCGACTAACTGGACAGGTTTTAAACTTATGATGACGAAGTCTGTATATATAATCTTTGATCTGTGGTATAATTTGTTTGTATATTTTCATATACAGTGAGTGTTTGGGCGGGGTACAAGCATCGCTGCGATTGCCTCACGCCAAGGACCCTCTGCGCCCAACAAAGGAAGCAACTGCTTAGGTATTTAACTTTTTATGTAATTCGTAATGTAATGATCAACAAACCTATTGCCTTTACCATAGCAAGCAAACTGAATCTGGTTCTCAATCCTTTTTATGTATGCTCCTCTTTTATTTCCATTTTCTTTATTAATTACAATGTGCTTGCTCTAAAAGGTTACTGGGTGTTGCTTGTTTTTCGTCTCTTAATAGTAGATATTTAGGCGCACAAGCGCAGCGAGGGCGCCAATAGTTCGAGGGAGCAATTGATGCTTACACCCGAGCTAACTACTCTGCTTTACATCTCGATTGTGAGGTAAGTAGGTCCTTATTACCACCAAATTGTAGGTGACCAATTAGCGCCATAGGGTAATAATGTAGCTAGAAAAGCCCTAGGGCGGTAAGTAATTAAAACGCCCGCCGCCCCGCTGCTGGAGGCGGCCATCAAGGCGGGCGTTACAATTACTTACCGCTCTAGGGCTTTTCTAGCTACATTATTACCCTAGAGCGCGAATATGAGAGATTTAAAAGGGATATTGCAAACTCGTGACGATTTAAACGTCAACGCCCTCCTTACGGAACTTATATCTTAAACTATTTTGTTCCAGCCGGATCTCGTTCTTCGGGTTGATGGAGGGAGCTAGCGGGCTAGGGGGCGCGGACAGGGGGGCGGGGGAGGGGGAGACGGGCGCCGCGGGGGGAGGGGAGGGGCAGGAGCCGGCCACCCCGCCACGCAACCACACCGACGACGGTGAGACGCGCGAGACAACTTGTTTGTTTGTGATACATCAGATGATTATCCGAAAAGTAAGATGATTCCGTGCTTCGGAAGGCACGTTAAGCCGTTGGTCCCGGCTATACTGTCTTGAGAATTTGTCGCTAATGAGCCATTAAGAGGCCTTTGGCCAGGATCTGTGAGATTTGTCTTCGACCTTACATTGGTTGTACCGTTATGACGATGACCCTCACTGTTTGTGAGTAATAAAGCATTTATTCATTCATTCACTTGTTAGCCTATTTAATAGCCGTGGATCTTAAACTGCAATTTTACACCCAAATCCACGAGTTGGTAAAATTAAATTAAATTCTGTTTGCATCTAAGAAATAGTATTTTGAGTTTGATAAAAAAGCTAATCATTTTAAATTGTGTAATTTTAAGTTTAAATTTATTTAGTGTTAAAAAGTTACTAAACGATCGCAAAAAAATATGAATCATCGTTCAAAAACTTCATTCAACATCTTCATACATGAAAGATTTCTGTTTTTAAGTTCAATAAAGAAAATATCCATTTTTATTTGACAAAAAGAATAACGTTTTACAAACTTGTGTTTTTCTGTCAGCTTTAGCTGATTGCTTTTGACATAGCTGCAAAATGTGTTGGTAAACGTTGCAATAACAAAAAAAAATGGATTATACAGTATGACCATGATATAGTATTCGAAACATGCAATTTCAAAACTTCGTCTCTTGACGATAGAGTAGGATATTGGTTGGATACTAATTACTGCCAATTTGACAATTTATTCCATCAATATTCTACTCTATTGTCATTGAGCGAAGTTTTAAATTCGATTGTATCGAAGTAGTATCGCATTGATGTACCGAAAATTGCACCGAACTCAATCGTTATCGATTCTCTCTTTTTTTCTATACAAGAAGAAAAGAGAGGTTCGATAAGGATTGAGTTCGGTGCTAGCGCCTCAGTTGACAGCGTCGCTAGTCATGAAGATTTTATATAACCTCTTTGCCAATTCACTTTAGAATATTTGACCAGCTGAACAGACATCTTGGTCATGCTGTAGCTCATTTGCCTAGGTTTACAAATACAAATACAAAAATGTTTATTACGATTCCAAGAAATTTTCTTACAGCTAGTATTCGGGGACTCCCTTTATTAAGCAAATATTTTGCCTGTATTGGGAGACACCGCTCTTCCAAAATTGGATTTAATTTTTAATTTCTACAAATGAAGAGTGTTTCAAAATTAAAGTTAGGTGTTAGTAATTTTTATAGCTACTACATTTACATTCAGCCGAAGTGATCAGGGAAGTGGGCAAGACGAGTGTGTGAACACGATACGTCTCATGCCACTGCCACTCGCGCTGCCCGGCGCTCCCCGAAAGAGCAGTTTTTTTGTGCGGACATTGCTATTGTTTTTGTATTTAATTTGTTTGTTTAATATATTTTTTTTTTTTTAATTTTTTAATGTAAGTAATGTTTTGTATTTTAAATGACAATTTTTTTTTTGTTCGCTTGAATTTTGCATACCTATTCTGGTGAAATAGTGTCGGATGTATATTAAATGACCAACATGTAACAAAAAGTACCACTATTTTTGGCAAATAAATGATTTGATTGATTGATTGGAAGTCAAAGGACGGCAACGCGAGCACAGCGTGTTTAAGAAAGAAAGAAAGAAAAACTACTTATTCAATGCACGACAATGAGTGTTATAAACTAAATAGGATGTACAGAAAATATCGTGCGATGAAATGGCACTAGACTCAGCATTTGTCACAAGTACCAGAGAAGTATTAGTGACACTGATTATATCCTGCTCCGTCGCTCAGTTCGCGTTCTCTGGTCTCTCGGTCGCTGTAATTAATTATTTCGACGTCAGCCATTGTCGGTGGTCAGAAGCGATTTGAGCGCTAGGGCAGTATTTGAATACACACTTATCTCAATCGTTCTGCGGCGGTTTTTAAGCCGGCTCCACACGCTTGGCAAACAACGGCAAACAGCGAACACCAAACAAAAAATACGAACATGTGGATCGGTGTTCGCCTGGTTTTGTTTGGTGTTCGCTGTTTGTGCCAGTGATCGGCGTCGGTGTCGGTTCTTCTGCACAAATCAAAGGATATTCGACAAACGTGTTTGCGGTGCATCCAGACGCTTGCGCTGTATCAGTAGAACGTGCGAGCTTGCCGGCGGCGGACGCCTTTGTGTGCTAGATAATCAATGGTGTATTTCGTATTGAGGGCCAATTATTACTTTGACAATTAGTAAATTTCGTTTATGCCACTGAAAGATGGCGATTTAGAATTTTACGACTACGAGCTCGTCCGCCATGTTTGCCAATCCGGAATATACTGACACGACCTCCAAGCGTGGGTATGCCTGTTTGTGTTGGGTGTTTGTGTTCGGTGTTTGACACGTGTTTGCTGTTTGTGGCAAACACCAAGCGTGTGTAGCCGGCTTTAGGGAGTTATGCAGCAGTAGCAGCGGCATGGGCTGAATGTAAATCATGTATAACTCGCGGATTGATTTGTTGCAGTGACGGACTCGGAGGGCGCGGCGTCGCTCGGCCTATCGACTTGCTCTTCCTTGGATTCCGCGTCTGAGCTCTTGCTCGCCGCCGCCGCCGCTGCTGTGGAGTCGGGTGAGTTGGTTCATTATGATGGCAAAAACGGAACCCTTATGGTGAGACTTCATGGGTCTTACTACAAAAAAGTTAGACATCTGTCTGTCTGTCTGTCACACCTGTTTATCTCAGCAACTACATACGCTATCAACTTGAAATTTGAAATAGTTTTATAATATGTTTGCCCAACTATATTGCAAACGAAAGATTTAAAAAAATATTTTTTATTATAAATGGAAAAAAATTAAATTGTCTTAACCAGATCGAGACTAAAACAAAAATCTAAAATTTGCGAGTGTTCAAACGAAGTCCAAATCGCAAATTTTTGTAATTTTTTTTCGACACCTAGTAAATGAAAAATACAAAAAAAAAGTCACAATACCATTGCACCCCTTATCTCCAAAGTCTGCTATTGCAGAAATATTCAATTGGAAAAATCTAAATTAAATGAATGAAGGAAGATTGACGAAAGAGATCTACAAGACGAGAGTGAATGGAAACGTTGGAAGGGGAAGGCTTAGGCGAACGTACCAGGACCAAATTCAGGACGTTCTGAATAAAGGCCAGGTTAAAAGTACCCTAAACCGACGAGCATGTATGAAGGGATTGATGAAAGTTCAGGAAGCAAGGGAAGTATGTCAAGATCGTAGCAGGTGGAGAACTGTGGTCTCTGCCTATCCCGACGTGAACAAGGCGTGATATTATGTATGAATTAAATATAGTCGATAGGAGTTTATGTAAACATTGCAGTAAAAATAAAAGGATTCAAAATGTCAAGCAAAGGGTTGCCAGCTAAAGAAAATTAATAGTAATTGTACAAAATCGAATATAGTTTGCTGATTGAAAGTGAAGGATAAATCAGAGCCTGATACCTTTACCTTCAAAACATTAAGTTCTAAGTTGGGACAGTGGTTTCCTTACTTAATCCAGTGTCGACCATTGTGGTAGCAGCAGTTTGACAGCCTTCGTGGTCTAGGGCAGTAAGTGAACATTGGGGTTCCTGAATCATCTCGCCGCCCCGTGCCCGGCTCGCATTCAGAAACCCCAATGTTCACCCATTTCTTTGATCACCGAGATATCAAGAACACTCCACTCCTAACTCTTTGGTTGACTCCTAACTCCCTTTAACTTCTCGATCCCGAGGTTCTGGGTTCCATTCCCGGCGGGGAAACTGTCAAACAGTATTGACTTTATGCGACTCCCAGTTTGCTAAGACATTGCAGGATCAATCACCTGATTGTTCGTAAAGTAATATGATTTCGTGCTTCGAAAAGCATGGTAAGCCCTTATTCCCGGTGTGAGGTCATTTATCGATCTAATAACCCTCACGATATGATGATGATGAGTCACCTACTTTTGCTAGTTAAACTTTTGGTGAAGGTGAAAAGCTTTTGTGCAAAGTCTTTCTGGAAAAGTAACCATTATTTGAGTTCGTGTTTATGTTTTCTGTTTCAGAAGGCAGACGGGCAGACAGCTCACCCGACGGTAAGTTAACATCCCATGAAACGTCCACTACAGGACAGGAAACTCCCTCCAAAATTCCAGCTTTTGCTGAAGCAATGTGGGGCAGTACCGTAGACGCCACGCTTAGTGTTACGGCTGGCACCATGGAACGCGGTTGTCGGTGACCGCAGAAAGAAAAGATGATACGATACACAGAAGGATGCTGCTGCCCATCCTCTGGTTCATTAATAGTGAACATAATTTTAGCTTTTTACTTAATTCATTATTCATAATTATTTATTGCTGTAAATACAGTTTTAAAAAGATATCAGTTGGTACTTGCATAGTCCTTCAACTGTAAACTGCATAACAGCATAGCAATATTCACAAAGAAATAGACCGTAGTTAAGTTAAAAGCATGCATTACAAATTCACTGGTTTCTTAATAGTAGTTTATGCAACGGTACATAATGAGGGGTATAAAATTCGAGTGTCGGATTATAGGACGCAGGCGAGCGTTGCGAGCCAAGTTCCATAATAGATGACACGAGTGTTTAAATCTAACAGAGCTCATTAAAATTAATCTTGTATTAGGAAGAAAGAAAAACAATTTATTCAATGCACGACAATGAGTGTTATAAACTAAATAGGATGTACAGAGAATATCGTGCGATAAAATGGCACTAGACTACATTTGTCGCAAGTACCAGAGAAGTAATTGTGACAGCCAGCACCAGAGTGGAGGTTACGCTAACAAAATTAACAAAATCTGAAACTTTTTGCACTGATTTGTAATTTGTATAACACTGGATAGGATTTTCTTATGTATCCCAGTAAGATTGAGCTATACAAAGGGAATTAACGGAACTAATTTATTTGATACCAAAAGTTTTAGCTTTGTGCAGTCGTTGACCCTCTTCACAACCTCAAATAAATCCCTCTCGATTATTGCTAGGGCTACTCGCAAGAGAGATCGAGAAAGGTCTTTTTTTAGGTCTTTCGATAGCAACTTGAAAACGGTGCGTCTTAGAGACAAGGCTTTCAAAAGCCTAGTAAATTTACCACAAATTTTTCCTTATATATAGGTATAGCTGTGCCCTACGACAATTCATTTGAATCGGGTCAGTAGTTCGCGAGTAAATGACGGACAGCCGCTTGAAATTTAAAATTCGAATATTTAGAGACAAGGCTTTCAAAAGCCTAGTAAATTTACCACAAATTTTTCCTTATATATAGGTATAGCTGTGCCCTACGACAATTCATTTGAATCGGGTCAGTAGTTCGCGAGTAAATGACGGACAGCCGCTTGAAATTTAAAATTCGAATATTTTATGTTATAGTGAACCGATTTCATTGAAATAAAATTCATTCATTGTAACAACTTACGGTTGACACATTATTGAAACCCCGTTTAAATCTGATCAGTAGTTTGTGAGTGAATCGAATCTGTGTGTTACAATACAATATTCTTTTTTGTGTTTCTCTGTTTTTCTCTAATATTTTCACTTCCTTCATTAATACAAATGACAGCTTATTTTGAATGTCAATTTGAGACGCCCCCCGTGAGTATCTCCGGAACTACTTTTGACGTATTCTAGCACAGATGATGATATTTATATTCTGTGGCTTTAGTTCCATGGACACTCACCGTTACAAAATGGATTCACATCTGTGCGTACAGCGCCAAAATGGCGTTGATCAAATAGGCATGGCTACAATTTGATAAACGCCAATTCAGTGTATTATGAGGAGTAAGTATGTTTCAAATCAGTGATTGTTTGGCAGGTGATCCAGGATCAGAAGGCGAGGCGGCACCAGGGTCTCTGTGCCGGACGGTGCGGCACCTGATGCGGTCCATCGCGTCCATCGAGCGGCTCATGGACCGCGTGCTCAAACACTGCGACGACTGGCAGCGCCCCGAGCACGAGGCCAGGTAACTGTGGGGGGCTGGTCGCTCTGTACCGTCGGTACCGCGTGCTCAAACACTGCGACGACTGGCAGCGCCCCGAGCACGAGGCCAGGTAACTGTGGGGGGCTGGTCGCTCTGTACCGTCGGTACCGCGTGCTCAAACACTGCGACGACTGGCAGCGCCCCGAGCACGAGGCCAGGTAACTGTGGGGGGCTGGTCGCTCTGTACCGTCGGTACCGCGTGATCAAATACTGCGAAAGATGCTGTTGCGAATCCTCCGGTTTATAAGAGCCCTTAGTCGCCTCTGACGACACCCAGTAATTTGATCTAAAATAAATTAAACATAAACATAAAATCAGTCAATCAATCCTCTTTCCCAGTGGGGTAGGCAGAGACCACAGTCCTCCACCTGCTACGATCTTGACATACTTCCCTCGCTTCCTGTATTTTCTTCAATCCTTTCATACATGCTCGTCGGTTTAGGGTACTTTTAATCTGGCCTTTATTTAGAAGGTCCTGAATTTGGTACTGGTACGTTCGCCTAGGCCTTCCCCTTCCAACGTTTCCATATTGTTTTTGATGTTCACTCTCGCCTGGTATATCTCTTTCGTCAACTTAAAAGTATGTAGATATGAACCCTGACTACCTGTCCAATAGTGGTCTTCTTATTGAATGTTACTTCGATGGTAATGAGACTTCTATTTTGTGCTACATGTTATTTTTCGATACATTTGCTCGATAAACGTACTTACAAGGTCGTAAACATTGCTCGTAAGTAGTTACTTACCGAACTAGTGCAGTAATTAAAAAAAGTTTACTACCAAGGAGTTTTTACACTCTGATCATAAAATTATTTTGTAAAAATACTACAGAGGTGACGACAGCCTACGTATATTTAAAATCAAATGGGAAGTACCAGCAGAACATAAATCGAAAATAGGCTGACAGTACCTATCGTTGGTTCCTTTAACAAGTGTATTACTTATACCTGTTTTCTCACAAATGTATTGAAAAACGTCGTAAGGATACACGACCGTAAGGGATATGACAAACTCGTGCCGATGGTAAACCCTCGACTTCGTTTCGGGTTTACAAAACGTCAACTCGTTTGTAATAAGCCTACTTACGGCACTTGTATCTTTATTATTATTATTATTATAGCCTTTATTAACAATCTTAAATAACATTCCATCTTATAACTACTTAGTACTATATATTTTTTTTTAACTATTTGAAGTAGATGTATCTTCATAATAATTAATGTTTTAGACACCGGTTTCTTGATTGTCTTGCTTTCCAGCATAGGCCTCCCCAAGTGTTTTCCATAAAGATCTGTCTTTTGCTTTCCTAGTCCAAGTCGTTCCTGCCACCTTTTTAATGTCGTCTTCCCATCTCCGATACTGTCTCCCTTTACTTCTCTTTTTATATGTAGGGCACCATTCCGTCACTTCTTTAGCCCACTTTTTTATTTTACTTCTTATTAGATGTCCTGACCATTTCCATTGTAGTTGTTTGATACGGAATTTTATATCTATAATTTTGGTTTGTTTTCTTATTGATTTTAATCGAACTTTGTCTTTTAATTTTATGTTGAGTATGCTCCTTTCCATTCTGTGTTGACAAACTTCTAGTGATTTAGTATTCTTCTCTGTACAACTCCATGTCTGACATCCGTAGGTCATGCTTGGTAGAATACATGTATTAAATATTTTCTTTTTTCCTTCGATAGGTATAGCTGCGTTTTTCATAACATCTTTAAGGGCCCAATATCGCTTAAACTACTATTATCATGTCCGATTGTAAGCGGCGACATTGGTTTCAGGAAACGCATGGACATGGGTCTCTCGGAGGTGGACCGGAAGCTGATGGCGATGTACCGGCGGCTGCCAGAGGTGCATCGCCGGCAGCTGCAGGTGTACAGGAAACAGAAGAAACTGTCCACGGTAAGTCGACCACTGCTGGACAAAAGCTTCCTCTATTTTCACAGTGATCGATATTGCGCTGCTAGTTAAAATTTATGATCACAGATTGTAGTAGTTAAATATATTTTTTGAGAAATTAAAAATCGTGTTACTTATATATTGCGTTTTGATGTCTATTTACTAATAAGCATTTTGTGCACTCTGCAAGAGGTCTGTGGATCATTAGGAACCTCACTTTTCAACAGGTTATGGGCCCTATTTACACAGTGATCGATATTGCGCTGCTAGTGAAAATTTGTGTTAAATGTATGTTATTTATTTACATCCTTGATATTTTTTAAAATCCGGCATCCGGCCGAATAGTAATTTAGAGCCGGATAACCAGATAGTTACCGGATATCCGTTTCATCTCTACATTACACACGATAAATAATATCTAAATCAGATAGTGTCTGTTTGATATATTTTGTGTGTTTCTCCTAAGTTTCGTTTAACCTAAAATATTTTTGGATACAATTTAAAATTCCAAAAAAAAAAGTAATAGTGTTTTATTTTTCGTAATTCGATATTACTTCTAATAACCTAAGAGCTGGCAGTTGGTAACCCTACCTCATCGCATACCAAAAAGCGACTTGTATAGGCTGGGGTATAATGTAAAGGTGAGTCTAAAAAAAACTTGAGTTGCCTGGGCGCAATCTGGTATGTTTTGTACAGTCAACAAAAAACTGATTATTTTTTACCAAATGATGTAAGTACATAGTTCATAGATAACTACTACTTAAGTAGTACAAAAACCAACAGGATTGCTTCGCCCAAAATAACTTAAAACTTACTTTGCAATTTGTTAAAGTACTGGGTTTAGGCAAGGCAACGCTGGTTATTTTGGTGGTAATACTTTTGCATGTACTATGTTTTCACTTGGTAGACGAATTGGTAAAAAAAAAATTAGATTTTGTTGTCTGTTTGTCGTGTCAGGTTGCGCCCAGGTAACCGAGATTTTTTTAAAGTCACTTCTTCGTTATGCACCAGCCTAAAGTAGAGCCAACGTAAGAAGTCTGTTTTGATGTTTTTTTAACACCAACACATAGGGTCTATTTTTCTTCATAATTTTTCTACAGCTGTCATAATGGAATTATTACGATGGCCATAGTTCAGATAGGTCGGTTTTTGGTGTGCGACTCGGTGGGGTTGTCACGTGGCCGCTCCCCGCTACGAGTATACCGGCTGTATGTGTACGTGTACGTGTGCGTGTGGCGATGTGTGCAGGTGTGCATGCAGCTGGTGGGCCGCGCGGCGCCGGCGCCCCCCCCGCCCGGCTCGCCGCCCCCCGCGCCCCCCGCGCCCGCGCCGCCCCTCTGCCCCGAGTACCATCTGCAGCGCTTCCGCGAGGTAACACTACACTACACTACACACCTTTTACACTAATACACACCACTCTCTATCACATTCAGGATACAGTACCTGGGCGACTGAGCTATGCGTTGTACAATTTTAACCAAATCCCACTAACAGATGGCGCTGTATGGTTTCTGAAACACGCAATTTTCACGAAATGCTGAAAAAAGAAAAGGATTTTCCCAGACATGAGACTGATGAAAAGGCTAGATCAATTTCTCTCAATTGCCCCCAAAATCCCCCGTATAGTAATTTTTTTAAAATGTAATTAGTGATCAAACGAGCTGGTAAGCCACCTAATAGTAAGTGGTCACCGCCGCCCATAGCGCCCACTGCATTAATAGCATAATTGACATAAACAAGACAGCAAAGCGCGTTGCCCGCCCTGAAAACTAAGTTAGTGTGTGTCATATGCCAGTAATTTCACTAGCTCTTTTGCCCTTCTAACCGGAAAAAAGCAAGAGGATGGTACTTCTCCAGATGGATTTTGCACGAAAGCCCTACCACAATAAAATCATCGAAATCGTCACAGCCGTTTTTAAGAAACCGATGATATATAACGTGTTAAGGGGCTACCTGCAGTCCACTAGCGCCCCCATCTGTTAAAAAATATTACTCGCTAAGTACAAAACTTATCGAAAATCCGGAAAAACAGATTGAAGTAAAAGGTACCATTGCTTATGTAGAACCTTTTTACTCTGTAAAATAAAGTTTGCTGTAGTTACTGTAGAAAACACGGGACCGGGGTTAATATAAAATAAACGCAATGGATACGCTTTGAACTTTTGTTATATTATTTTTTTATCGTATTCGAGAATATCAACGTCCGCCGTGGACAGGAGTTGACTGGCGATTGTTTTCAGAACGTGACGTCATTAATCGAAATCAATTTCAATTTTAGAAATACTCGCCAGCCAGCTCTGCTAAAAGAAGGCTTTCAAGGAAGATCACTACATTACAGATACAGAAACTGCTAAAAGTGGCCGTTTTTCGCACTTTTTGTATCTGTACCTACAGTAAACGACATTTTTCTGAGTTGATAGGTTCTAAATAAACTAGGGTACCTTTACTTGAATCTTTCTTTCCGGATTTGCGATAAATTTTGTATTTAGCGAGCAATACTTTTTTAACTGATGGGGGCGCTAGTGGATTGCAGGTAGCCCCTTAACGGAATAAGGGAAACTGAGAAAATAGTTAGTTTGTTTCTTGTTTATAATTATATTAGTATAAGTATTAGTATTCTGTAGTAAAAAGTGTAGTAGTAGTAGGTACCTTTGATTTTTAGTTTTTATTTTCTAAATTAAGTGTCCTGTTTAATCATATGTAAGCAGCAGTAACCACGACACAGGCTGTGATAGTGTGGGTACTATTGTAAAATTTGTTAAAGATAGCTGGACCATTTTAATAAATGATTTATGATTATGATTTTATGAATTAAAAATAAAATAACTTATTTAATTTATAATAATTTTGGGCAAAAAATATTACCTGCCTTTTAATAAATCTTTTAAAATCTCTATTTTAAATATTGCCCCCGACAGTTCGTACTTCAAAGAAGCGCTTTTGTAAGATTATAGAAATCTTAACTCCAAAAAGGAAACTAGATGGCGCTAACAAATAATCTGGAAAGTTATTACGGTCTAATAGGTATTCTGTTAAAAAGACGTATAAAATTAAATTTTTAGCGTTTCTTCTTTAATGGTACGGTCAACCGCACGTCGGTAGAAACCTTTTGAACTCTATTATAGTCCAAAAGTGTTTCTACTGACGTGCGGTTGAGTGTACGATGTTGAAATTTTGTACTTTGGTTAAGAGGATATGTGAAAAGATAGTTATTTGACAGTGGGCGCAGTCTTTTGACAGAAAGGGATAAAGTGCGCAATCCGCAACGCATTAGATTGCGACAGGTATACTGTGCGTGATACCAAAACTAAATGACGTAAGCGCCTGATATAAAATATCGACTTTTTGTAAAAACTAAGTAATAAAATAAAATTTTAGGTTAGGCATATGATACCTTTTTGTATTCTTAATTTCACTACTTAAACAATGATAATTGTAGAGGCAACTTTTCGTCGAGCCAATTTTCGCTAATCGTGTTTTGGTCTTAGCGACATTATCACTTGAGTGGTCAAAATCACGGCATGATACTGAGTAAATAAAAAGATATGTGTCTTAAAAATTTACACATCGTCTTAAGATTATACAGGCTCGGCCGCCCGGCCGCCCAGAACTGCTGTAATCCTGTTTGACAAGCGAATCAAATGAGCGACTCTTTATTACACGTTAAAACGGAAATTTATTATGTTATTTGTATGAAGTTACTAGCTTGTGTGCCCGTGTAGTGCCAGCAAAGAATAGTACCAACCCGTGGTACTACCCGTGGTACTACCCGTGGGTGTCGTAAGAGCCGACTGGATGAGCAGCAGCATGTTTCTGTGTATTGTACGGTCAACCGCTTGTCGGTAGAAACTTTTTCAACTCTATTACCACGCCATAAGGTCCAAAAGTGTTTCTACTGATGTGCGGTCTAGTGTACTATCTTACATACTGCGGTCACTAACAACCGCGGTCGCCAGTCGCAACGCTTACAAGCGTGGTGGTGACTATGGTAAATCCCCTCCAAAGTACCACTCGTTTTTTCCGAAGTTCTGGAGGGAGCTCCCTGTCCTGCAGAGGACGTTTCATGGGATGTTATGAACTAGCTTGTGACGTCATAATTTATTGCCTTTATTTACTGTGTAAATTTAAATTACGCACTAAGGGCCCGTCTCACCACTTGCTTCTAATAGATTAAGAGCGCGCAGTTGGCAACCCTGCCTTATCTGAGGTCACACTGAAAACGTGTCAGGTTGCGCCCATGTAACCCTGTTTTTTTAGACTCACCATTTCATTGTGCAGCAGTCTAGATAGGTCGCTGTTTGGTACCCGATGAGGTAGGGTTGTTAACTGCGCGCTCTTAGTCTATAAAGTTCCCGTAGTAAGCTGCCAGATATAATATCTGCCAGATAAATATGCCTGATTTTTGCCGGCAAAGAATAGTACCAACCCATACATACCCGTGGGTGTCGTAAGAGGCGACTAAGGGTTAACTGGAGGATGGGCAGCATCGTCCTCCTTTGTCTTACATCTTACTCACTGCGGTCACCTACAACCGCGGTCCATGGTGCCAGCCGTAACGCTAACAAGCGAGGTGACAATGGTACTTCCCCTCCACATTTTTCCAGCAAAAGCTAGAAGTCTTGGGGGAGCTCCCTGTCCTGTAGTGGACGTTTCATAGGATGTTATGATGAATTTGGCACTTGTAAAACAAAAAAAAAATTCTGAAGCTTAGCAGCAAGCTGTGAGACGGGCCCTGAATGTAAAATCCAGCGCTGTTTTATATCAGCCCTGATATTTTAAGAGGTAGTTCTGCCCATCAAAACTTTTTCCAAGGAACATAGGTCGAAATACGAAAAATATTGCGACCTCCAATACAAAATGTGCTGTCAGCTGATGCAATTTGTATGGAAAGTCGAAAAATGTTTTTCTCTTATTTCAACCTATGTTCCTTGGAAAAAGTTGTTCAGTATCATAGGCAGAACCACCTCTTAAAATATCTGGGGTGATTACAAAATAAGGGGGTATAGCGCGTTCAGGATAAGTTTGGCTTTGACGGTTACTTTCTGCGCATGGGTGACAGGCGGAGAGCTAATGAACGATTCGCTCGCCTCCCGCTCACCCCCGCGACTCATTTTTTACTTCTGCGCGCGCATTAACGGTCACAGCCAGAGTTATTTTGTACGCCATATATAAATTTTTAATTTTTGAAGTTTTTTTTAATTTAAACAATTTTTTTTATCTTTAATATAGGAAAATACCGTGTTGTGTTGATCAGGTACGTCGCAAGGTGATGCATATGAGAGATCAACAGCTGTACTACCACCGTCTGCGCATGTGGCTAGAAGACCAGCTCTCCAGCGAACGGGACAGGTTTGACACACATTATTTTAGGATTCACAATATGAGAGTAGATAAAGTTGTGTATGCAACTCCACATAATTAGGTATAAAACACCCGTGTCGTTTATTATGGAACTTGGTTCGCAACGCTCGCCTGGGTCCCATAAACCGAAACAAGTTTTATACCACTCATTATGTACCGTTGCATAAACTACTATTAAAGAAGGCTAGTCTTCATATTACAGGACTCGACTAAAACAAATACTGCAACTCCAGCCTTTACCTATAAGACAATATTGTTTAATGTATTATAACCAATACCACTGCGTTGTCATAAAAATCTATGAGCAATAAGACTCAGTTGTTGTGTCAAAAGACTAAAAGGTTTAAAGGACTTGAGTTGTGTTCAAAAGACTAACCGCCAGTTGCACTAAGCGTCTATAGTTAAAGCTCCATTAAATCTATTGCCGTCAGTTTCTGTGTCAACAAAACTGAAAGAGTCAGCAGTAGACTTAAAGGAGCTTTAACTTTGAAGACGCTTTGTGCAACTGGCTGTTAAAGACTTAATTAAATAAGTCGAGCCGTTTTTGGCTAGCTCCCTCGCCTTGAGTGATGTTTTTGATGATGATTGATGCGAGTGTTATTTGGTGTCTATTTACCATACAGTGTATTTAAATAAAAACTACGAAGTGTTTATTTATTTATGTTTGCGCTTCTTTCAAGGCGATATGGTGCATGGCCTTTTAATTTTAAAGCTTAAGGTGATCTGTGACGGCTAGCTTAGCCCTGAACGCAACTAGATGGAGCCACTGCTGCAAATATAAGGTTTTATTTTTTAATGCAATAAGTACCAACTGTATATGTGCAAAAAGTTGATTCGCGTAAATTTCATCGTGCAACTTAAACGCCTAACAACAATTTCGATAAGAAAAATATCTCCATATGTCCACTAAAGTCAATTACTCTCGTCAGTCCGTGTTTACATGAGTACGATCACTCACACATGCACACAAAGCACAACCGTACAGTTTTGACCGCACGCCCACAATCGTAATATTGAACCAAAAATTGCTAACAAAAATAGTACTTTCAGTACATTAACTGTATTTTTGTATTAATTAACGAAAAATTTTACTAAAAATAGCAGTATTCGTTCGTTAGTACTTTCAGTACATTAACTGTATTTTTGTATTAACCTATAGGTTAATTAGCGAAAAATTTAACTAAAAATAGCAGTATTCGTGTGTTTTCGAGACCGGATAGTATGCATTTGCATATTTAAACCATTTTCAGTGCTAATAGCATATTTTCCTAATATCTAGTGCTGATGCATATTACCGCTATAATTTACAGTATTTTTCGAGCGCAGCGCACTCAGCAGCCGCGTGTCTTTTGTTTTGGTACGATAATAAAATGAAAGAAACAAATGATCATCGCGCTCGCCTACGGAAAAAAGTGTCTTCGTCCTGAAACATTTACTTACGACGGAACTGTTTTATATTGTCGAGTTTCAAATAGACCAACATGTCAAGACAAGTGTTCACGTCGCAGGATTGCAGAAAAAAGGTCCACAATAACAGCTTATAACCGCGTCTACTTCTAGCTCTAAACAAAATAACCAGTTTAGCATGGATTTATGTGAAGCATTGCTTTCAAGTAATATTTCTCTCAATAAACTAAAAAATCCTACCCTCAATCAGTTTCTGCAAAAATATTGCTTAAAACAAAATATACCAGACGAGTCAACAAGTCAACAAGTATTTACTAAAAATAAACTTAAATCTAAAGGAATAATATTTACAAAACAAAAAAAAAATGTTATTTAATGTTGCATATTCTGTCAGTTTTCGTGCATATTTCAAGCATTTTCATGCATATTTGCATAAATTTTTCAAGCTTTTTATGTTGCATATAATCCGGTCTCTAGTGATTAGCGTCCAAACAATATCCATCGTCATGGGACGATGTTTTGTATTTGCATGTTTCGAATAGTATCGAATCGATATATCGAGAATTGGGAGTATACACCCATGTCTCTTCCCTATTATCCCACCCCGGACACATCATAGACAAGCCCGTTTGTGTGGATGGTAGTGAGCCTACCTTTTATGCCGTGGGCCGCGGGTTCGATCCCCGCCCAGGGTAAATATTTGTGTGATGAACACAAGTATTTGTTCTGGGTCTGGGTGTTATTTATCTATTTATGTATATATAGTCTCTGATACCCACAATACTTGGTTTGCCAATTTTGGGATCAGAAGACCTAGTGTGAAATGTCCCCAACAAATAAAAAATATGTCCACCTATAAGAGCTCCGAAAGTGGACTAATTAGTCCAACTAAGCAAAATGTCGTCCGTCTTAAATGCCACTCACTGAGTGCAAAGTTGTTTCCAAAGAGTTAAGAACTTTTTTGCTATTTGAAAATACTAGTCACCTTGAATAAAACCTATCTAAACCTTTAAACACTTCTAAAATCATAGTCTCTTCAATGTTCTTTTCATAGAAAATGTGTAGAAAGGAGCGCATGCAAAACATACAGGGAGGTCGGGACGCAGACGCGTCGTTTTGCTGTCTGCGTTCTATTGCAACACACACTGAAGTGACGAGATGCAAAACCAGGTGATTGCCACCGTCGTCCTACCAGTGGGACACTCCAGTAGGACGACGGGGCATGCCCCCACGCGGTCACTCAGTCGCGTAAACGGTTGCATCGAAATCTTCGCTCCGTTTTTGTTTCGTGAAAACGGTATCCACATCCTATCCTCGTGTCTGTCTTTTCTGTCTGGCCAGCTCCTTACACCGCTGTGGGTCATAAGGACTTGTTGCTTCAATTTAAAAAAGGATTTTGTAGATTTTACTGATCATATTTGTTTGTGTTTTGATTTCCAGTGTACCGGATGCCCTCGCTCGTCTATCGGAACAACTGCCTCTGCGCAAGAGACGGCCTCCTGCCCCCACCGCCCCCAAACGAAAACTGAGCCCCCCTTCTGCGCCCAACCACGACTTGAGTGACACCGATACGGTCGTCGGAGAACGGGACTCCGAGCTGTGTCGCGACATGAAAGACTGCCTCGCCAAGTTCGCCAACTTCGCTCTCAACGACGCCGACAAACTGGAGAAAGACAGCGAAGTCAAATACCCAGAATCCGTCAGCCCTCCGTTACAAGAAATGTCTCCGACGAGCTCCGAACCGATGCCATTGTACGCCCCGGAACCCGCACGACGTCTCGCCCTCGCCACCTCACAGCTTATCAATGCGACCAACTTCTATGACCAACACGAACCCTCGCTAAACACACAAGAAATCCTTAAAGTGCATGATGCAAATAAAACTCCTGTCCTCTTCAAAGATATTACAAAAGATGGCGACGATACAAAACTGATGGAAAACGAAAGTTCCGAGCTTATAGTAGATACCGGTAAAGATCCCAACGTCCATAAATATGTTTCGTTCGGTATGGAAATCAAAAAAGCGATGGAGGAATGCCAGAATATTATAAACTCCTACAATAGTATGAAAGATAAAGACCCAGAAAAAGAAGACAACGGACCTTTATCTTTCGAACAAATATGCGAAGTCATGATGACTTTGGATAAAAACGGGGATTTTCTAGAAACTGAGGAACCTATCGACTTGACAAATAATACGAAACTAGCCGAATTAGTCGAAAACATGCCCCAAATCCTAGCCAACATGCCCGAAATAGCTTCTAAGTTATCCGAATTCGCTACAGCTTCCTTCGAACTGCCAGAATTCGCTTCAATTATGAACAGTTTGCCAGATGTAAACAACGAGGCACAACTAACGCCAGAAACTTTAAGACAAATACGTGATTTGAAACTAAGTAAATCTAGGGATAACATTAAAGTTACTAAGAACACTGCCAAACGTAAGACTAGCCGTAAGTTTAAGAATAGCATAGAGAATAGTGACATAATCGGTACCATGACTTTTGAACTTGATAGCAAGGATTTATCCGAACTGCTCAAGGAAGAGAAAGAACTCGAAAATCTTATGAAAAACAAATCTAATAATAAAGAGGATTTCAAGGAAATGCTATTTTCTATATCCGCCCAGGTTGTTATAAATAAAGTGTTTGAATATCTAAAGCAGAATAAAAGTCCGGAGCTAGCTAAGTGCTTAGAGGAAGACAAAGAATTGTTCACGCTTCCCAAAAGTTCTATCAATTCCGAAATGTGCTCTAAAGCATCCACGTTATTCGATAACTCCGTCAAAGACGCGCTATCGATGGACGAATTACGGGAACTCGTAAAATCGCGCTTCAATTCTTGGAAACACTACGTAGCTACAAAATTTAAAAGCATACCCATGGAATTACTGGATAATGAAATCGAGGCTATGCTCGATAAGTTCTACAGTTACATACAAGATCTGGCCGAGAAACAGTGCGTGTTTGATAGTGATAAAATAATTGAAAAGGTCGATGAACTTCGAAAAAATAAGGATGGCAAAGATTCTGATAGTGAAAGCTGTGCAGCATCTAAAGAATCCTTGAAACAAATTACCAAATTACTCAGCACATCAGCGGGTAATACCTTTGATTTACTCATAATGAAACTGTCTAAAATGTCGCAAGATAAGAAGTCGTCTGTGAAAAGTCTAAAGTTTAAATACATGGATGTGATTCGACGATGTGCCGAGTCTCAACAACTAGCAAGCTGGATATTATTAGACCCGGAAATAGCAGCTAACGTTATTCAAGAACTGACTGGATTGCCTATAAGTAAAACCCAAGAAGTGCCAGATTTTAACAGTATGCCTAAAGAGAAAAAGCGCGATTATTTTATTGAAAGACTTGGAGATATGAATAGATCTTACATGGAAAGTTTACCGAAGAAAGTATTGAGTGGAGACGAATGGCTCGTCATGTTATATAGACTTGAACAGTTAGAAAATAAGCTAAAAGATGCGTTCTCAAAAGTGAATCCGCCGACTAAACCTCCTCAGACTCAAAACACAGGGTTCGCGTCAGAAGCTGAAATCTTAGCCGCTAAAGGACTCAGTAAAATAATCGGTAAAGCCAATGTTAGAATAGTAAAAAAAACTGAACCGCCTCAGAAAAGTGAACCGGAAAACGATAAAAAGGAAGAGAAAGAAACGCCTATCGAAGAAAAAGATGAAAAGAAATCCAAAAACGACGCTTTGCTAGCGAAATGCGAAGCTATCCTTACCTCTAAAGGAGAAAAATCACTTTTAGAAAGCTTTTATACAATCAAATCATACATAACCCAAGGCCTACCCGTGCCTGAATCTTACAAGAAACACGTCATATCAATCTGTTCAAGCATCGACGCTAAACTCCTAGACGAAGATATCGAGGAGACTTTACGAATCAACCAAATCAAGTCCGACGTAAAACCGACCGAGGAGACCGAATCTGACGACAAAAAACCCGAAAAGAACGACAAGGCTAATCTATCAGTAATTGGCTCTCAAAATCCCGAACTACTAGCTAAATATTCAGCGCAAGCTTTGCGTAATGCGAAGCAAACGTTGAACGCGGTGGCTTTCCGTAGTATGATGCATAACGGTCAGTCGAAGTCTGAAAGCGAGGCGACGGACACTCCGAAGACGGAATGCAACTGGACGAACGACTGTAGTTGTAACACGTGTGCGCACACGCACGCACACAGCGACACCAAGCCCCCGCCCGCACCCGCGCCCGCGCCTGCCCCCGCCAAGCCCGCTAAACCTGCCAAGTGCGAGAACACCACGCATCAACAACATGTGTGCAAAGGTGAGCATTTTCAAACTACCTTAACGTTATAATTTAGTATGTTCAACGGGTTGAAGCTATTATAAAAGATGTGGCATTATCAGTCAACGTAACTGAACAATGTTCAGTAAATAAAGCTTTCAAAATGAAAACAAAATCGGCCTCTTTATACAAAATGGCATACGAGTACCTCATTGGTCAGGTACGGAGAGGCCGACTTTTTTCTTAATTTCCTGTAAGTTTTATCCACTTAAAGGTTCAGTTACGTTGACAGATCATGCCCTTTGATTTCCGGAAATCTGTCCCTCACACTCTCAGAAACAATTTCAGTTTTTAACTCTGTGTAACTATTGATGTGTGTTGCTTACGCGTTCTTATAGACAGTTTTTCCAAGTAGCTGCAGCATCTTTGTGATGCTTTTTCAATGTTAAATCCCAGTTTAAAAAAACCATTAGAAAAATTTACTTTTGGACTCCTAGCCAGACTTCAGCCGAAAAGTACTTCTACATTCAAAATTATGTAGCTTGGGGCAAGTTTCAAAACGGTGAGAAACTACCCGGGTAGCAGGATAGTTTTATATGACGTCCATATGTGTAGTATTGGCCTCATGAGAATGACACGTTACATTATTTCTATTGAGGGACAATGTTCTGGTGCCGGCAAAGAATAGTACCAACCCATCTCTACTCGTGGGTGTCGCAAAAGGCGATTTAGGGCTTATAAACCGGAGGATGGGTAGCAATCCTTCTGTGTATCGTACCATCTTACGTAGGGGTCACCAACAACAGCGGTCACCAGCCGCAACGCTTACAAGCGTGGTGACTATGGCAAATCCACGCGTTTTTGTTGGACTAAAATTGTTTGGTCATGTACAGAGGATGAATGAAGGAAGATTGACGAAAGAGATCTACAAGGCGAGAGTGAATGGAAACGTTGGAACGGGAAGGCCTCGGCGAACGTACCAGGACCAAATTCAGGACGTTCTGAATAAAGGCCAGGTTAAAAGTACCCTAAACCGACGAGCATGTATGAAAGGATTGATGAAAGTTCAGGAAGCAAGGGAAGTATGTCAAGATCGTAGCAGGTGGAGAACTGTGGTCTCTGCCTACCCCGACGGGAACAAGGCGTGATGTTATGTATGTATGTATGTTTGTTGGACTTCTGGAGGGAGCTCCCCGTCCTGCAGTGGACGTTTCACGGGATGTTGTGCTGATTGGAGATGATGTGATTTTTTTCAGTGGGCCACGGTGGAAGCAACGCGATGTGCGCGGGAGACGCGGGCCCCGACCAGCCCTGCACTTGTTGCTACTGTACAGTATTTGGACATGCGGTAAGAGCATTTATTTTTAGACATATTAAAATTTACAAAAACACCGAAAACGAAAAAAGATCAGCATCTCCATACAAAATTGCAAACTTGACTGGACAGTTCGTATAGAGAGGCGGATTGTTTTTCATTTTCTGAAAGTTTTATTGACTTGAGTTGTTCAGTTACGTTAACTTTATTATACCCATTAACTTTATTTATACCCATATACAACGTGTTAATAGAATAAGCGAAACCATCATACATCCGAACTGATCTTTATTAAAATAAATCCATTCTTGTAAAAAAATCTTTATAAAAAATTTTTACCTAGATATTGTTATTTCAAAGTTTCGTCGTTGTTCTAGTAGATTTTTTAGCTCTTTAGTGCGTCATGCACGGCGCATGCACGCACGCCACGCCCACTTCCCCCTTCTTCACCGCTCATGGTAGCCTCATAAATATTTTGAAGCAGACAAAATTTAAATAATAAAAACAATAAAATTACCCCTATCGAAAACCCGTGTAGTTGATTCTACTCTCGATTCTGAGCAATTTGCAAACATTATGTAACACGTTGTATAATATATGGCGAGCTAATCAAAACCGAAGGTAGTAGGCCTTTTGTGCCCTTCTGAGGAATTACCACCCCATTGTGTTTCAGTTTGAAGGGTAAGGGAGCTAGAGAAATTACCGGTACATGAGACACCATCTTTGTTCTCAGGGTGGGCAGTGTGCTTTGCTGTCTTTTTAGTGTAATTTTATGGCAGTGGGTGTTATGGGCGGTGGTGACCACTTATCAGGTGGCCCACCTGCTCGTTTGCCCACTTGTGACAAAAATAATAGTAATATAAATATTGGGGGACAATTCACAAAAGTCATATGAACCCAAACTAAGCAAAGCCTGATATAGACTGATACACTTACATACATACATACTCAGATAAATAACACCCGGACACTGAACAAACACTCGTTTTCATACATATGTTACGGTCAATGTAATAAATCCAGTAATTATTAATAATCACCGATTATTTAATCTGACCACGTACCGGAAGACGAAGCGTTGGCAGGGGTGGACCGACGAGCTGGTGGCGGTCGCGGGAAGCCGCTGGTTGCGAGCAGCGCAGGACCGCGAGTCATGGAGATCTTTGGGGAGGCCTATGTCGAGCAGTGGACGTCTTTCGGCTGATATGATGATGATGATTTAATCTGACCGTAACACTTATATACATAACATCACGCCTCATTCCATGTGGGGTAGGCAGAGACCACAGTCCTCCACCTGCTACAATCTTGACATTCTTCCCTCGCTTCCTGTACTTTCATTAATCCTTTCATACACGCTCGTCGGTTTAGGGTACTTTTAGGGATCATCACACACCCTGTATCGAACCGGCGGTCCATGGCGTAAAAGGCAGGCTCACTACCAACCACACCAACGGGCCAGTCTAGAGTAACGCGATTATAACATTGTATATTTTGGTATTGCAGCCGCCCCTGACGACGCCGGTGCCGCGAAACTTCAACGAGACCCGCGAGCGGTTACGATCTATACTCAACAAGAAGAAACAGAAGTGCAAAAGCAATGTAAGTGTATATTCCCTCTCGTCCAAATATTATACTGTGTTACAAACCAAAAGGCCACTGGGTTCTTAGGAAATGAGGCACAGATAAACCTTACCAACATTTTATTGGAATAACGCCACATTTGATGACAAAACCTAACTTCTATTAAATTAACACATCAAGTACAATATTCAGGAAATCTAGAAGGACAAGATACGACCTAGGTAACACAGCTAACTATTTACGCTTCTGAGAGGTCCGATCGTTTCAACTGTCGAGCAGCAAGTGAGAGGCCCAACAGGTGTGCAGCCTGCTTATATAGGCGAAGTAGGTTGGTGTTGCCAGCGCTGGCGTGTAGTTGCATCTAACAATTGGTTATTCTATCGCTACAAACTCTTTCATAATTCATCAGAGTACACTCGGCCGCACGTCGGTAAAACACTTTGACCTTGAGCGGGTCTCTGCCGTGCGTACATGAACATACCAATTTACACGCTTGTAAGTGTTTTTAGTATATCTTGTTATAGCGGCAACAGAAACACATAATCTTTGAAAATTTCAACTGTCTACCTGTAACGGTTCATGAGCTACAGCACGCTGACAGACAGACAGATATCGGAGGCATATTAATAGGTTCCCGTTTTTCACCCTTTTGATACGGAACCCTTGAAAAATTCCTCCCGGCGCATAATGTCACGTTCGCAAAATGTCACACTAGGGTTTACCTTAGCAAAATGTCACGTTCGCAGAATGTCACGTCTGCAAAATGACACGTTGCATAATGTCACACTTAATCGTGACATTGTGCGAACGTGACATTCTGCGAATAAATAATGAAAAATTTTCAGTCCCAAATCTATAGTAAAATTATTCAAAAAAATTCTAAGTTCCAAAAAACGTGACATTTTGCGATCGTGACATTCTGCGAAAGTGACATTTTGGGAAAGTGACATTTTGCGAACGTGACATTTTGAGAAAGTGACATTTTGTGAACGTGACATTGCGTCGGGAGGGAAAAATTACCGATGTGTTATAAAAAAAATTAGAAACATGTTTTTTGTGTGTTCATCAGAGCGAACAAGACCCGCCACAAACACAACCAGAAAAGAAACCTGTGGTAACTCCGCAACCAGTAGAAGTCCCACCTCCCAGCAAACCGAAACCTCAAGTGCAACCACCACCGATAGCCCCGCAACCTAAACCGCCCGCGTTACCGACCACCCTCCCGCCGGCGCTACGGGCACCCGGGCAGCAAACAGCCCGGCAGCCCGCGGCCGCTAATGCAGCCCACCAATTAGCTGATCGTCTTGCTAGCATGGCTGTTAGCGACGCGCAGGAGAAACCCAAGGTAGTTTGTAGCCCTGCATCCGTTTGACACATAGCCTCGCTAATATGGCGAGTAGACAAGCTTAAGGTATGTCATATAGAAAGCCCGCGCCTTACAACTACCCTCTCCCAAAAACAAAACTTATCGTAACTCTTCAACTAGTTGAAGTCTAAAACCTCAAATCCAACCACCACCGATAACTTTTTTTTATGTCACAAGTGGCTAAACGAGCAGGTGGGCCACCTGATGGTAAGTGGTAACCACCGCCCATGACACCCACTGTTTTATTACTGAAATAATTTGACACTAATAAGACAGCAAAGCGCGTTACCCACCCTGGGAACTAAGATGGTATGTCTCATGTGCCAGTAATTTTCCTGGCTTCCTTGCCCTTTAAACCGAAATACAGCAGTGCAAACACTGCTGCTTCACGGTAGAAAAAAGCAAGAGGGTGGGTGGTACTTCCCCAGACGGACTTTGCACAAAAGCCCTACAACTTCCTATATTTTGGCGCTGTTGCAAGCATCATGATCACGAACAAACTTTCTAAGGGTATTTAAAAGAACGAGGATGGAGGAGGGTAGACATACCGCAAAACTCTCAAACAATACGACTTTACATTTTCAAGAAACTAAAAATACCCTATAGAGGATGTAAGGGACGGTGTACTGAAAACTAAACGGGCGTGCTCAGTTAATGAAACTGAACAACTTTCCCTAAGAAACATTTTTGGAAAATAAAAAAAAAATCTGACGTCTCTGATCGAATCTGATCGAATAATTTGTATGGAAGGTCAAAATTTATTTTGAAATTTCCCTATAATGTTTCTTTGGTAGTTCAGTTTCGTTGACTGAGCACGCCCTTTCTGTTTTCGGCGGTCATTTACATCCTATATTTTTAAAGTAAACACATCATCGCATGTCTATGTTTGTGTTGTAGATCATAAACGCGGGCATGGGTCCCCGGGGCGCGCCAGTAGCCGCCCCGGCCGCGCCCGCTGTCAAACCCGACGGAAAGGTCAACGCTAACGCTATGGAGCAGATTCGACTACAGGTAACCAACACCGGTCAACCCTTACACTACATACAAAGAGCGCGAATTTCAAATTGGAAGGTCGCGTAGGCTGCATATTCAGTACAAAAGACCCTCAGGGGTGCGTGCGGGGCTGCGGGGGAGGTTGCAAGGGAGGCGGAGAGTGTCCGACGTCCGTTATACCCGTCCGTCTGTACCCTTAGGCTGATTTTCCTTCTGACCAATAGAATTGCGCCATTTTCCTAGCTTGTCAAATGAAGCAATCGCTCTCTCTACGACAATTAATCAAGATTATATCGTAGAACACCTGGGTGTCTACTGTCAATTTTTGAAATATCGATACGATACTACTTCGAGACGGTCGAATTCAGAACTTAGTTCACTGACAAGAAAGTATAGTAGAATATTGGTTGGATGAATTGTCAAATTGGCAGTGTTTAACATATAACCAATATCCTACTCTATCGTCAAGGAACGAAGCTTTGAATTTGCATGTTTCGAATAGTATCGTATCGATAAATCGAAAAGAGTAGGCATCCTGATTAGGATTGAGTTCCGATGCGGTAAAAAACTGCCGGGCTGAAGTAAAGAAAAATTTAAACGTGTAGGTTTTGATGTTTAAACGGCCGATGTTTTTAATTTTAACGGTTCGCAATTTGTATTGTTTAACTGACGTTGTCTGAACCTCCTATTTCCTTAAAGTCGGTCAGCACCTTGATATGTTCTATAGTTGCCAAAGATAGTAACCAAACATCTTCACATGTTTCAGTTATTCAACTGTTCTTTAAAACATGCTAGACTTGGGCAAAAATGCAGATGAAAAAAGCGGCAAAGACCTTAATTTTTTTTGTCAGAAATGACTGTATATATGTTAACCTTTGAGGGGCCGGAAGGGGGGCGACGCGCCGTATCCGTAAGAATCCAGGCTTTTTGTAATTGGACACCGGATGCGGGCGCGCGGCGATTGACATTTATCGCTCGCCAGTCACAATATTTACATTATGGGTTCTTAGAAGTGTTTGTTTTTTGTAAGCTTATGATGTAAGCATTTTAATAAATTATAAACACAGTCTTTCTCGAGTATGGTTTGTTTATATAAGAGCTCAGCTTCAAGGTCATGAAGAAAAAAATGGCCTTGAGGACCCCCGTTTTTTTTCGCCTCTATCTTGATTTATTATTATGAAAGAATGTTATGTTTTTTTTATCAATAAGCTAATAATATGTTAAAAAACACTTACAAAACTAAAACTCGGTTTGATTCAATCCAACTCACAAAAACTAAAAAACTACGTAAAAACAACAACGACTCGCGAAATGCTTGCAAAAACGTTCACTGAGTGAACTTCAAACTGTCATTTCTTTTAATTTTCAACCAAACTATGCAATCTTCTATTGTCTATGGATAGGTCATTTCATTCCGAATCCGAAAATATGCAACTCTAAAAAGTTACCAAAGAGCCACAAACCATAAAGCAAAAAAAATCCTAGACGCCGCGAGTTCCTATATCCCATAGTAAGTTGTCACAGCTGCTGTGACCGCGGTAGATGCGGAGTCGTAAAGTTGTGTCACGATGCCACTTTATTTAGTGCTAAGTTAGCTTTTCCCAACAACATATAAAACTCCTGATTATATAAATTAAAACTCTACCTTTTTCAACAGCAATTGAAACAACAACAAATGGCTCAACTTCAACAACAGCAACAACAGAAGAAGCCGGAACCTATCTATGACCTTCCAGTTCACAACAAGCCGACACTAACGCCACAACAACAACAACAAATGCAGCAACAGCAACAAATTCAACAACAACAAATTCAACAACAACAACAAATTCAACAACAACAGCAAATCCTACAACAACAACAACGACAGAGACCGCAACAGCGCGCTGTCTCGCTTTCTAGTAGGGATACCAGTGTTTTCTCTACCTCTTCTGGTTGTGATGGGTAAGTGTCTAGTTCATCCAAATCTAGTTCAAAGTAATTGTTAAGCAAAGAGCAATTTAATGCCATGTTCTTAATTTACGTGGTGTCTATGGTAAACTATTCCCAAGAAATATTGTTGTGATATTCTGGGACGAGCTTTTTATGGTATGATAATAATGCTGACATCTAATAGACAGAACGAGTCTGAGCATCATACTGCATTCCAAAAATTTTATTTTTGAGGTTAATAGATTCTTACATATGATAATAATTATAAGGCAAAATAAATTGCCTTACTGTAATAATAATAATAAAATCATTTATTTCAGGCCAGTGGACCCATAATTAATTATGAAAACAAATGTCAAAATTTTAAATACAAAATTAAATTAAAATAGACAAAAATTTTGTTATAATTGAATTTAAAATTAAAATAAAATTGGAAATTATCATGCAAATGTCAAATCATCAAATTATTTAACGAAAACGAAATACAGGGATTATTCCTGACGTTAATAGATTCTTATTTTACGCGACCGTTCAGGAAGATTTATTTTAACTGCTTATTTTCTCAAATGATTGACATGAAACTTGATTATCCGCAGAAGCGAGTCATGTTGGCGTCTCGGGTCCCGTGCGGAAGACCCCCGCGACTTGGACGCATTGTTGCAGTACATAGAAGGTCCTGCCAGGCACGTCGACCGCGGAAAGAAACGCGCCAAGAAACAACGCCAGAAAGCTAAAAAGGTAGGTCATATAACTGTAGGTAACAAGCAACAGATTGGATGGTCAGGCACGTCGACCGCGGGAAAAAACGCGCCAAGAAACAACGCCAGAAAGCTAAGAAGGTACATCATATTTTTATAGGAACACTTGCCTCCAATTAAACAACTGTAGGTAACAAGCAACAGATTGGCTGGCCAGGCATGTCGACCGCGGGAAGAAACGCGCCAAGAAACAACGCCAGAAAGCTAAGAAGGTACATCATATTTTTATAGGAACACTTGCCTCCAATTAAACAACTGTAGGTAACAAGCAACAGATTGGCTGGCCAGGCATGTCGACCGCGGGAAGAAACGCGCCAAAAAACAACTCTAGGAAGCTAAGAAGGTAACATCATAGTTACTTGGTTATTTAGGAACACTTTCCTGTAAGACACCGACAATTCTAAGTAACAAACAACAGTTTGGCGTGCCAGGCATGTCGACCGTGGCAAGAAACGCGCCAAGAAACAACGCCAGAAAGCTAAAAAGGTACATCATCGTTACTTCTAGGAACTCTTGCCTCCAAAACAACTGTAGGTAATAAGGAATAGATTGGCTGACCAGGCATGTCGACCGCGGGAAGAAACGCGACAAGAAACAACGCCAAAAAGCTAAGAAGGTACATCATAAATACTTAGTTACTTATGGGAATACTATGTATAGATACAAAGACGTTGTGGTGTTTCCAGATGGAAGCTAAACTGATGGAGGAGCAGCGCGAGCTGGCGTGCTCGCTGGCGTACATGCGGCGCGAGCTGGAGGGGATGCGCGCGGCGCACCTGGCCGCGCGGCGCCGCGTCGACACCGTGCGCCGCGCGCTCGACCAGCACCGCCCCGCCGCCGCCACCGCCACCGCCACCGCCACGCACAAGGGTCACATTACTTATTTATTCATTCATTCACTCACTCATTCACTCCTTCACTCACCCATTCACACCTTCACTCACGCACTCATTCACTCACTCCTTTACTCACTCACTCCTTTACTCTCTCACTCACGCACTCATTCACTCACTCCTTTACTCACTCACTCCTTTACTCACTCACTCCTTTACTCTCTCACTCACGCACTCATTCACTCACTCCTTTACTCACTCACTCCTTTACTCACTCACTCCTTTACTCACTCACTCCTTTACTCACTCCTTTACTTACTCACTCCTTTACTTACTCCTTTACTCACTCACTCCTTCACTTACTCCTTTACTCACTCACTCCTTCACTTACTCATTCATCCATTCATTAATACTTTCGTTTAATTATCCATTTATTTTAATTATTCATTTATTAATTCATTAATTTATATTCGTTTATTCATCTATTCATTTATTTATTCAATCATTCATTAATTTAACTTCATACTTAACGCCTATAGGCATTATCTAACAGTCTACCTTAAGTGTGATGCAAAGCTCTCGACGACCACAGGGCCGCATCAGAAACTGAAATGGAAGAAACATTGAAACTTGGCCCAATATAGATAGGGTTTTTAAGTTATTATACAAGGTGTAAGGGAAAACTGTAAGAGCGTGTTAATTCAACGAAACTGAACAACTTTCCCAAACAATCATTTTTGGGAAGTGAAAAAAATTTTTGATCTCTTCATACAAACTGTTCCATCAGTGTAAGCAATTTTTTTCTGTCCTTTTTCGTTTCCAGACAATGACCTGAACACCGGGCTCCGGTCTGGAACTACTTACTTAGTTTTTCGTGATCCTCATAAAGCCCCATTTATTGAGGCATCTCTTTGTCGCCCGATTATCACGTGAAAAATCCTTCGCAGCTACCATTAAGCTCAGGCTTTGATAAACAAAATAAAAACAAAACTGCCTTTTTAACAGATTTACTTGTTAGCGCGCTCAAATCAGTCCCAAATTGAAAGAAGCAGGAGCAGGTACCTAAACCGCTCCAATTTTTTTTACAGTTAGCAAGAAAATGGCAATTTTACGCAAACATTTTTTTTGGTGCCAAATAATAATACTGATCAAAAACTTCTATGGAAACAACCCAGGGTGTCTACCCTCAAAGTCCGATATATCGAAACGATACTATTCGAAACATGCAAATGCAAAACTTCGTCCCTTGACAATACAGTAGAATATTGGTTGGATGAATTTTCAAACTGTCAGTAGTTAGCATCCAACCAATATTCTACTCTATTGTCAAGGCACGAAGTTTTGACTTTGCATGTTTCGAATAGTATCGTTTCGATATATCGGACTTTGAGAGTAGACACCCAGGTTGGAGTACTAAAATGTCAGAAATCGCATAGAACTTTTCCCATACATTTAGTGTGAAAATTTTTCACATTTGTAGCTCTTATATTTTCGTATGTCCTGTTTGGTGCCGGCAAAGAATAGTATCAACCCATCTCTAGCCGTGGGTGTCGTAAGAGGCGACTAAGGGTTAATGAACCAGAGGATGGGCAGCAGGATCCTTCTGTGTATCGTATCATCTTACATTCTGCGGTCACCAACAACCACGGTCCATGATGCCAGCCGTAACGCTAACAAGCGTGGTGGGTACTTCCTCATCCACATTGTTTCAGGAATTTTGGAGGGAGTTCCTTGTCCTGTAGTGGATGTTTCATGGGATGTCATGATGATGATTATGAGGTTTTCTTGGAAGAAAAAAAAAAAACACGAAAATGTTTGTTTGCAGGCAAAAAAGGTCGTTCGCGTGGCGCTCAGTCAGCTCAAATCCAGGAATTAGCTGAGCAACTTGGAGAGCTCACTGCACTTCTCAACACTGCCGCCAGGGTTAGTATGGAACGAGCTTACCCAGAAGAAGCCTATTCACTCGCGACTCCCGATGGTAGAAGGGAGATGGTGGAATAAGCTCGTGGAGCTCTTGAGCTCAGCATATACAGCGTTATTTTAACGTTATTTTCTTATATTGCAATCGGTTCACCATTTGGGGGTTTTCGGTGGCGAAAAATCGATCTAGCTAGGTCTCGTCTGGGAAAAATCGTTTTGCCTGTGTTTTTAAGCATTTTTTAAAAAAAAATACCGTGTTTTAGACAGAAAACTACAGCGCCATCTGTTGGCGAGTAGCATAGCTTGCTCGCCCAATGATATTTTATTGTTGAGGTGGCTATTATAGAGCGAATTATTATGTACTTTGTATTTCATACTTCGTATACAACGTATAACGGAAAGGTGTGATAATACTGAAGGGTGTGAATCTGCACATGAAACTGAACAACTTTTCCCAAGGAACATAGAACACCAAATTAAATACATACAAAATGCTCTATCACCTGATGCAGTTCTTATGGGAATAGGAATAGTTAAGATCGTTGTTGTTAGTTACTAAGCAATAATTTTTACTAGTGTATATTTATTATTTGCATGCTGTGTTCACTCATAGTAGGGTACGTTCTAAAACCTGTTTTATTTGTGCTTGTTTATTATCTCATTTTCTTGAGCTGTATCCAGTTTGTGAACCTAATAAATAAAAAATGGGAGGTTAAAAATAGATTTCTTCTATGACCTATGTTTCTTGGCAAAAGTTGTTCAGTTACATGGCCAGATTCACACCATTTAGTATGATCACACCTTCACGTTGTATAATTGTATGGTACGTATGCGTGTGCGCAGGAAGTGAACGACTCGGAGAAGCAAGTGGGCGAGTACACGCGGCGCCTGGCGCAGTGCGAGCGCGACCTGGCCGAGGCGCGAGCGATGCAGGGGCATGCGCATTCTGTATACGTGAGTACTACCAATTTTTGGCGCCAGGAGGCCTATATCCACTTTGCCCTCTACTACAAACGAAAGTATATAGTGTAGGCAACGAAGCAGTTGACCCCAACATAATTCACTCAGGCAGATTTTATTTGACAGGATTATAAAGTATCATGAAATAAATGTAAATTCAAAATATCCAAAAAAAAATTACGAAATATTTTTTTCATACATTTTTTATAATAGTAAGGGTGATGAAGGACAAATTTCTATATGATTTGCTCATGTCTGCCTCTTTGACTGATGATAAGGAAGAATGATAATCTAGAAGGTACAAAAAATATTGGCGGACATCCACACCCCTGCGTTTTTGAGGAATTAAGTTTTAACTATTTTGAAATTTGACAATGAAACGTACACCTGGCAGACTATGACTATCTGATTAAATACAATGTATAAAACCCCTAAAAAATGGTCTGCCACCATAATAGCCCTGCGTCGTAAAGTTACAGCTCTTCAAAATGCAAAAATTCCCTACTTCGTCCCGTGATAATGCAGAGCCCTGCGTGTCTGCCTCTTCGATTTTCTACATCTTCAGAAGTATTTTAAACAGGAGCCACAAAGCCAGACCAAAAATACATTATTTAGTATCTTATTTTTTTTTTTGCTTTAACTCAAAAACGCAGCGACGACGCACAGAAAAACTTGTAAGGACCAAATCGATTCGTATTGAGCTGATCTATCGTCCCTATTAATATGAATCATGAGCAAATCATATACCCAAATTGCAGACAGCACCCTAACTATAATTATTGTATGGAAAAAATTAAAAGTACCGATTTTTATTTGATTTTTTTATAGAAGGTTTGTCTCATGTAGTGTAATACCCCAGCAAAGTTTCATCGACTAAGGTCTTCATACAACGATCCGCTTCGTTGCCTAGACTAAGGTGCAAGCCAGACAGAACGGGCGCGGCGCGCTTCGGGTGCGCCCGAGGCGCGCTTCGAGCGCCCCCGTGGTACACTTTTCGGCTGGACGACGCAATCGATGGCAGCGGATTGTGCTGTTCGGCGGCGTGCCGGCGGTCACGCCGGCGGTGCGCCGGTGGTGCACCGACAGTGCGCCTTAGGCATGCCGTCTCGTCGCCTGTTCAAATCACATGCATACAAAATATAGGAGAACGACGCGGTGCAAGCCAGACAGAAGAGGTGCGCTGAAGGCGTGCCGTGCGGCGCACCTCTTCTGTCTGGCCTGCGCCTAATAGACGTATCCACGTCAAAATTGCATCATCATCATAACATCCCATGAAACGTCGACTGCAGGACGTTTCAAAAGTGGTAGGGCTTTTGTGGAAAGTAAGTCTGGGGAAGTACACACGGCCGCACATCAGTAGAAACACTTTTGGACCTTATGGCGTGGTAATAGAAATGAAAAAAATTCTACCGACAAGCAGTTGACCGTACCACCCCCTTGCTTTTTTCTGTCGTGAAGCAGCAGTGTTTGTACTGCTGTGTTTCGGTTTGAAGGGCAAGGGAGTCAGCGAAATTACCGGCACAAGAGACATACCATCTTAGTTCTCAAAGTGAGCAACGCGCTTTGCTGTCTTATTAGTGTTAAAGTACGCCATTAATAAGACAGTGGGTGCTATGGGCGATGGTGACCACTCACCATCAGGTGGCTCACCTGCTCGTTTGCTCACTTGGAGCTCCCTCCAGAACTCCAGCAATAACGCGTGGAACTTTGCAGGGGATTTACCATAGTCACCACGCTTGTAATCATTGCGGCTAGCAACCGCTGTTGTTGGTGACCACAGTACGTAAGATGCTGCTGCCCATCCTCAGGTTCATAAGCCCTTAGTCGCCTCTTACGACACGCACGGGTAGAGATGGGTTGCTACTATTCTTTGCCTTTAGTTTACAAAGTAGAAAATCGCAAAATTTCACAACCACAGGCAGGATTCGAACCTGCGTCTTCTGCGTAAGTACCGCAGACGCTTTACCAACTAGGCTACTGTGGTCCTGCCCGATGTTGTGAAATTTAGCGACCTCTATACGCATTCCAACGTTGCGTTTGTGCTGCCACCTAGTAAGCATTTTTGCTGTACTAGCTCAACTAGTCCATCATTGCAGACAGATTTCGAGTTGAAAATTGGTAACACTACGTATAATTGAAAATGATTTTTATTTTGACACTTCCTGTGTTCGGATAAATCTACAAAGTAGACGCAGTAGACTTACGCAGAAGACGCAGGTTCGAATCCTGCCTGTGGTTGTGAAACTTTGCGATTTTCTACTTTGTAGAGATGGGTTGGTACTATTCTTTGTCGGGTCCGCACGGATAATAATTTTCTTGCAGATTTAATGAGATACACGTTCAACCAAGTTTGAAGTTTCGTAGGGTGGGTTTGATATATTTTTTCATTTCCTGAAAGTTTTATTCACTCAAAGTTTTTAGTTACGTTGGCTGATCATGCCTTTACAGTTTTCGGAAACCTATCCGTTTACACCTTTATGTATGATGAATTTTCTATTTACTTACTATAAGTACTAGCCCATCGGCACGTTACACTGTCTCCAATTCGTTGGTCCGAAATCTGACATTTAGGACCAACAAATGTCAGTCATTGTCAGTCATAATATTGTCAACATTGTCGGAAGCAAACTAAACTTACCAACAAAATGGAATTTGGAAATGGAATGGAATTGAAATTTACTATAATCCAATGAATAAAACTTAAAAACCAGGCCTAAATCACATATAAACAGTAAAAAGTTTGTTTTGCTATTCCCGCAATATTATTTCCGTTCCGTGTATTTAGAACCGACCGAAGTACAACACAACGTAGTTCACGCGATTTTTCACAGATGGCGTTATTTTTTCTTGTATGGGGAAATTTTAAACCTCTTGTTCCCAAGACCCTATCTTGACTATGTAAATCTATGGAATTTTCACCCAATATTAACAAAAAGGGTATATCAACCCTAAAGGGTGTGATTCTGCCCATGAAACTGAACAACTTTTTCCAAGGAATATAGATTTAAATACGAAAAAACAATTTTGTCCTCCCATAGAAACTAAATCAGCTGATAGCGCGTTTAGTATGGGAAGTCAAAGTTTTTTTTCCTATTTCGACCTATGTTCCTCAGGGTTTGTTTAGTTTATTGGGCTGAATCACATCCTTCAGGGTTATTACGAGGGCCATACCGAAATGATCGGGAATAGAAAAAAGTACAAAAATAATACAACAATATTTACTTTCATTGTTTTTCGAAGTATTCTCCGTGACAATCGATGCACTTTTGCATTCTATCAAACCAATTATTATAACAGTAATTCCAGTCTGAAGTGGACATAGTCGAAACGGCCGATTTGTAAGCTTCGACTGCCTCTTCTGGGCCTTGAAATCGTTGACCACGTAGCATGTCTTTAATTCTTGGGAATGTAAAATAATCATTGGGGCTCAAGTATTATCCTATACGGTGGATGGTCCATTAACTCCACGTTTTCCTTAATTTAAAAACGCGATCGTTTTGCGAGCGGTATGTGAGCTCGCATTATCCTGGTGAAGAATGATGCGACGATTCGGATTAATTTTACGAAGTTCTCTTATGACTTCCGGCAAACAAACTATTGTGTACCAATCAGCAGTAACCGTTCTGCGTTCTTGTAAAGGAATCGTAGCCACATGACCAGTTTTCGATACAAACGAAGCGACCATTTTTTTCGACACGCTACGAGAGCGGACAACTTTTGTTGGCTTGACCTCGCCTTCGAAGACCCAAACAGCCGATTCATGTTTTCTTTCGGGCTCATATGAATAAATCCACGATTCATCACCAGAGACGATATTGTAAACTGCATTTGAGCTCCCTCTATTGAACCGTTGCAGAGTAGACCGACACCAATTAACACGAGCCGACTTTTGTTCCTCGGTCAAACGATGGGGCACCCAGCGGGAAACTAACTTCTTGACACCCAGTTCATCATGTAAAATAGTCTGAATCGCTGTCATACCAATGCTGAGAGAAGCCCGAATCTGCTCGTATGTCACATGTCTATCTTCTTTTATTAATTGGCGCACAGCATCGATGTTATCTTGTGTTACCGCTGTTTTTGGTCGACCAGTAGAAGGAACTGTCGTGAGAGAGGAACGTCCACGACGAAACTCAGAATACCAACGATATATAGTCGTTTTACTGGGTGCTTCAAGTTCATAAACAAAAACAAGCTCGGCGAGACATTGTTCTTGAGATAAACCTCGACGAAAGTTGTGAAAAATTATGGCACAGAAATGTTCCCGCGTAAGCTCCATTTTCTCCACTGACTTGTCAAATTCAAATGGCTACTACTCTTTTCTTTTTTACTTTTTTAAAATTCGAAAATGGAATTGTGTTTGAAATAATACTACATGTTATAAACCAAAAAGGTTTTAATCTAATTTATTCCTGAGTATTCTATTCCCGATCTTTTCGGTTTGGCCCTCTTATACCCTTTCTGTCACAACTTGTATACATACGGGGTGTAAGGGACGGTATACCGAAAACTGAAAGGACGTGCTCAATATATTTATGAAAACATTATGTACGCTAGAAAGAACATTCATCAATTACCTAAAAATTGTGACAGGCATACTTTTAATACTAGAAATAAGCACAAAATTGATCAGCCATATACTAGATTAACTAAAGTCAATACATCTTTCGTTGGTCTGTGTATACGATACAACAAAATACCTGACAATATAGTGCAATTACCTGAGAGAAAGTTTAAAGAATGTGTAAAGCAAACGTTATGTAAAAAAGCTTAGATGACTATATCAATGACAAGGAGGTATGGTGCTCTGATATTCCAGCGAAACACAAGAAACACATTGTAAAAAGCCGACTCTTAAAGTAGGCCGTGCTGCAGTGGTTTCTTGCCGCTTCTTTTACGCTGCCATAGCACGATTCGAAACGGCGTAAACTCGCTCTATTTGCATTGTATTCTGCATGACATCCAATAAGATTCTGTAAAGAATCTACATTGAATAAAATTATCTGAATCAACTTTCCTAAAGATACATTTCTGAGAAATGATAAAAAATTGACCTCTCCATACAAAACGTTCGACCAGAGTGAAGCAATTTGTATGAAGAGGTCAAATTTTATTTTCATTCCCCAGAAATTTTTCTTTGGGAAAGTTGTTCAGTTTCATTGACTGAACGCGCCCTTTCAGTTTTCGGTACACCGTCCCTTACACCCTGTATATAGGATCCTAATTAAATAGTGAACATAATTTTAGCATGATACTGAGACCACGAAAATACGAAAAGCAATTTTTGAACTTCCATACATAATGCGCTATCAGCTATGCAGTTTCTACATTATGGGAAGTCAACAATTTATTTTCGTATTTCGACCTATGTTCCTTGGGGAAAGTTGTTCAGTTTCATGGTCTGAGTAACATACTAAAATTATGTTCACTATTTCACTAGGACCTTATATATAAAGTATGATACCCAGGTGGACCGGACGACGATGATGCCGAAACAGCAAATTATCGACACGGACAAACAACCAATGGAGCGGCAGAAACAGGCAGCTATACTTAGTGAGTACATACTCCACACATTACATTTCTTATTTATAATTATACACCTTATGATATGCCTACTAGCTAATAAAGCTCAACTACTTACTACCTCAGCTATGTATGTACTGTAAATAAAAATTGTAAGACCCAGACTCACTGACTCCCAAGATACTGGATAAAACCTAGTTAAGGAGACAGGGACATAACTCACATAAGCGAAGCTGTAAATTTTGTTAAATTTAATGTTATGACAACCTTCCTGTATGTTAATTTTTGTAAGAAATAAAGATTTTATTATTTATTATTCAATATACTTAAGTGAGACCATCGTAATATGCCCGTTGTGGCGTCACTAGTAGTGCGGTCGATTAGCTGTTTCACGCCTTATAATTTCACCATTTTTCTTCCAGGTACTAGTTAAGTACATAGCTCTCAATTTTTGATAGGAGCCAATACTTGAATTTCAATAAAAAACCAAAGAAAATTCAAGAATTGGCTCCTATCAAAAATTGAGAGCTATGTACCTAATTTGTACCTGGAAAAAAATTGGTGCTATTTTGTGAAATTAGGTGAATTTGGCGATATAACACGTTAAGCGACTGGACTATAGCGCCCCCATCAGTTAAAAAAGTATTACTCACTAAATACAAAACTTATCGGAAATCCGGAAAGATAGATTGAAGTAATTAATTTATTTAGAACCTATTAACTCTGCTAAATAAAGTTCAATGTAGTCACAGACACAAAAACTGCACGTAATTTTTTTTTTTGACAGCTTTGGCCGATTGCTTTGACATAGCTGCAAAATGTGTTGTAAGCGTTGGAATTAACGAAAAAAAATGGAGCATACATAATCTGTATTTCTTACTTCATTGGTCACTACTCCCAGACCGTCGGCACAGTAAATATATAAGCTAAAGCAGTATGGAAACTCGGGCCTTTTTTTGAAAAAAGAACTATTCTGCGTCGGAGCGTCAGGGTTGTAACCCAGAATTTTTGAAATAAGAGTAGTATGATGAACTCAAATATTGGGTGCTTCTATCAACTTTGTTCCTTTCAGCATGTTTTCAACTTTTCATGTTTTTTTTCACACTTAGTCGCCTTTTACGACACAAGAAAAGGTTAAGTAACTTAGTCGCCTTTTATGACACAAGGCCAGATTAAGATACTTAGTCGCCTTTTATCGCACAAGGACAGGGACATACTTATAGGGACCATATATGTACCTATTTGTTTGTATTATGGTTTTGGCACCCACGACTGACTTCAGCGCGAAAACTGCTTATTTTCCTGTAGAGGTTTGCGCATGTGTGAGTGCGCCAGTTTTGGACGTTTGTTAGGAGTTTCCATACTGCTTTAGCTTATATATTTACTGTGGCTGCTAGCTGGAAAATTCTAACCAATAGTATTGCTCCATTTAACACCGCATTTGTCTAACTACGAAAATGGCGCAATGTTATTGGTTGGAACTTTCCCAGCTCACAGCTTAGCGGATCGCACAGCACTGAGGAAACCACCCTTACACCCTCGCATCTACTCGGTTGTTCCCTTTAGACTTATACTATGGGGTCTAGTATAAGGGCGGCTATCCACCAGAGCTATGCTAACTAGCTAACATGTGAGCTGGAAAAATTCCAACGGATTGCTCCATTTTAGAGAGCAGCTCTAAGCTAGAAAAAAGAAGTAATCATTATTTTTTTGATTTTTTATTAGTCACTTAGCACAGTTTTGTTGGTATAGCGTGCACAGGATAAGTTTGGCTCTGGCAGTTGTTTCCTGCGCATTAGTGACAGGCGGAGAGCTAATGAACGATTCGATTGCCTCCCCCCACATGCCGCGTTCACCCCCGTGGTTAATTTTTTGAGTTCTGCGCATTAACGGTCACAACCAGAGTTATTTTGTTATTTTTTTTACGTGTTAATGATTATTAGTATGTTTATTTGTTTTATTGTCTGTCTCTCAAAATGTTCTATTTGTGCAGATATGGCGTCGAGTGCAGCTTCAGGGGAGAACCGACATTTCACTGGTAATTTCTAAACATATTTTTGTGCTCTGTATAAATTTTATTAGCTGGTTGTTTTTTCATTGCGACTTTTAAAAAGCCCTGAAACATAAAGTGATTGAAACCTTCGACCAATATAAAGAGTTTATGGACGGGTACTATGAAACATCGTTTTAAAGCCGATTAAAGGAGTGAACTCACATAACTTGATTTAGTCGGTCTTCGGATGCTCAACGAGTATCACGTATGAAAAAATAAATATCTTCTCAGCTTGCTTATAAATTATAAAAGAAAGCCTTATATGCTTTTCCAAAGAGTTCAAATAACTCAAGAAATATGAATGAAGATTCAGGCGTCACATTTCACTAGATAGTAATTATTTTTCCAGTGAAATCTAGTTATTTACTACTACTTATCTAGATACAAAATATTTTCCGGCCTTGCCGCCATTATTCAGCGACGCGCTCCCGACCAACATTCGCTATCTAGCTCGCGGTACGGTGCCAGCGCGTGTTACTATCTCTGTCAGGGACTCAAACTGTAACTTACATGTAGTTGTAGCGGGGCTTATTTTTTATTAGCGTTATGTACGGATAAAGCCCGTCCATAACTCTTTATATCGGTCGAAGGATTCAAACCACAGATTAGTTTATCGAACCCAGATTCTGAATCTAAGCCACAGTCTTGGAGGCAGCGTTCTAGTCGGAGAGGGGGAAAGATAAACCGAATGTGAATTTAAAGATACCACTAGGTAATTAAATAAAGGACCATAAAATATACAGTAGGATAGACATTAAAATAAAAATCATGAAAAGTACAAAAAAATCATCCGAATCATGTCAAATTATTCTCGTTTACTATTATCAAGCACTCAAACAGAGGTGGGCTTCTCTGATAACGACAAGTGTGAGTGCGGCATTTTGTAATCTATGACACACTTGCTTTCGTGCCCTACCTCCTCAGTTTCTTGCACCCGGGAGGACTTTTTTGAAGGCAACTAAAGAGCTATTGATGTGTGTCCGTCAGAATAGCTGGTTGTCTGTGAGAGTTTGGTCAAAAAATACAATAAAAGTTATATATCCTTATCTGTGAACGTTTGAAGCTAAAACTGAAATTAGTAAAAGTAGCAAATACGTAGCAATTATTAGTTCTACGACGTTTATTAACTCTGCGTGTTTTATTGCTGAACATGGAGGCGACCAGCCATCCTGACGTCAGAATGGCAGGTAAAAAAAAACTACCGAATCCTATGAACACACCGTACCTAGCAAGTTTTTTGATCAAATAGGTAGCAATTTTTGACCAAACTGTCATAGGAAAACTCCACAGGCGACCAGCTATTCTGACGGACACATCGATATAACCAGATTTTGGGCTAAGTGACTATAAAATCATTTGCCATTGATACGAAAAGAAGAAGATAATCATTGTAATGTATCCTTGTGTTGCAGTAGTTAAGATGTGCTCCAACGAGGGTCGCGGGGCGGGGGTGGGGGCGGGGACGGGGGCGGTACCGCCGACACACACACAGACGCACGCACGCACACAGACGCCCGACAAGAAGCACACGTGGGAGCAGGCGCTCGCGCACATCGCGCAGCTCGCCGCCACCAACAAGGACAAGGTACGTCGTCGATCACCTTAGGGCGTCGACCGCTGTAACCGCTGGCAGCTCGCACGTTTTGGTCCTTCGAGCTGGATTGACAACCACGTGATCATCTCACCAGCGATCGTAGTTACCGTTTCCGGTACAAATTGAACAGGACGCAAATTATCTCTACAGGGTGTAATAAAAAGGGTATACCATTCCTGTAGGATTTGAATCTGCCCATGAAACTGAACAACTATCCCTGAGGAACATAGGTCGAAATACGAAAAAATATTTTTTACGTCCCATACAAACTGAATCAGCTAATAGTACATTTTGTATCGGAGGTAAAAAAAAATTTCGTGTTTCGACCTGTGTTCCTGAAGGAAACTTGTTCAGTTTTATGGGTAGAATGACATCTTTCAGGATTGTTATACCCTTTCTGTTACACATTGTATATGTGAGCCATATTCTTCCCTTAAATTTCATAGCGGTCGGTCTACGAAAGGTAATACCGCATATCGATGTACACACGGCCGCACGTCGGTAGAAACACTTTTGGACCTTTTGGCGTGGTAATAGAGTTGAAAAAGTTTCTACCGACAAGCGGTTGACCGTACGCGGGATTGCCGTTTGGTACGCGGGTACTTTAGGTCACAACAATAATTTTTAGCGGCAACTCTTAAAAATATTCCCCGGGTGTATGAGATTTGAATTTTTTTCTTTAGAAAGTTATCGTGTGTGATATCAAATGAAAGGGCTTCTTATGCCGGTTCCAAAAATATACTAAACCATTACTTTTCGGCCACCTGTTTTGTAAAATCCTTAGAAATATTTTCAAAACATACAATACCGATCCTCTCATAACCTTTATCCACTAAAATCCAGGAGGAAGATGTCGCGGAATAGAACAAATAAAAAAAAACCGGATAAGTGCGAGTCGGACTCGCGCAACGAGGGTCCCGTACCACGAAGGTAAAAATACCGTCTTAGTTATGGACGCGCAGTCACGCAGAAGTGTATTAAACACGCGATAATCCGACACTCACTTGACCAGTTTTTATTATTTGTTGTTATTCTATAGCTTATTCACTATAATCATACCAATTTTCACGCTTGTAAGTGTTCCCGTTTTTACGATAGAGCTAAAACAAAAATCGAGCAAAAATCTCTTAAAAATACAGATTTTTAGTAGGGGAAGCCTCATTATTATTATGTTTTAATTTTTGTATTTGTTGTTATAGCGGCAACAGAAATACATAATCTGTGAAATTTTCAACTGTCTACTGTCGTTGCGGCTGACGACCGCTGTCTTATTAGTGACCGCAGTATGTAAGATGGTACGATACACAGAAACATGCTGCCGCCCACCCTCCGGTTCATAAGCCCTTACCGCCTCTTGTGCCACCCAGGGGTAGAGATGGGTGTAGATGGGTTGGTACAGTTCTAAGAGTCTTAGATTAGGCTTTGGAAATGTCTAACCTGACTATCCGAGATCTTTTCCTAGATGAGAACTGTATTTCTATTTATATCCTACATAAGAAACATTTGACTTTTCATCTGGATTATTCTGTTTAATAATTTGTGGATATTTCAGAAAAAGAAAGAGAAGTCGCAAGCCAAAGCTGAGGCGCAAAGACAGCAACAAACTCGATCGGCATCTCTTCCCGACACGTCGCAACCACTCAACAAGAAACAGAGGAAACTACTGGCCAAGCAACAGGTTAGTGCATGTAATGAACACTATAATGACACTAACACTATACCGGGCTGCTTCATTGTTCAAGCTGAGTCAAGCAGCAAGAAACAGAGAAAGCTACTCGCCGAGCAACAGATTCTCTAACATAATGAATGCTATAATGACACTAACACTATTCCGGGCGGCTTTATTGTGCAAGCTGATACAGCAACAAGAAACAGGAAGCAACTCGCCAGGCAACAGGATAGCTCACATAATGGACACTATAATGACACCAACACTATTCCGGGCTGCTTTATTGTGCAAGCTGATACAGCAACAAGAAACACAGGAGGCAACAAGAAATAGGAAGCACCTCGCTAGGCAACAGGTTAGCTAAAATAATGAACACTATAATGACACCAACACTATTCCGGGCTGCTTTATTGTGCAAGCTGATACAGCAACAAGAAACAGGAAGCAACTCGCCAGGCAACAGGCTAGCTAACATAATGGACACTATAATGACACCAACACTATACCGGACTGCTTTATCGTGCAAGCTGATACAGCAACAAGAAACACAGGAGGCAACAAGAAATAGGAAGCACCTCGCTAGGCAACAGGTTAGCTAAAATAATGAACACTATAATGACACCAACATTATTCCGGGCTGCTTTATTGTGCAAGCTGATACAGCAACAAGAAACAGGAAGCAACTCGCCAGGCAACAGGCTAGCTAACATAATGGACACTATAATGACACCAACACTATTCCGGGCTGCTTTATTGTGCAAGCTGAGACAGCAACCAGAAACAGAGAAAGCTACTCGCCAAGCAACAGGTGAACACTACAATGACACTAACACTATACCGGGCTGCTTTTATTTAATTATTGTGCACTTGTGATTGCGCCACTGCCCTATACAACGTGTAATAAATAGGGTACCTTTAGGCCCATAAGGACCACTTCCCAAAACGTCCACTTTCCAAATGGACCACTTCCCAAAAGGACAATTCCCACAAGGACCACTTCCCAAAAGGACAATTCCCAAAAGGACCACTTCCCAAAAGGACCACTTCCCAAAAGGACCACTTCCCAAAAGGACCACTTCCCGAAAGGACCACTTCCTAAAAGGACTACTTTCCAAAAGGATAACTTTCAACAAAAACAGCCTTAAGAACGTAATTTAGCCCATGGTAAATTTCCAATGGAAAACTTTAACCAAGGAAATTGGACCTCCTTGCTTCGCTCGGCATAGAAACCGTGCTATATTATTTTACGACGAGATGACTCACATATGCCAGCTTGTCCCACATTGCAATGTCACATCATCGTCAAGCATTATGTAATATTTAAAATAACCCAACCAAATTAATAGAACGACGCCTTCACTACCTTGTGACGAATTATTTCTTTAATCCGCCTTCTATTATCCTTATTATTCTGTGGCAAAAACTAAAAAAATAATTCAATTTCCCATATAAACTGCATTAAGCATAGAATAGTCTAGGCAACGAACCGGATCGTTGTATTTAGTAATTTAGTAATATTTGACAAATAATTAATTAATTTATTGTAATGGTTAAGTTTTTATTTTAAAACTTTTAATTTATATTAATTTACCTAATAGTGTTCATGCCTGCAAAGGTAGCCCTCAGTTGGACGATGTTTTGTAATTATATCTGCACTATTAGGTCAATCATATACTCGGAGGAATTTATTGCGGAATTAATTCCCAGCGAGCTGGACACCGTTTTATAACCTCCGGTTGGTCATAAATGCGTGTAATCCCAGTTCGCACGGTTCTAGGAGCTGAGCACAACTTTTGGGAGTCAAACAACCGCGAAATTTTTGCTCTGGTTTTGGTTTTTTGTTTGTAGCTCGAAAACGGTACGTCGCACGAAAATAATATCTACGGCAATATTCAAGAGGGTTAAAATCTGCGTCGAATGAACATATAAAACTTTAATTTTGGTTAAGTGGTATAGCCGAAATCAAAATTTAGAAACAAGAGAAAATTTCTTATTTAGGTGCCAACTTACATTTTGCGACTTTCCAAGACCAAACCTTTCAAACTGATAGTCCTATTCAAAAACCCATGAAATTAAAGTTGTAGAGAATCAAATTTCACGTTATAGACACACCACCATTTTCAAATTTAGTCATTTTGAAAACCTGAATGTGGCACCTATTTGAAATCGGTTTTTTTCTAAGTCTGTTATAAAACTGTCCAGCTCGCTGGGGAATTAATTCCTCAAAACGCTTTTTTTGGATTTCATTCATTGCAGACCCCCGCATTAAATCCTCAGTCGATGAGACTTTACTGGAATATAACACTACATGACAACACTTCTATAGAAAAAAAAAATCGGTACTTTTAATTATTCCATACAAAAAAATTGTTTTTAGGGTTCCGTACCTCAAAAGAAAAAAACGGAACCCTTATAGGATCACTTTGTTATCCGTCTGTCTGTCTGTCAAGACCCCTTATCTAACGAACGGGTAAAGGTATCAGGTTGAAATTAATACCACATAGAATCCATGAACTACACAAGATCTGAAAATTTCAATTTTTTACAACGACGCAATCAAAAGATATGGCATTTTATGTCCTCATCTCCATACATTTATTCAAAAATGCAAAACCTACAGGGTACTTCCCGTTGACCTAAAATTATGAAATTTGGCAAGAAGCTAGGTCTCACAGTACAAATAATGGGAAAAGTCTGAAATCATTAAATATTACAACTTTTCTCACAACTAATGGTAACCAATTGTGGTGAGCTCCCGTTTCAAGAACATTCATATAAGAGAGGGGTCAAGTTGGATGGTCGCTGAGGCGATTTTTGTTTTAGTTCTATTTAAAAACGGGAACACTTACAAACTTGAAAATTGGTATGTTTATAGTGCATAAGCTATAAAATAACAACAAATAATAAAATTTGGTCAAGCGCGTGTCGGACTCAAAAAATCTAGCACATTAACTTACTGAAATTTCAACTAATACAATTATGTTTATGTGGTGGTACGGAACCCTGGGTGCGCGAGTCCGACTCGCACTTGGCCGGTTTTTTTTTTTGTAAAATTGTTTTTGGATATTTTGAATTTACATTTAATTCATGATTCTTTATCATTCTGTCAAATAAAATCTGCCTGAGAAATTTATGTTGGGGTCAACTGGTTCGTTGCCTACACTAAGAAAGCATCATTTAATTTCCCGTTCAATATATTTCTAATGATACATTAACTTTAATGAACTTTTCACAGGCTGAAGAAGAAGAACGCCGCAAACAACAAGAGTTAGAAGCGAAAACAAACAAACAAAACAAGAAACAGCAACAAGACTCCGCCAATACAAAACAAGATAAAGATAAGAAACAGGACAAGAAAGCAGATGCCAATAAGAAACAAGAACCCGTGAAGAAGAAGGAGAAAGACGTGAAGAAAGAGAAACAAGAAAAGAAAGGAAAAGAAAATAAACAAGAAAAAGCTGGTAAGTAGATTTTAAGTTATTATTTGTACAACGTGTTAAGTAAATTGTACAAAACCTCTCGGGTGGAAGCTCTAAACATGAAACTGAACAACTTTTGTTCTACGACTTTTGAAAATTCGCAAAACAAATTTTTCTTCTTCATCGTCATCATGTCGTGTGAGTTAAAAAAACAAAAAAACATTGTCCTGTAAAAAACATCTTTTAATAATGGTTTAAAGAGTTGCGATTTGTCTTCTGAATTAGCCTATTTATTACATGGTCTTGTAATATTTCTTGACTCGTGTGGTGCCGGCAAAGAATAGTACCAACGCATAGAGATGACACCTGCGTGTCGTAAGAGGCGACTAAGGGTTTATGCACCGGAGGATGGGCAGCAGCATCTTTCTGTGTATCGTACCATTTTATATACTGCGGTCACCAACAACAGCGGTCGTCCGCCGCAACGCTTTGTTGGAGTTCTGGAGGGAGTGTACGTTTCCTGCAGTGTACGTTTTTTATGGGATGTTATGAATTATTTTCATTTCATATCAAATAAAAAAAAGAAAAAGAAATGAAGTATACATTTTTATCCAAAACAAGTTTAACCTTCTATTGCACAAACTTACTTCAACTAAACCTCCCTTAAAAAACCTATTGACGTGTTGTAGACTACACGAAGATTTATATTATGTTATGTTTTCAGCAGCGCCCGTTGTAGCTACTAAACAGGCGAAACAAGCGAGCAAGAAAGAGCAGAAGCATACACCTCTCTCACTCCCACCTGACACAACTATAGAGGTCGCCACAAACAAGGTGAGTAAATAAATCTTCACTACATAGTCGCTTCCCGCTGTCTGTCCCTATGTATGCTTAAATCTTTAAAACTACGCAACGGATTTTGATGCGGTTTTTTTCAATAGATAGAGTGATTCAAGAGGAAGGTTTATGTGTATAGTGGAGAAACACTGATAATTTTAGAGGTTTCGTAAATTATCTAAATTTTTTGCGCTTACATAGCAAACGCTGGCTGAACCCTACGAGATACATCAAAATAATGTACTACAATAAAAGTCCGCGATGGTATATGTCTATCTCTTAGGGATAACCCACAATAACCATCTTTATCTTTTATTTTTTTTACGAAGCGATTTTGAGCATTATACCAATTAAGTACCTTATAGTAGATTGTATCACAAGGCTGTAAAATAATATTTTTAAGGTGAGGGCGCTATTTTGAATCCAGAGCGAAGTGAAGGATTCTTGAGTAGAATCCTGAACGTAGCGAGGGATTCAATAGGTCGCCCAAGGTAAAAATATTTTTGCAGCCGCGTAATACACTCTACTTTTCATCTCCCTCTATGAGAAAAGAATAAGAGGCTCATTGAGACACACACTCGTCATTAATTTTAAATATAAAATACCATTACAATATTATTACTTGATGAAACAAATTAAAAATCATATTAAGTATTATTTGTAAAAACTGAAAATGTTATTTACATTTTTGTATCAATTAGGAACAGAACCTCTTTGGGTTGGTAGTCTTGTTTACATTTAGATCATATTTCTTTTTTTATATTCTTAATAGTACAACCGGCCAGTATCATTTTTCATACAATATTTTGGTTCGGCCTCTATGGTTGACCTAAAATATCCCTATGGTGCTATGGTGGACCTAAATTCAAATTCAAAATCCCACTTTTATCCGCTACGAAAGTCTCTTGGAGAAAACAGCTATTTTGTTCGCCTTTATTGACGAACCGTTCAGCGATTTTCGAATAGATGAGATGAAAAATACATTGTGCATTTAATGTAGATCAATATAGCCCTTTACAGCATGTAATTTAAATGAATATTTTCGAAGATATTATAGATTTAAAATGCAGGGACATAGCGGTTACGGCGGTGGCCGGAGGGCCGGCGGTCTGTGCATATAAATAGTATATTTAGTATCAGCATTGGACCCGTGCGAAGCCGGGGCGGGTCGCTAGCTATACATAAAGTCCAATTTACAAAAGAACCGGATGTATAATTTAACATGAGCTATATATATTCTATGCATGTTCAGTACGTTTTATTATTTCTTACATACAATTCGCATATTCGCGTTTGTTCCAAATTTTTTTTTTTACTCGTTTTTAGGGTTCCGTACCTCAAAAGAAAAAAACGGAACCCTTATAGGATCACTTTGTTGTCCGTCTGTCTGTCTGTCTGTCTGTCTGTCTGTCTGTCTGTCTGTCTGTCAAGACCCTTTATCTCACGAACGGGTAAAGGTATCAGGTTGAAATTAATACCATATATTAGGATCCGTGAACCACACAAGATCTGAAAATTTCAATTTTTTACAACGACGCAATCAAAAGATATGGCATTTTATGTCCTCATCTCCATACATTTATTCAAAAATGAAAAACCTACAGGGTACTTCCCGTTGACCTAAAATTATGAAATTTGGCAAGAAGCTAGGTCTCACAGTACAAATAATGGGAAAAGTCTGAAATCATTAAATATTACAACTTTTCTCACAACTAATGGTAACCAATTGTGGTGAGCTCCCGTTTCAAGAACATTCATATAAGAGAGGGGTCAAGTTGGATGGTTGCTGAGGCGATTTTTGTTTTAGTTCTATTTAAATCGGGAACACTTACAAACTTGAAAATTGGTATGTTTATAGGGCATAGGCTATAAAATAACAACAAATAATAAAATTTGGTCAAGCGCGTGTCGCACTCAAAAAATCTAGCACATTAACTTACTGAAATTTCAACTAATACAATTATGTTTATGTGGTGGTACGGAACCCTCAGTGCGCGAGTCCGACTCGCACTTGGCCGGTTTTTTTTACTGTTTTTGATGAATCAGAGGCCTTTGTTAGAATGGCATTGGTGAAAAGAAAATAGCGCGTTTAAGGAAACCGTACAGCGCAATCTGTTGGCTCGCTTTGGTACTAAGGATAAGTTGTGTTGCAGCGTGACGGCGAGGCGGCGTGGGCCAAGCCGACGTCGTGCAGCATAATGGAGCAGCTGAGCTGCGGGGTACAGGTGCAGGACTTGCGACTGCCGCCCGGCATCACGCTCACCCGGGTACACCCGCACGACAAACGCGCGGAGGCCGAGATCAAGAGCGTGGTGAGTACACAACTACACTACGGGTACAGGTGCAGGACTTGCGACTGCCGCCCGGCATCACGCTCACCCGGGTACACCCGCACGACAAACGCGCGGAGGCCGAGATCAAGAGCGTGGTGAGTACACAACTACACTACGGGTACAGGTGCAGGACTTGCGACTGCCGCCCGGCATCACGCTCACCCGGGTACACCCGCACGACAAACGCGCGGAGGCCGAGATCAAGAGCGTGGTGAGTACACAACTACACTACGGGTACAGGTGCAGGACTTGCGACTGCCGCCCGGCATCACGCTCACCCGGGTACACCCGCACGACAAACGCGCGGAGGCCGAGATCAAGAGCGTGGTGAGTACACAACTACACTACGGGTACAGGTGCAGGACTTGCGACTGCCGCCCGGCATCACGCTCACCCGGGTACACCCGCACGACAAACGCGCGGAGGCCGAGATCAAGAGCGTGGTGAGTACACAACTACACTACGGGTACAGGTGCAGGACTTGCGACTGCCGCCCGGCATCACGCTCACCCGGGTACACCCGCACGACAAACGCGCGGAGGCCGAGATCAAGAGCGTGGTGAGTACACAACTACACTACGGGTACAGGTGCAGGACTTGCGACTGCCGCCCGGCATCACGCTCACCCGGGTACACCCGCACGACAAACGCGCGGAGGCCGAGATCAAGAGCGTGGTGAGTACACAACTACACTACGGGTACAGGTGCAGGACTTGCGACTGCCGCCCGGCATCACGCTCACCCGGGTACACCCGCACGACAAACGCGCGGAGGCCGAGATCAAGAGCGTGGTGAGTACACAACTACACTACGGGTACAGGTGCAGGACTTGCGACTGCCGCCCGGCATCACGCTCACCCGGGTACACCCGCACGACAAACGCGCGGAGGCCGAGATCAAGAGCGTGGTGAGTACACAACTACACTACGGGTACAGGTGCAGGACTTGCGACTGCCGCCCGGCATCACGCTCACCCGGGTACACCCGCACGACAAACGCGCGGAGGCCGAGATCAAGAGCGTGGTGAGTACACAACTACACTACGGGTACAGGTGCAGGACTTGCGACTGCCGCCCGGCATCACGCTCACCCGGGTACACCCGCACGACAAACGCGCGGAGGCCGAGATCAAGAGCGTGGTGAGTACACAACTACACTACGGGTACAGGTGCAGGACTTGCGACTGCCGCCCGGCATCACGCTCACCCGGGTACACCCGCACGACAAACGCGCGGAGGCCGAGATCAAGAGCGTGGTGAGTACACAACTACACTACGGGTACAGGTGCAGGACTTGCGACTGCCGCCCGGCATCACGCTCACCCGGGTACACCCGCACGACAAACGCGCGGAGGCCGAGATCAAGAGCGTGGTGAGTACACAACTACACTACGGGTACAGGTGCAGGACTTGCGACTGCCGCCCGGCATCACGCTCACCCGGGTACACCCGCACGACAAACGCGCGGAGGCCGAGATCAAGAGCGTGGTGAGTACACAACTACACTACGGGTACAGGTGCAGGACTTGCGACTGCCGCCCGGCATCACGCTCACCCGGGTACACCCGCACGACAAACGCGCGGAGGCCGAGATCAAGAGCGTGGTGAGTACACAACTACACTACGGGTACAGGTGCAGGACTTGCGACTGCCGCCCGGCATCACGCTCACCCGGGTACACCCGCACGACAAACGCGCGGAGGCCGAGATCAAGAGCGTGGTGAGTACACAACTACACTACGGGTACACGGCGTACAAAATAACTCTGGCTGTGACCGTTAATGCGCAGAAGTCAAAAAATGAGTCGCGGGGGTGAGCGCGGCAGGGGGGGGAGGCGAGCGAATCACCCATGCGCAGAAAATAACCGTCTAACTGTCAGTTGCACAAAGCGTATTAAGAGTTAAAGCTCCTTTAAGCCTACTGCTGACACTTTGTTTTGTTGACGTAGAAAGTGACAGCGACAGTTTTAAAGGAACTTTAACTTTAAAAAATCCTTTGTGCAACTGGCTGATAGACAGATTTGTCCTGAACGCGCTATACCTATGTAAGTAAAAAACAACATCCTTACATCCTCTTAGCTCTTGGTTGATATTCCACACATTCGCACTAAGTGCTTTAAAACATCTTCTATAATGCGCACGACTAAAGAGTAGAAATCTCTGCCTGCGTCTGTGTTCCCGAGTTCATATAACCCGAATCTATTCAAGTCGCAAGTGAATAGGCTTCTTCTGGGCAAGCTCGTTCCATCGTCGATCTCATCTCTGTCTTCAAGACTAGATCGAGGTTAAGAGTAAACCCATTTATAGTAAAGAAAAAAAAAAAGCAATTTCGCTAGTCGCGCCACAAATGAATGAATGAATGAATAAATGAATAAATTCTTTATCAAATGTGGCCGGACTGCCTGTTGTTTTTTTACTTACGTAGGTATTTACCTTCTATTAGTACAAACGTGGAGAGATCGTGATAAAGAGCGTGGTCAGAAGCCCGTTGGTGTGGTTGGTAGTGCGCCTGCCTTTCACGCCGTGGGCCTCGGGTTCGCACCCAGCCCAGGGCAAATATTTGTGCGGTGAACGCGAGTGTTTGCTCTGTGTCTGGTTGTTATTTATCTACCTATGTATGTATATCAGTCTATGATACCCATAGTACAGGTTGTGCCTAGTTTTTTTTATGTGTGATCAATGAAATTGTGTGATGTCATATAGAAGGGTTTTACTAGTATTGGAGAATAGAAAAAACCGGTTAAGTGCGAGTCGGACTCGTGCGCCGAGGGTTCCGATATACTTTTGTATTTTTGGAAGCAATAAAGTCCATTTTTAGGACCGCAAAACTAAATTTCTTTGTTTTTTTTTTATTTTTTACTATGTATGGGCTTACTCTTGACCTCGATCTAGCCTTGAGGACAGAGATGAGGTCGACGATGGAACGAGCTTGCCCAGAAGAAGCCTATTCACTCGCGACTTAAATAGATTCTTGTAAAGGTTATATGCAGATTTCTAAAAAACTGCAACATAGAAAGATCCTTTTATTTTTGCTGTAATGTTTACATAAACTTCTGTCAACTGTAATTAATTCAGATTTTTCCTTTCACAAACTTCGAAGATAAGGGGGAATGATATTTTTTTTTGACATTTTTCATCGTAACTTGAATTTGAAATTTGGCCCCCACTGTTTTGTCCCCCTTTATATTAACAATTATATTTTTTTCGAAATTCTTTTATGTGCATTTAATTTGCGCAAGTATATTCTAAAACCAAATTTCAAGTTGATAGCATGAGTGGTTGCTGAGATATAGAAGTGTGACAGACAGACAGACAAAGTCGTACCATAAGGGTTCCTTTTTTCTACCATTTTGGAATCGAAACCCTAAAAAGAATAGAAAAACGTTTATTCTCTGTAAACACATACAGTACATACAAGTCTATATTTCTAGCTTAAAGGTACTACAAAGCAAGATCATAGTTATACATAGAAGGCAACAATGGAATTAGTAGGTAGTTACTTACATAAAATAATCCTATTCTTAGAAGCAGCTTCAAAGTGTCAACGATGTACTTTTGGGACAAAGAAAATGTTCAGACTCAGCTTGTTGTCATAGCAAGCTGTGTCGCTGGTTATTCTGCTCAAATGAAATGAAATATATTACATTTTCGTTATACGTCAAGGTATTTTTTGCAATGGTTGATATAAATACGCAATGTATCTTAACTTTACATAGTTGTGAAGATGAATATAAATCAAATTAAATTTAACAAATTCATACTTATAATGAATAAGATGTCAAAGCGTCAGTTCAGAGTTAAAAAACTCGTTATAATCATAGAATTGCTTAACTACTAGTAATTTTTTTTATCTGACCTAAACCCTGAGAGGATAAGAGCGATACAGAAAAGACTCGTCGTGTTTTTGAGGATGAAAACGTATGGTGTATGTTTGCAGCCGGCGTGGAAGTGCAGCCAGCTAGCTGCTGCGCCCACCCCGCCCGCGCGCCCGCCGCCGCTCATCTCGGCCGACCCCGCGCGCCTCGCCTTCCACACGGCCGAGCCGCAGCCGCCACCCACCGACATCATGCACGCAGGTCAATAGATTTTTCAATACATTTGCTCGAAAAACGTACTTACAAGGACATATAAACATTGCTCGTAAGTAGTTACTTACCGAACTAGTGCGGTAAGTAAAAAAGTATACTACTACCAAGGAGTTTTTACACTCTGATCATAAAATTATTTTGTAAAAAATACTACAGTGATGACTTTTTTCCTTGGGTGACGACTGCCTACCTATACTTAAAATCAAATGGAGGGTACCAGGAGAACATAAATCGACAAGAGGCTGACAGTACCCATGGTTGGTTCCTTTAACAATTGTATTACTTATACCTGTTTTCTCACAAATGTATTGAAAAACGTCGTAACATACACGGCCGTAAAGGTGTATCTTAAACTACTATTTCCTGGTGTCCAAATGTAATCATAGTTTTACTCTCCCACTTCGACCCACCTGGTGGGTCTAGGGTCTGGGTTTCCTAACCTGGTGGTAATTACCCCTTCGGGAGTAAAACTGTTTTTTTTTTGCGGGGGTAATAATCTGGTAAACAATGACAAAGATTTGATTAATAAAACTATATTATGGGCCTAAAGGATTAAATTATGCGCGCGAAAAGACGTACGGTATGCAGGTGCGATGCACGCCAATAAATTGGAACTTTACCAAAGGAGAGTTTAAGATAGCGATGTGTCGCTAATTACACAATTTTGTAACTAATTTTATTTTAATAACAGCTAACAAAATCAAAATAGAATATCTCGAACTACATGAGGTGAAGATAGCACGAACTAACGTGGAATTCAAATATAATAATAGTTTTACATTTCGGCGATTTGATGCAATTTTCTAATAAAAAGATCGTAAGAGACAAAGCACATCAATGACGTCATAACTATGTGATTCCGAAAACTATTTTCGTACTTGCTACTTCCAAAACAAGTGAAAATATTCTAAACGACCTAATTTATCACCAGAACCACCGAAAACGATAATAATGGCGGAGCCTACAGCCCCGGCGAGCAAGTCGAAGAAATCTAAGAAGAAGGCGAAGAAAGCGGCCGCCAATGCAGCCGCCGAGCCGGGGAAGATGGTCACCCTACGCAACCCCATGTTCCACCCCAACCTGCCATCCGTGCAAGTGGGCGCCACGCAGCACAAGAAGCAGGAGATCAGGTGGGTACTCTGAGAACAAACTAAGTGTGCTATTTGCTACCTGTAGCTTGGTCACCCTACGCAACCCCATGTTCCACCCCAACCTGCCATTCGTGCAAGTGGGCGCCACGCAGCACAAGAAGCAGGAGATCAGGTGGGTACTCTGAGAACAAACTAAGTGTGCTATTTGCTACCTGTAGCTTCCCGTATTCCACCAAAATCAGGTGCGTACACTAAGAAGAAAGCGGCCGCCACTGTGCTGACGAGTCGACACCAGAAGAATGGATGGTCACCCTACGGAACCGCATGTTCCGCCTCAACCTGCTTACACTAGGGAAAGAACAACCGTTACAGCCAGCGCCGAGTCGGCAAGATGGTCATCCTACGCTACTTACTACTCGTCCTAACTGCAACTTCCTATATTCCTCCTAAATCAGGTGCGTCCACTAAGAATAAAGCGGCTGCTACTGACGAGCCCAGGACGATGGATGGGTCACCTAGCGGAAGCCCATGTTCTTTAGTATTATTTTGAGTTATGTACTTGAGTTTGACTAGGGTCCAAAAATAGCCAACTAAAGGTACTGCCGACCGCTACAGCCAATCAAATAATAATAAAATCAGTTGTTAAAACATTCCGATCGAGTTGTGTTTGACAATTCGCAACAGAAACCCAAATGTAAGGAACCTGCAAACTTGGGTCATTAAGTTATTAAAAAAATATCAAATTTTTAAAAATTTGATATTTTTTTACAATTTTTTTTTTTGACAATTTTTTTTTTATTTTAGTTAAATATCGATTCTTCTATGGCAGAATAGAACATAGTCATAGCCTATTAAAGAATTAAAATTAAAAACTGTCACCTTTCTTATTGACATAGCAGATTTTAGGGTTCCTTTATCAAAAAGGAACCCTTATAGTTTCGTCATGTCTATCTGTCTGTCTGTCCGCGCCTTAGCTCGAAGACCCTCAGTACTAGAAAGTTGTAATTTAGTATACACATATATTTTATCCACGACGACAAAGTGGTAAAATAACAACTACAAGTAAAGTTGGGGTCTCAACAATAATGTTTGGTTTCGTAGGATCCCGGACCCGATTCCGATGCCGCCAACCGCGTGCCAGGCCACCATCACGCCAACTTCCAACGGGATGTACACCATACGGAACCCTCTCATGTCCATGATGCATCAGCAGACAGCCATGGGCCGACCACCGCACCAGGTATACAACGCTTGTCAAAAAGGCCAACCCTGATAGGTGATTTACACCAGGACAAGACACTTTTTCTTTCTTTCTCTTGAAGGCGTCTAAGGGTTGGGCCACATTGATCGACGGCGATCGACGGTTTGCATATACAAAACGAGCGCAAAGTATGGAAATCCTTTTTCATCGACGTGGCGAACGCGCCCCGACGAGGAAACGCGGTCGCCCGTCGGTAGGGATCGACGGCTGACGACGGCGATAAAAGAGTCAACAACAGTTTTCCATCGATTCGGCTGCGTACGGATGCGAACGCGTCCATACGGCTGCGTACGGATGCGAACGCCTCCGTAAGCGGTGAATCGGCATAATGCGTACTAGTGTACTCTTTTTTAATCGGCAAAGTGCGAAAGGCCGTCGATCAATATGGCCCAACCCTTAATTTAGCCCTGTGTTAATTAGTCAATAAAGGATGTTAATCTGAAAAAGGAATAACTTTTCCCAAAGAGCATAGTAGGTAAAATACAACAGCGCTCAAATGCAGTTCCTACCTCAATGGGAAGTAGAATTATTGTTTCCGTCTATGAAACTGAATAACTTTCCCAAATGAAGATAGGTCGAAATACGATAAACCAAATTTGACCTCCCATACAAAATACGCTCTCAAGTGATGCAGTTTCTATGGGAGTCAAAAATTGATTTTCGTTTTTGGACCTATGGTCCTTGGAAAAAGTTGTTCAGTTTCATAGACAGATTCACACCCTTTAATATTATCACACCTTTCCGTTACCCGTTGTATATTAGCAGTCAGCATCCCCGACACAATTGTAATAGTATCCTCATATTTTCCTGTCACAAACTTAATAGTAGATTAGTAGCCAAGGGCTGTAAGGCATCAATTGCAGCCCGAGCGATATTTAGGCGCACGAGCGCAGCGAGGGCGCCTATAGTTCGAGGGTGCAATTGATGCTTACACCCGAGCTAACTACTCTGCTTTACATCTCGATTGTGAGGTAAGTAGGTCCTTATTACCACCAAATTTTAGGTGACCAATTAGCGCTCTAGGGTAATAATGTAGCTAGAAAAGCCCTAGGGCGGTAAGTAATTTAAAAAAAACACCTCACTTTCAAAACTCAATTACTTACTGCCCTAGGGCTTTTCTAGCTACATTATTACCCTAGAGCGCTAATTGGTCACCTACAAGCCCCATTTGGGGGTAATAAGGACCTACTTACCGAATATGAGAGATGTAAAAATTGTTTTATTTTAGGTGAACCCGTTGTACGCGCAACCGCAGTACGGATACGTGAACCCGAATGTTTACAACCCTGTCCAGACCGCGCCTCAGGCCTACGTCATCGACCCTTCCAGAAACTCGCCCAAAAACGAAGAGTTCCAAAGCAGAATCATGAACTTAGCTTCCTTCACGCAGAAGAACGACGAAGGATATTCCTTATTCAAAACCTCAGATGAGAACCAGCAAAGAAACTTCTTGACGCCAGAGTATTATGCAGAAAACGAGGGCCCTAAACCGACTGTATCGCCTAACCCAATCGGAACTCGACCAAATAACGAAAATCGATCATTCGATTCTAGCGATTCTTCGTTGTTTGCCAACCCTATACAAAGACCAGAACCAATTGGAACTCCGATGAAAAGGGACGACGATCGAAGCGACTACAGCAGTCTATACACTCCGTTCGGACAAGAAGACCGAAATGTCTTTAGGAATGCTTTATTTAACGATAAAAATGAATGTAATCTAGGTAAAGGCGATGAGCTAGGTATGAATCACTTGTCCAACGGAGATCCGTTGCCTTATTTTCAACGGTTGCGGGTCGGGTCGAAGCTGAATAACGAAGTAACGATACATCATGTAACGGAGTCAAAATTTTACAAAGGGCAGGTAAGTTCTCATTGATTCGATCTTTTAAGACTAAAGTTGGAGTTCGATTTGGGTCGTCGCGATCTGGTCCTATGAGTCCTGGGATGTATAGGACGTTGTACCGAAAACTGATCGGGCGTGCTCAGTTAACGAAACTGAACAACTTTCCCGAAGAAACATTTTGGAAAAAAAAAATTGCCTTATTTTTATCTTTCGACCAATGTTCCCTGGGTAAAGTTGTTAAGGTGGTTGCTGAGCAGAGGTGCTGCCACTTTGTGTAAATAAATTTATTGCGTCATAAATACAAAACATTTAATAATGATTGTTTGTTTGGCGGCAATTTGGGGTAGTTCTATATTTTATTATCCATCACATCACACCTTAGCTTATCGTGAATAGCTTTGTATTCCAAAAATGCCAAAAACGGCCACTTTTAGCACTTTACCAATACAAAGCTATAAATGATAAGCTAAGCTATGATGTTATGGGTTACAACATGTATAGCTACCCCATATTGCCGCCAAACGAACAATACTAATGAAAAGTTTTGTATTTGCGACGTAATAAATTTATTTCTAAAAGTAAGGTGCTGCCACTCATCAACCCCCTTAAGCTTCATGCGCAGAAACAACTCTAAAAATATCCTGGGTGATAATTAGGGAATGCAATCTCGTCTCGCCGAGATCCCGATCTCGCGAGATCCCGGCCATATTTTACGAGATTGTATCTCGTCAAATTTCGTACGAGATCTCGCGAGATAACGAGATCGACAAATGCAGCGTGACGACGTGTATTTCATAGCGCGGCTGCGCGCGAAGCGAACTGAATCCTGCCCCTGTAGCATGCCGTCGCGCGATAACGAATATATCGCATCTATCTGTCAAACTCCCATACAATTTGACAGATAGATGCGATAAAATGTGTGATAAAACGGCTATCACGGTCTTATCGCGGCTGCATGCTACGGGGGCTGGCCGCTGGCCGGCCGTGCGGCCGCGCCTGGCGCGGGCACAGGATAAGAAGGGTAGGCGGACTTGCGGGGGACGAGGTCCGGCTCATTTTGCAAGGCGGCGCGCGTGCGTTTGTTTACAATTGCAACGAAATAATTTGTTTTGGAGACAGTTTTGTGTTTTAATTAGTTTCGCAGAAATATTACACTACAATTACAACTACCAACCATGTCAAAAGTGTACAGTGAATATAAAAGTTCTTTAGAAGTATGGAAACATTGTTTACGCGATCAAGATGGACTTACTGCAACGTGCAAACTGTGTGCGAAGATTGTGAAAACTAAAGACCATTCCTTCCACTCCAATTACATATCATGCATGTCAATTACTAGTTCTTAAAACAAGCATTTGCATATGTTTTAATTGCGATTCTCCCAATCTCGCGAGATCCCGTAATTTGCGAGATCTCGCGAGACTGGGTTTTGAGTCTCGCGAGATCTCGCTAGGCGGAAATCTCGTACGAGATTGCATTCCCTAGTGATAATAGTACATTGCTCATCGAGGAGAGAAAGGGACCGATTCCGAAGTGGAAATCGTACTTGCTTTAGAGTGATGCATAGTGCTTTATACTTCACCTGTAAGGAAAAAACGACACAAAATGAATACACAAAATTGAAGATTCAGAAAAGTCAAAAAAGTTTTTATTGATATTAGTTTTTTAATTACGGGAAAGTACAAGTGGCCATTATCATTTCGCGGACTTAGAAATAAAAACTTTTTGGCTTTTGGCATTTAAGATATTAAAAGAAGGCCATCGACAGACATTGACCTAAATTATACAATATACAAGATGTAACAGAAAGGGTATCAATATCAACCCTGAAGAATGTGAATATGTCCCTGAAATTGAACAACATTTACTAAGAAACTTGGGTCGAAATACGAAAAAATATTTTTACCTCTCATAAAAAATGCGCTATCAGCTGATTCAGTTTCTATGAGAGGTAAAAATATTTTTTCGTATTTCGACGTATACAGGGTGTAAGGGACGGTGTACCGAAAACTGAAAGGGCGTGCTCAGTCAACGAAACTGAACAACTTTCCCAAATTTTTGGGAAATGAAAAGAAAAATTGACCTCTCCATACAAACTGTTCGACCAGAGCGAGGAATTTGTATGGAGAGGTCAAATTTTTTTTCGTTTCCCAACATATGTTACTTTGGGAAAGTTGTTCAGTTTTGTTGACTGAGCACGCCCTTTTAGTTTTCTGTACACCGTCCCTTACACCCTGTATTCCTCAGGGAAAGTTGTTCAGTTCCATGGGCAGATTCACATCCTTCAGGGTTGGTAGGTATACCCTTTTCTTTACACCCTGTATATACAATCGAATTTATGCAGGTTAGTTCGCCCGTTTAAAACTGATCACTGTTTGTATATTACAGGAGCCCCCACTAGATGGGTCCCTGTTCTCTCGGCCGGCGCCCCCGAACGCTCCAAATGCGTCCCCCGCTTGGCCGAATAACAATTCACACACTGGTGCGTATGCAGCTAACATATAGTGAGTAGCGAGTTTTTTTTATACTGTTTTTTTATTAAGCTACAGCTAAGCAAACCGCTATTCAATTGAAACATCTTGCAAATAGCTAGACGTCTGAAAAAAGAAATTGTATGCCTGGCGCTTTATTAACGCTACTATAAATTAAACTGTTTTATTGCAATTTTTTTATAAAGAAACAAGAACTTTCGTGACGTGGTTTCATGCAATAATAGTTATTTATTATGCAAGGCAGCAAAATTGTTATTTGGCTCGGGTGCCTTATATTGAAACAAGTGAGTGATTTAAATGACGAATCCTTAGTGTAGCGAGGGTTCCAAGGCACGAGACGCGAAATAATTTTACTGCTGAGCGAAACAGAATTTTTCACCTCACTAGTAAAATGCTAACAAACAGCACTTGTATTGTTTTTTTTTTTTATGTCACAAGTAGTCAAACGAACAGGTGGGCCACCTGATGGCAAATGGTCACCACCGCCCATGACACCCACAGTCTTACTAGTGAAATTGTTTCACACTAATAAGACTGCAAAGCGCGTTACCCACCCTGAGAACTAGGATGGTATGTCTCATGTGCCGGTAACTTCGCTGGCTCCCTTACCCTTCAAACCGAAACACAGCAGTGCGCAATCACTGCTGCTTTACGGCAGAAAAATACAAGGGGTGGTACTTCCCCAGACGGACTTTGCACAAAAGCTTTACCACCAATAAATTCCCCAATTCATTATTACGTTCTAATTAAAAACTTTTTTCACGCTAGCGGCCAAAAATGAGTTTTGCACGCAGATTTCGACCGATAAAGCAAAGTTTTCCGAGCTAGTGAGGTGAAAAAGTATAGTTTAATGAGTAGAGAAATTGTGAGGTTCCATATGAAGGGGCTGATAAGAGCTAAATACGCTTCACTTGAGCAGTTTTTTAACGAAAGGTGATGAATATTTGGCCGTGACAAAAAATTATGAGATAATTAAGCATCTTTCCAAGAAGATGGTTGACTCTTAAACACGATCAAATATATTTTATTTACGTCACTTTTTGCTTTTAAACCTCTTTTCTTAAATACCCATTAATCTAAGATGCTAAAACTTTTACACATTATTCAATAGATTATGCATTATCATATAGCTGTTTTATAATTAATATTATGGGTACAAAATTTGAGTTAAATGCAAAAATGAGCGAAAAACGTAAAACAGCGCGAATCCGCTCTGTTCTAACACGCGCATTTTGTCCTTTGTTAGAAAGGGAGGTAATTTGGCTCTTATCAGCCCCTTAAGCGATATAGTCGCGCGGCTAAGCAGCGCTGCAATGGCACTACTAAATCGTGCGGTAAGGTACGATCAGTACAGTGTGAGTTTCCATGTAGTGCACATATGAAATTGGGTGATTCTAGACCCAATTTTATCGACGAGAAAAGTAATAATAAAAATAAAGTATGTTTTATAGCACTTTGTCCTTTTATGAGTGACTGCGGACCCTCTGTAAAGAACGTATAAAACATGCTAAAAGAAAATCGCAAAATTTGTAGAAACCGTGCAATGATAATAAACACAATAAAATTAACGCTGAAAAAATACCACCATCAATTTTTAAAAAAGGAAAAAAATAGGAAAATCTGAAATTCTTTGTGTATTCTTTCAAAAAGTCTCAGAAAAATGCCCGTTTTACATTAAATTTTTATTATTTTAAGTTTATCTAAGTTTATCTAACAAAAAATCTCATCTTTCTAACTCTACCAGAACTGCTATGAGCGGTTGAACTAAAGCACTGCGTTATTCCTTTTAGGTAATTACTGATAAAAATAAAATTACGTACATGCTTTTTGGTTTTTGATTATTTTCCCGTCAATGAAATTGGGTCTAGAATCACCCAGTTTCATATGTGCGCTATATGGAGATTCACATATTAGTAGAACCGCATCACGCTACCACGATCATGTGTCGCGCAGACTTTGCAGCGCTTACACCGCTGGCGTGATGGCACTAGAGCACGCTTTCAGTCAGTTTGGACTTACAGTGCGAACTACGAACTATTTATTATTATTTCCGTTATTATTAGGTCCGTATAAGTATGCTTATTACCAGAAAGGTCTAGGACTACTTCATATTTAATAATAACCTAAAATTAACAAAAGTTTATATGCATTCTGAAGTAGTCCTGGACACTGTTGCAAAGTGTAGGTATATTAGTGGTAACCTGAGAGCACTTTAGTCTGCCAACAAATTGCTTGCAGTTTGGCAGAGTGTTAAAATCTGTAATAATTTGTAATACTTTCCTGAATAAATGAGTTATATATATATATATATATTTATATTTGCTCTTCTCTCAAGGTAATAAGGTGCACGGCCTTTTGGCCTACCCTTAATTGTGTAAAAGGAATATTTTTCCACCCAGCATTTGACATTTTGCGGGCCTCGGTGAAAAATATAACACGTCCCCAAATTTTTTATATGGTATGGGCAATAGAAATGGAACTCCCACATCGAATTAGTTTACGTGGGAAATATGTTCCTTCTGTTCATTCCGCAAAATAAGTTTGCATAAACGTCTGCCCAATTAAGGGTTAAGCTTAAAAGACTAGAACTCAAACTATTATTGACTTTTTAGTCTTATTACTCGAGACTCAGGCCTTGAAGAGACAAGTCTAGTCATGAGACGTTAAAGATGATTTTAGTCTAGTTTTTTGTATGAGCATTAAAAGAGTAAGGGCCCGTCCCACCGCAGTCTGCTAATGTTCTAGTAGACAGATAAAATATCTGCCAGATAAATATTTCAGTCTTTTGTCTGTGCAAATCTGTCACAGCAATTATGCAATATGCACTTGTGAAGTAAAACACTTTCACTATCTGACAGAATAACTAGTACATAAGCCATCTGGAACTTAGAAGGAAGCAGTGAGACGGGTCCTAACTAAGTCTATTTCATCACTATCCAAGAGAGTGTTAATATGACCGCGCTCAAAGTGTGTGTATGATGTTCCCTGCAGGCGGGTGCGGGCAGGCCGCGTCCCCCCCCCGCGCGCCGGCCGCCGGCTCGCCCCCCTCCGCCGCCCCCGCCCCCTCCCCCTCCCCGCCGCACCCCGCGCCCGCGCCGCCGCACGCGCCCCACGGTCAGTACATAGCGTGCCCACTGCCCACTGCCCGCACACGGTAATTTACCGCGATCCGGTACAGATGCAGCTGTATGCAAGAAACAAATACTCATATACATCTAGGCTGTGGTCCTATTGCTACAGCGCGTTTAGAACAAGAACAAGTCTGCCTATGACGGTTATTTTCTGCGCATGGGTGACAGGCGGAGAGCCAATGAACGGTTCGCTCTCTCCCTGGGGGGAGCCGCGCTCACCCCCGCAACAAATTTTTTGACTTCTGCGCATTAACGGTCACAGACAGTTATTTTGCATGCGGTATATCCCTTTTTTAAGTTGAAACTCTACCCGATCGCAATCAAGATTGACTGTGTGCGGGCACCCATACAATACAACACACATCCAACACTTAGGGAGTTTCCCAACACCCTTTGAAGGGTGGTAATTAGAAGGCGCTATAGCCTATAGTCCATTCCACCAAAGATCGCGACGTTTTCTAAACAAAATAATGCAAATTCATGTAAAATGTAAATATGTAAAACGATATTCTAAGCGTTTTTCTGTGTTTGTATTGTGGTAACAAACGTACACTGTGTAATTAAAGAGAAATATGTCATACCTGCAAAATTTGTTCACAAAACGACGCGTTCTTGTATGGATTATATGGATAAACATTGAAAAATTGAAGATTGAAACACTGATACTGAGCGCTCACCACCATTAAACCCTCCCGGCGCATAATGTCACGTTAGTAAAGATGTCACGTTCGCATAGTGTCACGTTAGTAAAGATGTCACGAACGCATAATGTCACGTTAGTAAAGATGTCACGTTCGCATAATGTCACGTTAGCAGAATGTCACATTCTCCAAACAACACTGGGAAAAAATTATTTATAGCATTTGATTCAGTATAATTAGAGCGTCAAAGTCTTTTCAATACAAGTAATTATTTGTATTTTTTGACTATGTAAGATACTAACTTAGATTAAGCTTCTACTAACAAATTCTGGAATCCAATTTTCTGAAAATAAATTTTTTGAATTGAAAAAAAAAAGGTTACTACAATTAAAAGTACCTACAATTTCAAGTAAAAGTAACTACAAGTACTAGTAAAAGTACTACAAGACAAGTACCCACAAGGGCAAATACCTACTCCCTTAAAGAAGAAATAAAAGTACCTACAAATACAAGTACACACTTTGACCTTGAGCGGGTCTCTGGTTGCGGTCGTTTGTAGCGTAGCGCTGGTTCATCTTATACTGGTTTTGTTTCCACTTGCTTGCTGCCGTACGTACCTACAAGTGCAAGTAAAAGTACTAGTTTCTGGTACGAACAAGTACAAGTGCCAGAAGTACAAGTAAAAGTAGCTAGCAAGTATCTATATGTTTTCCTCCCGACGCATAATTTCACGTTCGCAAAATGTCACTTTCTCAAATTGTCACGTTCGCAAAATGTCACGTTCGCAAAATGTCACGTTTTTTGGGACATAGATTTTTTTTTTATTATTTTGCTGTAGATTTGAAATTTCGAAAATTTTAAAGTTTTTTTTGAGACTTAGAAAAATTTTCATGATATAATGAATAAACAAACATTAAAATTTTTTTTTATGATTTTGGGACTAAGAAATTTTTTTTGTTATATGGGTTTGGGACTTAAATTTTTTTTAATTCTTTGTGGACAGAAAAAAATTCATTATTTTTTTCGCAGAATGTCACGTTCGCATAATGTCACGATTAAGTGTGATATTATGCGAACGTGACATTTTGCGTACGTGACATTCTGCGAACGTGACATTCTGCTATGGTAAACCCTAGTGTGACATTTTGCGAACGTGACATTATGCGCCGGGAGGTATGTTTTCTCTGTTACAAACTTATTTTTGAAATGTCCGGGAAATGCTTGCAAGACGTCACGATAAGGTGTGACATTCTGCGAACGTGAAATTGTGCTTTAGTAAACCCTAGTGTGACATTTTACGAAAATGACATTATGCGCCGGGAGGCATTAAACACCATGTAATTTGGTTAACAGTTTGATTGCTTCGCCAAATGTCTAATATATTTACAAAATAATACAGGGTGTAAGGGACGGTGTACCGAAAACTGAAAGGGCGTGCTCAGGCAACGACTGAACAACTTTCCCCCAGAAACATATGTTGGGAAATGAAAAAAAAATTTGAACTCTTCATACAAATTGCCCACTCTGGTCGAACAGTTTGTATCGAGAGGTAAATTTTTTTCCTTGGGAAAGTTGTTCAGTTTATAATTGGACAGTTTGTACGAAAGCTAATTCCAGAAATATGTTTTGATGCAAAGCGAAATCTCGAAACATAATCAGTAAACTGTTGCAGATCGAATGATTCGCATTTTGAATCTAACTGGAACGACTAGATTAACTCGTTAAAATAACTTAGGATTTTGAACGACAATCAATAAAACATATCGCTCGATAAGTGAGGTTGCAACCCACACGATATGATCCTCCCGGCGCATAATGTCACGTTCGCAAAATGTCACACTAGGGTTTTTCATAGCAAAATGTCACGTTCGCATAATGTCACACTTAATCGTGACATTGTGCGAACGTGACATTCTGCGTTAAAATAATAATAATTTTTTTAGGTCCACAAAGAATTAAAATTTTTATAAGTCCCAAATCTATAGATAGTAAAAAAAATCAAAGATTTTCTAAGTCCCAAATCCATAGAAAATAATTTAAAAAAAAATCTAATTCCCAAATCTATAGTAAAATCATTCAAAAAAATTCTAAGTCCCAAAAAACGTGACATTTTGCGAACGTGATATTTTGAGAAAGTGACATTTTGCGAACGTGACGTCATGCGTCGGGAGGGATATGATCACGATGAGTGGCGGTGGCGAGCGCATCAAAATTAAATATCGTATCTTTTTCAGTTTTTTGCGCCTCATTTCTTAGATGCATACTTAATGTTTTTGTATGTATAAAAACAGCTCCGTATTTGATGAAAATATTATTTAATGATAAACGCTCCATTATTTCAGAATCGAGTGTCTTCCTACCGGACCGCAGCATCACGAATCTCTCCGCTCTGGAGGTATCCGAGCGAGAGATAGAATCCTTCAAACGGTTCGAGTATTTCTTCGAGCCGCCGCCGCACAAGCCCAAAGTTCAACTGGACGTGCGAGATATCGCCAACGCTCTACGGCATAACCACAAATAAAGCACTCGTGTCTGAACATTTCTAATCTAAACAATGAGTCCCCCGCATACAGCCAATCTTGATCGCGATCAGACTTCAATCGGAATTATTATTATTACATCCGATCGAGATGCAACTATACTATAGGTAAGAAAGAGAAAGCTATATCAAAAGTTTGTCAATCAGCGTCTTACAGTTTGTCAATCCTGATCACGATCAACATGGCGGCCAAGATGGCGCTCAGTTTTTCTTTTTGAAAATTGACTGTCTGCGGGCACCCATCAGGCAGATTTACAGTGAAAACCACGCGTTTTATTTGACGACGATCACAAAGATTATTTCACAAAATATTATAATATTTATTCAAATAATTTAATTATTTGTGCCATTCTTCCAAAAAAGAAATTTCGCGTGAAATCTTTTAGTTTATTCTAACTTGTGTTCATGATTACGAAATACTTTTTCCACTTTCATAAATGTTTAAAAAACTAAAATGGCGTCCAGTCCACTCCAAATAGTGGACGAACAGAATAGGCTCTAAGGATTTTAAGCGAAATTCTTGTTATCATTTTAATATTTTATGGCAAAGGTGTGAACTTAGGGTAATTGCAAATATGGCGAACTACCGTATTTAAAAAGATTATATAAAACCAGAGCCTAAATGCTCAGTTGCGGCAGTAGTTTTAGACAAATTATGGCCAAACTAGCAAACTTATTCACAACTACCCCCACAGTTGCACTACCCTCAAGTGACTTTATTATTTTTATAATGTTGTGTTTAATTTAGTACTAAGATAACTTACACACTGGATGTGACTTTACAAGGACTTTCGCTCACTAGTTCACCAAGACTTGCGTACCCATGTTTGTGCGTAAAATGTAGGTGCTTCTAGTGAAATAACTGAAATTATGACACAGGGTAAAAAGGGTGTAAGCGGTGTACCGAAAACTGAAAGGGCGTGCTCAGTCAACGAAACATAACAATTTTCTCAAAGAAACATTTTTGGGAAATAGAAAAATATTTCGGCCTTTCCATAAAAACTGTTCCTTCAAAATGAGCAGTGAAAAAAAATTTATAAGCAAATCAATTTTTTTTTTAATTTCCCAACAATGATTCTTTGGGAAAGTTGTTCAGTTTCGTTGACTGAACACGCCCTTTCAGTATTTGGTTCACCGTCTCTTGCACCCAGTATTATCCTTGCAATATTGTAATGTCGTCAGTTGGGCTATAATAGTAAAGAACATCTGAATTCAAAATGGCATAGCAGCGCAATTGCATTTTTTTAAATATATGAATCCATGTTAAAAAGTTGTTCATGTAAATAGTACGATTGGCCGCATGAACATTTGCAACTCTATTACCATGCCATTAAAGTCCAGAGAAACACTGAATTCGAAAAGAAAATATGGACCCTCATACAAAATACCCTTACTGTTATATGTTGTAGATGTACGTACAGGTCGTACATTTTAAGTCCGATGGTGACGATCATTTGCTGCGCACGGATACCGGATAGCCAATGAACGGTTCACACGCCTGATAATTTTGCGCTTCAACCGTCAGCCGATGCTTACATCAATCCACCTGTATACATGAAACTTATCCGAAATTAAGTTTAAAGTGTATCGAGACTAACAAAATGGCGATCGATTTCCAGATTGAATAAAGGAAATGATTTCAATGGTCATTAACTGACATTGGAGGTGATTGATCAATAGGTTTAGTTTTGACGAATTATGATTGAAAAAAGGCAGGTCCGGACTGCCAATTTCTACCGCCAGACGGAGCTAGTAAGTCCTAAACGATCGACCAAAGAGGTTGCATATCCTTGGGTTTATTGGCGCTGTTTGCGCAACAGCTATGACCATTTTATCTCGACGCAATATTTGACATTTAAAATACGGATTCAAACGTGAAATTGACATTATTGAGAGACTATTTGAAGAGATAATTTTGTCATAATAGCCGAGCTAAGATGCACGGTTCAATTTGCCCAACTTCCTTTGTCTACAACGTGTAACGAGAAGTACGAATGTTGGTCAAGATCCTATACTATTCGAGCAATATTTTACTTTAACATAAATTTATTTACTTAAGATATCGAAGTTTACAATATAGGGGTTAACGGGGTCATCATGAAAGAGATCGGTCTCATTTCTCAGGGAAATTTCGAAGGATGTTTCCTAAAAGTAACAATCGCGATTCAGAAAACCTTCCCAGGGGTACAGCGCCACCTGTTGTCTGCGTTGGTACTAGATGATTTCGAGCATGCCTCGGTTGCCCACGTACACACGACCGCTTGTCGGTAGAAACACTGACCTTGAGCGGGTCTCTGCGAGACACTGGTTCAGCTATACTGGTTTTGTTCCTACGTGCTTGCGGCCGTGCGTACTCTCATACTTGCAAAACGTATGTTTTTGTTACACATTGTAAAGACAAGCCGAAGTGGTGGTGAACATCTTAAGCTGGCTGGAATAGATTTCCATATGCTATACTATTAAAACGATTATATTAGTGTCACTAGCCGTATCAATATAACCGGTTTTCGTAAGGTTGTATATGCCTATAAGTAAAGTGTATAATATAGCTGATTGTGTGGTTTTATTTTGTCCTCGTACATTCGGCCGCACGTCTGTGGTAAAACTTTGACCCTCGTTTGTTTGGGAGTTCGAAGCGCTGCTTAATTATATCACCCACCTGCTGCCGTGCGTACTACGTACCTGCCTTACTCACTGCAGTTATTTTAGAATATGAATGCTAAATTAGCAACTTCCATAATTAGCAACTTGTTCAGAACCCGAGTACAGCCGCCATCCTGACGTCAGGTTGGCGGGTAACTTGGTTTTAGAGATTGTTGAAATTAGAGAGGTAGATTTAAAAAAAAATTAGGTACTAAAAGGTAGTAGTGAGGGTGATGAAGGCCAAATTTCTATATGATTTGCTCATGTCTGCCTCCTTGACTGATGATAAGGAGCATCCTCTAGAAGATACAAAGAATATTGGCGGACATCCACACCCCTGCGTTTTTGATTGATGGTGTAAAAGTAAACACTGTTAAAATCTATACACAATTTAATATTATACGAGTTGCAAATACTTAGCACAGTTATAATTTTTACACTTTAAATGTACACACCTTTTACTTATTTAGGTAGCTATACTTTACCACTAACAGTTAGCGAGGCTAGTTATTTGTTTTGTCTCGAAGGCTGCTCGTAAAGAAGTGGCAGAGCTCCTCATAAAATTTCTTAACAACGATACCTCAGGGACGAGGGGGCAAAATAACTTAACAGTTCAACCGGAATTCAACCAATGAACGTCGATAGCTCGTCGATAGCCAATAAGAATCGTTCCGTCCGAGAGATGAAAGCTCCGCAGTGTTGCCTTTTTCAAAAATCTTCGCCGAAAAATGGGTGGCGATAACATCCGGCCGTCCTGCTGACGATCTCGTCCTCGAGCGTCGTTTCAGTCTGATGTAGGGCTGAAAGCGAATAAACACACATTATAGGTAGGTAATGTCTTTAATACAATTTATCAGCCAGCTGCCAATTAATGTGCATTAATTTCATTCATTAAATGTACATCAACAAGCTAACTGTCTGCCTAAAGTCTACGATAGTATATTATGAACGATAAAAACAAGGCTTGACTAAGCACCTTCCATAAGCTTTTGGTTGTTTATCGTCCTATAGTTAGAACTAGGTATCGTGTACAGCAAGACCACTAGTGTTTAACCAACTCATAGGATTTAAACCAATTGCTTAATATTAGGTACTAGTCGTGTATCGCCCTTTTCTATGTAACGGTGTTCACTTAGATATACGTTACATTAAATTCATTAATATAATATCGTTTGATGCGCCTACATTAGACTGAATCATCGATTACAAGGATGGATAAGTGAACTGTAACACTTTAAATGTGCAATACTTTTTTTTTTTAATGATTTCAACAACTTATTAAAAAAAATTATAGTACACCCAACAGTAAGAAATAAAAAAAAATAAAAACATAGTGAACCATTTTTTTTTCTTTTTTTTTTTTTTTACCTGGTTAGATAACATCCGGTTAGGCAGAGTCTCCAGGATCGTCTCCCACCTTCACCCATCGTTTGATGTTTTCAACGCACGCGATACCGTCGTAGCGTTTAGATGTCCGCTCAGCTCCCCGCATATCAACAACTCGGTATCGATCATGACCCAGGACCCCAGAAATTTGGAAAGGGCCTTTAAATATAGGCAACAGTTTGGTACTTTGACCGTCGTTCGACTGACTTGGTATTTTTATGACTACCAGGTCCCCAACCTCAAACTGTTCAGCTGACTTGCGTTTAGCGTCAAAATCTGCCTTTTGGCGGAGGGCCTCTTTCTTAATGTTCTCGTCAACCATTCTACGCAAAGCCGTTACGTCCACAGAATGTACAATGTTACCATCATCAGTGATTTTGTCGCTATCGGTCCTAATTCTATAACCGAAGAAAACCTCACTCGGCACCGCGGCTGTAGTTTTATTGATTGTACTATTAATACCTTGTTGGACACTTGTGATATTTTCGTCCCATTTGTTATTATCTTTATCCGCGCCCATACTGCGAAGAGCTTCTAATATGGTCTGATTATAGCGTTCGACCTGCCCATTCGAGCGCGGGACAGCAGTTGCAATAATATGAAGTCGAATGTTCCTTTCCTGGCAAAAATTTTTAAATAACAAAGATGTAAACGCACTACCTGCATCGCAAATAAGTCGTTTTGGATTACCGAATGTTTTAAATGTTTTGTTTAGTTCATTTATAACTACCCGACTTTTAGTACTTTTCACAGCGGAAATAAAAACAAACTTTGTAAATGAATCGACTGCTACTAATAAATAACTATTTTGCCTTGTGGACTTGACGAAGGGTCCCACGTGATCAAGATGCAGTGTATGAAACGGTCTTGCATATTTGGGGATCGGATGTAACAGTCCTGGTTTTTTACCGTGAATGTTTTTAAAATATATGCAATTGAGACAGTTTTTAATATATTTAGCAACTGTTTTCTTTAAACGGGGAAACCAATATTTTGAACGTATCCTTTCTACTGTTTTGTCCACTGCAAAATGTCCGATATCATCATGATTGCAACGGATAACCTGCCAAATACAAGCCTTGGGTACCAACCAACGACGTCCGTGTTCAGTCCTTCTGTATACTTTGTTACCTAATAATTCATATTCGTTAAATATTTTTTTATTTTGCTCGGCCTCGCCTGACATCAAAATATCCCTAATGCTACATATACTTGGGTCTTGCAATTGAACCGACAAAAGCCAATCCCCTTCAGTAATTGTTATTGCCATTACATCATTTCTTAATTCATTATTTTCAATACGTGCGTCATCGGTTGGGATAGGGTTGCGACTTAGCGCATCGACATGCTGCATCTGTGACCCAGCCCTGTGTACGATATCGTAAGTAAACTCTTGTGTCTGCAACACCCATCTGCTGATTCGAGGAATAATGTCTCGTTTATTTAGTGCATGACGAACTGCGTTGCAATCCGTGATTATTTTGAATTTACACCCTAATAAATAATGTCTGAATTTTTGTAAGCCAGTTACGATAGCTAATAATTCAAGCTCAAAAGAGTGGTAATTTTTTTCCTCCTTGGTAGTTTGTCTACTATAGAAATGGACTGGCTTTTCACCATCCTTCGTTGTTAAGGTTAGAATGCATGCTATACCATCGCGACTCGCGTCAGAATACAAGTTGATAGGTAGTCTAGGATCAAATATATTCAAAACAGCGTTTTCAATTAAGGCCTTTTTTAGATCTGATACCGCCTGATCTTCCCTTAAACCCCATTGCCACGCAACTCCCTTTTTTAGTAAATTTGTCAGTGGTTTACACATTAGCGCGCAATTACGAATGAACTTCCTAAAGTAGTTAATTAGACCTAGAAACTGCCGTAACTGATGGATATTGTTAGGGGTAGGAAAATTTTCGATTGCTTTAAGCTTACGAGAACTTGGGCGAATTCCAGCTTCAGAAATTTCATATCCCAGAAATGACACATTTTTTTGGAAAAACGAACATTTACCAAGATTAACAGTCAAACCATTTTTCTCGAAAATTTCTAGAACCATTTCTAAGACACGAACGTTCTCTTCAAATGTTTCAGTTGCGATCAATAAATCGTCCATGTAGCAAATAACGCGACCAAATCGTAAATTCCCTAAAACAGTATCCATCAGTCTTTGGAATACTGCAGGTCCATTGCATAATCCGAAGGGCATTCTGACGAATTCAAAATGTCCGTCAGGAGTGATAAACGCAGTCTTAGGAATAGACTCTTTTTTAATAGGTATATGGTAATACCCACTTTTAAGATCGAGTGATGTAAAATATTTACAACCCCGTAACCGATCAACCAGATCTTCAATTAACGGCATAGGGTATGTTTCCTTCACTGTCAATTTATTTAACAATCGGTAATCTATACAGAGTCGTTTTTCGTCAGACTGTGCTTTGTCTACCAATAAAGCGGGGCTCGCATATGGAGAGTTGCTATGACGAATAATTCCATTTTCTAATAACTCGTCTATTAGTTTACGCGTGATTTCTCTCTCCGATTCGGACATTCGGTATGGTCGCTGACAGACCGGTTTGTTAGACGTTAGCTCAATATCCAGCTCCACACATGTGGTTTTGCCTAAACTAGATAAATCTGAAGCTACACATTGAGGGTATTTACAAAAAATTTTCTGTAAAAATGATTGGTGCTCACGAGAAGATTCTTTTAGCGATTCCAAGTTAATGTTGAACACATTCAAGGAATCAGCAGGTTGAAATGTCAAGACTTCACCTACCCGCATGTACAAAATGCTTTTGTCCTCCGTGAAATTCCTGCCTATCAAAATATCGCACCCGGTTAACACGTCGATGACGAACATTGTTGTGATTAGTTCTACACCGTCAACTTTAATTTTTACAGCTACGGCCTCAGATACCTGTGTGGCGGTGCCAGTTGTAAAGCCTGTCAGATTTATCGGTTTATTTAGACGAATAATTTGCAAATTGTATTCGTTCACTAAGCGTCTGGCTATCAAGGAACAGTCACTGCCCATGTCGAAAAATGCTTTACACTCAATTTCATTAAGGTTAATTTTTTTATAAAACTTTTGTTTTGAATCGGACTTAGATATCATTTTTACTTCCGCATCCCTCTCAACCTTAGGTTTAACACGTTTCGATCTGCATGCCGCTTCTAGATGACCCAGCTTATTACAGGAGCCACAGCGCACCGTATCTTTTACTGGACAAAAATTACGTCTGTGACCCGTCTCGCCGCAACGATAGCAAGTGTCACTAGAAGTGGTTGCGTTCAACCTCGGGACTGAGTTTGAAACAGGTTCTTTCATAGAATTATCGAGCCTGGAGTCAGCGGTCGATTGCGCTGGTTGAGAAGGCCGTGGGTTATGTGGCTTGAAATTAACCTTTGGTGTGGAGGATCTTTCGGGAACAATATAGATTTTTCCGTGCAAAAACGAGGCTAATTCTTCACAATATCTGAAGTTACCCGCTTCGGCTGCCGTATTAATGTTTGGATCACCGATCGATCCTACAATTATTGAGATCAAATCTTGTTCGCGAAAATCTAGGCCTAACCTATCAATTTTTCCCTTTTGCTCGAAGTAAAATTCGTATAAAGATTGATTGGGCAATGGTTTTGCGTCTACGATCTGTTTAAGTAAAGTAAACATATTACGTTTTGCTTGAAAAGTGTCAGATATATTTTCGCGCCATTGTTTCCACTTCCACGTGGTCCACGTGGTTTTATTTTTTTGCAGTGACTCGAGCCATGTTTTCGCGGTGTTACGCAATTTTTGTAATGCTTGATATTTAGTTACACTATCAGACCAACCAAACGCGCGAGAATTAGCATCGATTACATTTAACCACATGTCTACATTATCTACAAGTGGGTCGAATTCCGGAATCACTGATGATAATATCACATTCTGACTCACGGTTTGCGCTTCCTGGCGACGTCGCCGTTTACTCCGCTTGTTTCGGTCCTGGGCACTGCTGCTCGTGCTGGATGAGCTGGAAGAGCTGCTAGCCGAACTTGAACTTGATGCGGACCGCTTTCTGGACCGCCGTCCACAAGACTTGCGCTTCTTACTGCGTCCCATGGCGTTAAACGGTACCGTTTCTCACTTCTGATAAAAGTAAACACTGTTAAAATCTATACACAATTTAATATTATACGAGTTGCAAATACTTAGCACAGTTATAATTTTTACACTTTAAATGTACACACCTTTTACTTATTTAGGTAGCTATACTTTACCACTAACAGTTAGCGAGGCTAGTTATTTGTTTTGTCTCGAAGGCTGCTCGTAAAGAAGTGGCAGAGCTCCTCATAAAATTTCTTAACAACGATACCTCAGGGACGAGGGGGCAAAATAACTTAACAGTTCAACCGGAATTCAACCAATGAACGTCGATAGCTCGTCGATAGCCAATAAGAATCGTTCCCTCCGAGAGATGAAAGCTCCGCAGTGTTGCCTTTTTCAAAAATCTTCGCCGAAAAATGGGTGGCGATAACAGGTGTAAGAAAACATGGTAATGTTTTGGGGGCTCCTCACGCGACGTATAATCTGTGACCGTTGAAAAAGAAAGAATGCGCGCCATTTTACAAATATTTGTAGTGTTTATTATTGTAATTATTTCTAATAGTGTCGACTTCTACATATAAAAAACTGATCCTGAACCGTCTAAAATATTCATACACGAAATACAATTTTGAAATTTGGTAAAATTAAAGGGAAGCATGAACATATGCAACCGACAAAATGTTCCGGTGGACGTGCGGCGGACGTAAGGTTAGCAAAGTTTAGTATTTTAAAGGTAACTAATTTGATTTGTTTTTATTCGCAAATGTGTTGAAAAACGTCGTAAAAAGCTCGTGCGCGTTGGTAATTACACCCTCGGCTCCATTATGCCCTCGCCTGCGGCTCAGGCTGCAATTTCTGGGCCTCGGCTGTAATATCCAAAATAGCGCACTTGCATTTTAATGTACTATTATCAAATTTTCATTCCAATCCCTTCATTCGTTTTAATTTTACAAAAATGGAAAAAGAGCAATATCGTTCGGTGATTCGATTCCTATTTTTGGAAGGGAAAACGCTCATCGAAATCAAAAGTGTACGGTGACTCTTCTCCATCGATGGCCACCGTCAAGAATTGGTTCAACGAGTTTGCACGTGGCCGTACGTCGGTTTTTGATGAATCACGTCCAGGTGCACCGAAAACAGCTGCGGAGGAAAACATTTAAAAAATCCATGATCTCGTATTGGCAGATCGCCGATTGAAAATTCGGGAGATAGCTGAGACTGTAGGCATTTCAGAAAGAACAGTGCATCATATTTTTCACGAGGAACTCGGCATGAGAAAGCTGTCGGCGCGATGGGTGCCGCGTTTACTCACACCGGAAAACAAGCGCAACCGTGAGACCACATCGGAGACGTGTTTGGCGCTGTTTAAGCGGAATCCAGCGGAGTTTATGCGTCGTTTTGTGACCGTCGATGAAACCTGGATCCACTGGTACACACCAGAGACCAAGGAGCAATCAAAACAATGGATCCAGACCGGGGAACGTGCTCCAAAGAAGGCGAAAACTGTAAAATCGGCCGGAAAAGTTATGGCCACCGTTTTCTGGGATTCACAAGGTGTGATCTACATCGATTACCTCGAGAAGGGTAAAACAATTACAGGGCTTTACTATGCCGATTTATTGGGCCGATTCGACGCCGAATTAAAGAAAAAACGACCCTATCTGGCGAAGAAAAAAGTGCTGTTTCACCACGACAACAACGCACCGGTTCAAACGTCTGCCGTTGCCATGGCCAAATAGGTCGAATTACGCTACGAATTGCTGCCCCATCCACCGTATTCTCCAGATTTGGCCCCTTGTGACTTCTTTCTGTTTCCTAATCTGAAAAAATCACTAGCCGGGAATAGATATGGATCAAATGATAGACCGTAAGGGCACTGCATGTTATCCTACGTCATCTAGTACACGAAATTTGCAACTTTGTAGCGATAGTAGTGGCCTAATAGGTCAATAAAACGTTGGTCTGCCAATCCGAAACCTGGCAGGTTTTGTACAGTTGGAGAGAAAAGTGGTTAAATGACAGATTACCCAAAGAAATCTACTCGTAGAAATAGAAGGTACCTATACAAGTGAAAAACAACAGGTCTGCCTTGCATCCTCTTGGCAGTTTCGCTAGTCGGACCACAAATTTGGTCGGACTGGCGAAACTGCCAAGAGGATGCAAGGCAGACCTGTTGTTTTTTACTTATATAGGTACCTTCTATTTCTACGAATAGATTTCATTCGTGTAATCTGTCATTTAACCACTTTTCTCTCCAACTGTACAAAACATGCCAGGTTTCGGATTGGCAGACCAACGTTTTGTTGACCTATTAGGCCACTACTATCGCTACAAAGTTGCAAATTTCGTGTACTAGATGACGTAGGATAACATGCAGTGCCCTTACGGTCTATGAGGAGGTCATCGCCGCCACGGAGGCCTATTTTGCAGAGTTTGACAAAAACTATTTTTCGGACGGGTTAAAAAAGTTGGAGCATCGCTGGGCTAAGTGCAAAGAGATTTGAACCTCGCTAGCGCAGCGAGGTTAAAATCTCTTTGGCTAAGTGTATCGAACTAAAAGGAGACTATGTTGAAAAATAAATTGCCACTTTTCCAAAATTTTCGTTTACTTTTTGTAGGCTAAGTATTTATTGAATGACCCTCGTACCAAATCAAAATTGGCGGTCGAACATCCGCCATTCTGGCTTACACGCTTATCCGCCAGGGCTGTGCGAGGGAGCTAACCTGTGAGCTGGGAAAATTGCGAGGATTGCGCCATTTTCCTAGCTTGTCCAATGCAGCAATCCTAAGTATAGGTTGGAATTTTTCAACTCACAGCTAGCACCGGCGGGGGGCGTTTGTTTTCCGTGGCACTACTGTAGTGTCATGGGGAATTAATTCACCCTAAGGACCCGTCTAGCCTTTAGTTGCAGTAGTTCGGTTGTTAGTCCGGTTGACCGAACTAATGCAACTTTTTAGTAGCAGTAGTCCGGTTTATTTAAATCGCCGAACTATTGCTACTTCAAAGTGGAGAAGAATTCCGTTTAATTAATTTATGAAAAAAAATATTCTTAAATGTTTAGGAGTTGTTTAGTTGTTACTACAACAAAACCTGAACCGAAACTGACAATGCAATATTACTGTTACTCGGAGCTGATCTGATGATGGAGCCAGAAGATAGCCATAGAAAAGTGAGATAATACCTGGTTTCGGAATCCTGCAGCGCCATCTGTTGGTAGGCAGCATGGCTTGCTTACTTGGTAATATTTTATTGATAAAACGACTTAGAGGTACCTTTATGAAATATTTAGGTTTAACTAGGCCTGTTGGGGAAATTTCTCTTAAGATTTTACGTACACACGGCCGCACGTCAGTAGAAACACTTTTGGACCTTATGGCGTGGTAATAGAGTTGAAAAAGTTTCTACTACAAAGCAATGATTAAATTTTCCGTGCAAGATGCAGCAATCATTCTTGTATGATACCTACTGTAGTTTTTCTACTCCATACTAGAGGCGCTGTTTTTGATGTCGACTACCTAATTCACCAATACCTCACGTACGGTCAACCGCAAGTGTATGGAAACATTTGCAACTCCATTACTATGCCATGAAGTCATTGTTTTCTATTGACGTGCTGTTTGGTGTACGTAGAAAATTATCTTAGGTTTGGGCTCGTCTGATTCTAGGGTGTGTAGATAGTTGTTTTTTAGTATTTGACATCATAAATACCTACCTACTAAAAAAATAAAAAAATGGCAAAAAATAATTAAAAATAAAAGCTTTTAATATAGACGTAGAAAAAGATATAAAACAAGTTATCACAGTCTCAGGTTATGGAATAAAAGCGTGTTACATTATAAGACACCAAGAGAGATTTTTTATGCTAAATGAATGCAAATCTGGGTAATTCATCATCATCATAACATCCCACGAAACGTCCACTGCAAGACAGGGAGCTCCCTCCAGAACTCCAGCAAAAACGTATAGTACTTTGGAGGAGAATTACCATAATAGTCACTATGCGTTGTTAAGCGTTGTGGCTGGCGACCGCTGTTGTTGGTGACCGCAGCATGTAAGATGGTTCGATACACAGAAAGATGCTAATGTTTATGCTTCGGTTCATAATCCCTTTGTCGCTTTACAACACTCACGGGTGACAGCTAATTAGTAAGAGCAAATTCGGTCAGGGAGCAAATTACCGAGACCGGCTGATAATATATCACTTTTGAGACTACACACTAATTCACTAACATACTTTTACATCTTCGATTTTAGATTGTTTGAGTAATTTTTTATGACCCGGTGATAGTCAAGAATTGGCACCCAGGATGTCCTTTCCTTTAGTCATGCACACGCACTTAATAGACTATAGTTGGCCTCAAAGGAATTGGAGACCTCCTTGCTTCGCTCGGAGATTGCCCTATACAATGATCTTACATATACCATGATAGCGTACTCTTAACAATTTGTACAGAGGCAAAACGAGCAGAGCAAGACATCATAGCCGATGTACTTCGTCCCTTTCTAATTATTGCCATACTAATGAAGTTTGCACAATTTCCGTGCACAATGTTAACTTTTATATACACAAATTTATATTTATACGTATTTTTAAATACTTATTTGAATAATTTTCAACGTGCAAAGTATAAACTTCTCTCTCAGTTTTCATTAAATATTGATAAATGCAGAAAATCATTTTCTTTTGATTTATCTAGATTGAAAACTCTTTGGTAAAATGATTTTTAACAAATATTTTGCATGACATTTTGTTGATGTTGTCATGGCAACATAAACAAAATGTCATGCAAAATCTATTAGAAAGGGACAGCTTCATCTCATCTTACGTCCTATTCTGCTCGCATAATTTTTGGAAGAGCGCAATCTGGTTAAAAGCGCCACGCGCGAAGTACTAAATCTATGGCCCTATACGACTTGACAAGTTGACAGAACGTTTCTCCCTTACCCAACCCTTACCCCCTTTACCACTGCGCACTATATCGACCGATTTACCTATTTCCCTGATTTTCCGGTACCGTCTTGTAATCTGGGAGCCAATTTTTGAATATTAAATATCAACTGATAAACTGTTTAAAAGTAAATGAAATAATTGATAAATAAACAATTGTACATTACTTTATATTTAACGAATATTACTTTTGGAAGAAAAATATTTTTTGAGTGATATCTTATCAGTTTATCACCCAGTGGAGTCAATTGAGTCCCTGGCTCTATTTTTTTTATGATACAATTGAGCAAACTAGCAGGTGGGCCACGTGGTGGTAAGTGGTCACTACCGCGCATAGCACTTACTGTCTTATTAGACGCATACTATGACACTTACAAGACAGCAAAGCGCGTTGCACACCCTGAAAACTAAGATGGTACTGGCTCCTTTTCCATTAATCCGAAACAGAACAGTACAAACAAATGCTTTAGGTTGGTTTTGTACTAGTGTTGTGCGTGAGAGCTAAAGGAGTTTTCACACCTACCTGAATTCAAATACTAATTCGGCATACATTGCTGGGAGGCTTGGTTATGTTAATTGCAATATACTTACTTTAACGAGCAATGTATGCCGAATTAGTCTTTGAATTCAGCTAGGTGTGATGATCACACTTTGAGCTGGGAAAATTTTAACCAATGGGATTACTTAGCTTTTGACATTGGAAGTGTCTTTTCGTTCACTCCAGTATAGGCTTCGATTTCACGAAAAAGTGCGATCCCCTTATCTCTCGGAGAGTTGGGAAGATTAAGGGCTCCCGCACACGACCGAGAATCGGTGGCCGATTTTTTGTCGGCATCCCGCTCTTACGTGTTATCACCTGGATCTTCCGTCCTTGTCCTGGGCGATAATCGGCCACCGATTCTCGGTCGTGTGCGGGAGCCCTAAGGGGCGGCTTTAGGGGGTGGCGAACGGGGCAATCGCCCGGGGCCTCGCTCTTTCAGGGGCCTCGCGCAACAACCCAAGCAAATTTAAAAAAATATAGTTTTTTTAACTATATATTTTTTTTTACTTTTGATCCTTAATTACTTATTACGGTTATAACATAACGGTTAATTAAAATAAGGTTAGTTAACTTACTCATTCATTCAAAACATAATTGAAAAATTCATTATGTAGTACTTGTATATCGCGCCTGGAAACACTTTAAGATCGGTTTTTTAATCGCATCGCTCTCGGGTCAGTTCGGGAGTCGGAAAATAATGTTCTACTCCTCTATCGCTCGGGGAATCCCCGTGTTTCATTTCGTTCGTCAACACTTGTCACCTTAGAATTATTTTTCTTGCAGTACAAGTTACAAAATCGTTACTGTACGTTATCGTTCTAATAATATTTAAAGTATTGAGTATTAAGCTGAAAAAGTGTAAATAAACTGTGTGATACTTAAAAATTATTTCTGACTGTTTGTGCGAAAATAAACAAGATTTACGAAACGAGTTCGCGTGATCGTGATGCCGGTAGAAAATTTGAGTCAGGTAGTTCAAAAAGAAAACGAGCTATCAAAAGAAAGCAGGTAAAAGAAAATCTACGTGGATCTTTATATAAATATACTAGCTGTTACCCGCGGCTTCGCTCGCGTGGATTTCGTATTTAGGTTGTTACCGGTTTTCCGAAGCAATGAGATATTTTCCCGTCATTTCGGGGTAATTTTAAACTAAGGAAAAACAGTACTAACCCTGCGCAAATCAATGAGTATAATTTATTCAAGATCCAGCTGAATTTTATATAATATACAGACGTTACTCATAAGTTACTCAGAACAGATAAACTTAGCAGCAGTATCCTAACAAATGTAAAGAGAGAGATGAGAGACACCTTTATGTAATATTTCAAAACAGAGCCAATTCGCAGAAGAAATTGAGAAAAACTAAAACCCTCTCCTTCTCCCCCCTTCCTCTCCCCCTCCCCCTTCCTCTGTCTCTCCCCCTCCCCCCTCTCCCTCTTCCTCACCCCCCCCTCTCTCCCTCCCTCTCCCCCTTCCCCTCCTTCTCCCTCTCCCTCTACCTGTACCTGTACCTCTCTACCTCTCTGCCTCTCTGCCTCTGCCTCTCTACCTCTCTACCTCTCTACCTCTCTACCTCTCTACCTCTCTACCTCTCTACCTCTCTACATCTCTACCTCTCTACCTCTCTACCTCTCTAACTCTCTACCCCTCTACCTCTCTACCTCTCTACCTCTCTACCTCTCTACATCTCTACCTCTCTACATCTCTACCTCTCTACCTCTCTAACTCTCTACCCCTCTACCTCTCTACGTCTCTATCTCTCTACCTCTCTACCTCTCTACCTCTCTCTCTACCTCTCTACCTCTCTACCTCTCTACCTCTCTCTACCTCTCTACCTCTCTCTACCTCTCTACCTCTACCTCTTTACCTCTCTACCTCTCTACCTCTACCTCTCCCTATTCCTGCCCCTATCCCTACCCCTAACGCCAATTTAACCGCTATCCCTAACATAGAAATGAAACCCATATTTATTTTTAGACATTTCAAACCTATCGCACCCCAACCCCATCCCCAAGGGATGATGGTATTTCACGTCCACCACGTTGGATTTCAAAGTTGTTGTAGCTTTCGTAATCAGCGACCCGATAAACCATACAAACGACACCCATATTTATTTTTAGACATTTCAAACCTATCGCACCCCAATTCCATCCCCAAGGGGATGATGGTATTTCACGTCCACCACGTTGGATTTCAAAATTGTTGTAGTTTTCGTAATCAGCGACCCGATAAACCATACAAACGACACCCATATTCACATTTCTACCCTATCGCACCCCAACCCCATCCCAAGAGAATGATGGTATTTAACGTCCACCACGTTGGATTTCAAAATTGTTGTAGTTTTCGTAATCAGCGACCCGATAAACCATACAAACGATACCCATATTGGTTTTTAGACTTTTACACCCCCATTTCCCTTTTTTAGGGGTTGAATTTGGGGTGGAATTTCAATAACAGTGATGAACGTTGCATAGAATTACATCATTTATGCCTAAATAATAAATTATGTGGATTTTACTTTAAAAATAAAGAATTTTCAATTTCATCCCCCTTTTCACCCTTAAGGGTGTCGAATTTTCAAAAACCCTGAGACACTACACGTATATATTTATTTTTAGTCGTCAGCCTAAATACAAATTTTGACGATCCTAACTAACTAACCTAACTGTTTATTTTCCTGTTTTAAGTTTTTCATCGATGGAGAATTCTGAATATCTTTGTGTCTTTTCTACCCTGTTTTTAGGCTGCCCACGATACAGGCTTGACCTAGTGTGGGAGTCAATGTATTGCACATTTTTGTTACTTTGTGTGTTAAGTTTTATGATGCTAAATGTAAATCTAATGTTATTGTAACTTTTTGGGGAATAAATTATTATTTAAATTATTATTATTTAACTTCAAAACTGACGGACTTTCATACAAACTTTCATCCCCTATTTTACCCCCTTAGGGGTGGAATTTTGTAAAACCCTTTCTTAGTGCACCCCTAGGCCTCATAAGGAACCTACATGCTAAATTTGGAATCTCTAGACCCAGCGGTTTGGGCTGTGCGTTGATATGTCAGTCAGTCAGTCAGTCAGTCACCTTCTTCTTTTATATATATAGATAAAAAGTGATGATCAAGAAACCTCTACACAACATTTATTGACTGAAAGTGACTCTAATCCTGATCCAACTGAAAACATTCCTTCCACATCAAGGGTGCCGCCACAGCGAGGATAGTGATGAATTAACTACATCATTGAAAGAAAGAAAGAAAGAAAGAAATATTTATTTGTTGCATTAAAGTTCTTAAAACTAAGGGTACAATTGAGGTATCACATGCAACAAAAAGGTCCCGCTCAGCAATAAGCTACGGTTGGACCGTAGCGCTGATCTTCCGCGAAACCCAATATACCTAAACTACTTAAAAATACTTAAAACTAACACAGCAGGTTATAGCACTAACACATTGTCTCTTAGGTCACCGGTGCCGCCGTCAACGCTATCCAGTCAAGAACACGAATCTGAGCCCGAGTCTATGTCTACATCCATGACTGCTGAAATGGAAAATCTGAATCCTCAAAATGACCCCGGTATGTGGCCCACAACAATTACTGAAGCAGACCGAACTGAGATTGTATTAAAAGGTCCATCCGTGTTAAAGTTGATTTATTTCCCGTAAATGATAATGGACGGTGATTCAGCGAATATCATTATAATAAGATATTGGTTAACGGTGAAAAGGCGCTGGATGATTTATTCACAAACAAAGGATGCCGTTTACTGCTTTCCGTGTCGAATATTCGGGGTAGAAAATACAAAGATTGGATCAAGTGAAGGAGTGTGTGATTGGAAACACTTGGGTGATTACCTAAAGTCTCACGAATCTAGTCGACAGCACAAAGATTGTATGTTGAAATGGATTAATTTAGAGAATGGTTTAAAAAGCTGTTCTTTGACTCCTTGGCTCAGTCACAAATTGAACAAGAAAGGCAACGTTGGAGAGGTATTTTAGAACGATTGCTCGCAATTGTAAATTTCTTAGCATCTCACAATTTGGCTTTCAGGGGTCATAGAGAGAAGTTAACATCTAAATCAGATTCGAGTGAGACAAGCGGCAACTTTATAGATTTAGTAAAGTTAATAGCCCGATTGGATCCCGTGCTGAGACTTCACCTAAAACAAGTAAAGGATAAGACGATTAATGACCACTATATCGGAAATTTTTTTCAAAATGAGCTCATACAATTAATGGCAAGTCACGTGAAGATTCAAATTGTTGAAAAAATAATAAATATTACTCGATTATTCTTGATTGTACTCGCGACGTTTCTCGTGTTGAGCAACTTTCAATTATTATAAGATTTTTTAATACAAATACAGCTGAAATCGAAGAACATTTTATTGGTTTCATAGCTGTCGAAAAAAACACAGCTGAGAGTTTGACTAATTATATAATCACAGAATTAGAACAGTTAGGTATATCATTGCAAAACTGCAGAGGCCAAGGATATGATAACGGTGCCAATATGCGTGGTGAAAAAAGTGGTGTTCAAAAACGTATTCTTGAAATTAATCCACTTGCTTATTTTTGATACTGTGTGGCATGAAGGGCTTTTACACAAGATGATAGTACAAGGATTTTCAAGTCACGTAACTAAACTAGTACAGTCCTATTTGTCTAATCGCAGTTTCAGCGTACACATTGGCGACTCTCACTCGTCTCGCAGGGTCATCCCTGCCGGTGTACCACAGGGTTCTGTTCTCGGGCCTTTGCTCTTTTTAATTTTTATTAATGACGTCCCTATACAGCCCCGAACAGGACTTGCGTGCTATGCCGATGACACAGCCTCATATACATCGTCTAGTGACATTGATCTTATAATTGGCAAGCTGCAACTATCTATTGAAGCTCTTCAGTCATATTTTAATCGATGGAAGTTAAAACTCAATGAGAGTAAGACAGAAGCCATCCTTTTCACCCGCAAACGTGAATTGCCAAAAAGACAAATTCGTATCGCTGGATATCGTATTCCATGGAGCAAGCACGTGAAATATTTAGGCGTTACTCTTGATTCCAAACTAAATTGGACTCAGCATGTAATTAATATACGCACTAAAGGTTTCAAAGCCTTAAGTGCTTTACATCCTCTCATTAATCGCCGTGCCAAGTTGAGTCAAAAGACTAAACTCAAGATTTACATGAGTCTAGTGAGACCCTGTATTACCTACGCCTGCCCCGCGTGGAGCAGTACATGTGACTCAAATTATACTAAGTTACAAGTGGTCCAGAATAAAGCCTTGAAATCCGCGTATAATACCCCTTTTAGGACGAATCTTACTGCCTTACATGAAAGAATAAAATTACCCTTATTAAAAACATTTATTTTACAGCAGTCGAAAAAATCCTACTTTTCAAATTCAGAACATAAAAATAATCTGGTTTCTGCGATTGGTAAAAGCCGCTTAAAAGACTTACCGTATAAAAATAAATATAACAGGTATCGATTACCCCATCACTACATCCTAAACGACTGACAGTCGACTCTGTTATCGCTTCGCTGGGCGCTGCTCGCGATTACGAACTACCCTCGCGTTATTTTAATTACGTGCCTCAATAATGTATTATATCGATATTAAATGTAAATTGTGGCTAAGATTTGCATATTTTGATATTAGTGTTTTCAAATTTTGTTAATTAAGTGTATTAAATAACCCAATTTAGATGACATAAGTTTGTAAGAGGTGTGCTAACCTGTCAAACTAAAAGTGTACCTTGTTGTTTAATTCTAGGATTTGTAACACTGGATTTAAACGGTATGCATTTTATTGAATATAATAAAGAATTTATCAAACAAACAAACTTGCTTATTTTGTACCTTGTGGAAGTCACAGCTGGAAGCTAATTCTAGGAGATGCAGTATCGTCTTGTGTCAAAGCAAAATTTTTTTTTGGTTTGCTACAAAGATTGTACACTCTATTTTAAATATATATTTTAAATATATACTCGGCTATTTTAAATGCTCATGAAAAATCTTTATCGCTAAAACCACTTTCTGAAACTAGATAGGAGTGCAGGGTAGAATCAGTGAAGGCTGTTAAATACCAACTAAGCGATATATGTGATGCTAGAAAATACAACAGATTGTCAGTTGGTCAGTGAATGCCATTCTATAGTAAAGGAAATAACTACCTACGAATTTGTAGTGTCACTTGTCATATGGTATGACATTCTTACAAAGATAAATGTTATAAGTAAAATGTGGCAAAGTGAAAACATGCACTTAGATGTGGCTATACAACACCTAGACGCATTCACAAATTGGCTCGATAATTATCGAGAAAATGGTTTTCAGTCATCCCTTGTAACAGCGAGAGAAATAGCAGAGGAAAATGATATTGACAGAGAATTCAAAGATGTCAGAAGACTACGTAAAAAAAGGCATTTTGATTATGAAGGGGAAGATGAAGCTCATGAATTGAATGCAGAAGAAATTATCAAAATAAACTATTTTTATGTCATTCTCGACCATGTGCGCGCAAGCTGCCATCCTAGGTTTGAGGCTCTTAAACATCATGAGAGCATATTTGGTTTCATGTATAATATAAAAAAGTTAAAGGAAATTAGTGATGATGAACTTTTAAAGCAATGCAGCGACTTGCAAACATCTATGATGACAGTAGGAGAATCATGTGATATTGATGGACATGAATTGTACGAAGAACTGAAAATGTTCTCTGAGATCTCAGCTGAAATGGTTGCCCATCCGACTTCGCCGTGATGTGCATATTCTGTCCACCCTCTACACGATTCTTAATAACCCTGCATCTCCTCAGTACCTCCGTGAGCGCTTCGAATATCAGGTTCCTCGTGGTGAGCCTTGCCGCACCAGTCGATCCCTACTCCTCAAATTCCCTCAACACTCCTCAAGCCGCTACGGTGGTTCTTTCACGGTTCACTCTGTTCGTTTATGGAACAAACTTCCTCACTCCATTCGCGCTAGTCCGTCGCTGGATACTTTCAAGCGAAAGCTAAAAGAGCACTTTCTCTCTAACTAGTTTTTACTTATATATCATTTCTATTCTTATTATTTTTCTTTTTAGTATTAAAATATGTATTTATTTATTTATTTACGTAAGTTTAGTGTATAATATACCTATATATATTTTAATATATATATTTATATAAATATATATTACATTTCTATATTTATTACTTATTTAGTATTTATTCGTGTTAAAGTATTGTAGTAAGGAATCTTGTTTTAATTATTTGTGTTGTACACTTTTATGCCCGCTGTATTGTCTACTAGATTTTTCTATTTAAGGTTAGCTGGTAGATAACTCAATTTTGAGTTAAGCTCGCCATTGTTATATGTTCTCACCTGTGCTTGTTTTTGTAATGTATTCGTGTACAATAAAGAATAAAGATGTTCATCCGTGTGTATGAAGGAAACGAGGACATTATCTCGGTGCTGAAATACATAAGAGAAAAAAAATTAACTGAAGTTTACCCCACTATCGAAATAGTCCTGAGAATTATTGCTACCACACCGGTTACAGTTGCGTCTGCTGAAAGGAGTTTTCGAGGCTTAAAATTAATAAAACATATTTGAGGAAGTCGATGACACAAGATCGGCTTTCAGCCCTTGCTATTCTTTCAATCGAAAATGACGTAGCTAATTCGTGGGATTATTGTGCTTTAATTAATGATTTTAGTCTTAGGAAAAGCCGCAAACATCAATTTTGAAATTTATCATCTTTCAATGTAAAATAATTTTAACACTATTTTTTTTATTTGTATATCCTTATCATTTCTCCTCAAACATGAAAAATACCTAAACCAAACAACCAGACCTACTTTCGCTTCACATACTTTTCACGAAGGACAAAGGGCCTCGCAAAGACCTGCCGCCCGGAGCCTCGCAATGGGTAAGGCCGCCACATATTTTTGTTCGTCTTCAGGAAGACGAACAAAAATATGAATTACATAAATTGGAAAAGCGAAAAAGAATGAAAGAGAGAGAAGAGTAAAGAAAAGATGAGAGAGAGATGAAGAAAGAGAGGAAAATTAATTTTAAGAGGAGATAACACTTGCTCGAATAATTCTTTTTGCACCTTACAGCTCTTGTAATGTAAATATGCGTCATGTTAGCCTTTTTTGAATATCATATCTGATATGATATGATATTCAAAAAAGGCTACAGATATGATATTCAAAAAAGGCTAACTGATCTGATATCTGATATGATATGATATTCAAAAAAGGCTAACATGACGCATATTTACAAGAGCTGTAAGGTGCAAAAAGAATTATTCGAGCAAGTGTTATCTCCTCTTAAAATTAATTTTCCTCTCTTTCTTCATCTCTCTCTCATCTTTTCTTTACTCTTCTCTCTCTTTCATTCTTTTTCGCTTTTCCAATTTATGTAATTCATATTTTTGTTCGTCTTCCTGAAGACGAACAAAAATATCCCTAAAATCCCAAAAATGTCCTGGTCCTGACCAGGACTCGAAACCTATCCAATTGCAGTGAGGAGTGAGATAGGGAGACGTCATATCTCCTAAACTCTTCGCCGCTGCATTAGAAGACGTCTTCAAACTCCTGGACTGGAAAGGACTTGGCATCAACATCAATGGCGAGTACATGACCCACCTTCGATTTGCCGACGATATTGTCGTAATGGCTGAGACCCTGGAAGATCTCGGCACGATGGTCAATAACCTCAGTAGAGTTTCACAACAAGTGGGTCTTAAAATGAACATGGATAAGACGCAAATAATGTCTAACGCCCTTGTTGTACCCACTCCACTCAAAGTTGGAGACTCTACGCTCGAAGTTGTTGATGAGTACGTATACCTGGGACAAACAGTCCAGCTGGGTAAATCCAACTTAGAGAAAGAGGTTACTCGTCGAATCCGACTCGGATGGGCAGCGTTCGGGAAGCTCCGCAATATCTTCACGTCCAAAATACCGCAGTGTCTCAAAAGACAAAAGTATTTGACCAGTGTGTGTTGCCAGTGATGACATATGGCACCGAGACGTGGCCGCTCACGATGGGCCTTATCAGAAAGCTCAAAGTCACCCAAAGGGCTATGGAAAGGGCTATGCTCGGAGTCTCTCTGCGCGATCGAATCAGAAATGAGGAGATCCGCAGAAGAACTAAAGTAACTGACATAGCCCTGAGAATCGCTAAACTGAAGTGGCAGTGGGCAGGGCACATCGCAAGAAGAACCGATGGCCGATGGGGCGTGAGGGTTCTAGAGTGGCGACCACGTACCGGAAGACGAAGCGTTGGCAGGCCCCCCACAAGGTGGACCGACGATCTGGTCAAGGTCGCGGGAAGCCGCTGGATGCGAGCAGCGCAGGACCGGTCATCATGGAGTTCTTTAAGGGAGGCCTATGTCCAGCAGTGGACGTCTTTCGGCTGATATGATGATGATGATATTTTTGTATACTCCACACCTCTAGTTTTAATATTTTAAAATTTAGGTTATTTAGATTTATGATACCAATGTTAAAATTCTGATAAATAAATAAAACTTGGTTCACCAAGATACAGGCTTAGCCTAGTTTGGTGACCCGTGGTCTCTCTGGAAATTGCTATTATAATAATAATAAGTTTTGCCATATTCAGTAACTGTAGGTATATTACTTAAGTTATAATAAATATTTTTTATTTTTTCATTTTTCAAGTTATAAACAAAAAAGTTAATGCCGAGATAGTGAAAAAAAAATGAAATTTTTTGCGAATTTTTGATTTTGGCGCTCGATATTTGGAAACGAAGAATGATATCAAAAATTTGAGAAAAACTCGAAGAAAAAAAAGGTCGGGTTAAGGGTTTGCCCTGTAGCCTGACCTTTTCGAAAAAAGTCAGAACGATATTTTTTCTGATTCTGTAGATTCATTCATTTCCAATGTGCAATCGTGTGAGGCACGAAATCTGTGAATTTTTTTAGCTTGTCAAATGCGCTGTCAAATCGAGCAACCCTTTTTTTAATGGTTGATGGGCTTACTTTACTTACTCTTGACCTCGATTTAGCCCTGAGAAGGTCAGAGATGAGGTCGACGATGGAACGAGCTGGCCCAAAAGAAGGTTTCACTCGCGACTTGAATAGTTTCGGGTTCGGGATTGGTTGGAATTTTCCAGCTTAAAGCTTAGCTCCCTCGCACAGCTTTGGTGGTAAACCACGCTCTCGTCAGAAATAGGCAAGGGGGTAGTACCTGGGTGGTACTCCCCCAGACGAGGTCTGCGTAAAGCCCGTGTCACACTGAGGCGGTAGCGGAAGCGTTCCGGGGGCGGTATTTTTTGTAAAGTAGGTATGAGTTCTTATGCACCCTGTCACATTGAAAACCGGTCGCGGCGCGGTATTTTCTTCCCGCAGGTCCGCCCCGGACAGCTTTCGCAATCATCCGCCTCTGTGTGACTTGGGCTTAAAAGCCTTCATCATCATCATCATCACAACATCCCATGAACGTCCACTACAGGACAGGGAGCTCCCTCCAGAATTCTAGCTTTTGCTGGAAAAATGTGGAGGGGAAGTACCATAGTCACCTCGCTTGTTAGCCTTACCTCCAATTAAATAAAAATAAATAAATAAATAAAACATTTATTCAAAAGCCTATCAAAAAACAGCATATACATATAAAAGTACTTAAAAGTAAGGCTATAAAATACGTTACTTACTACAAACTCCTCTGCCACCCAAACTAGAATCCTCTGTAATATGGGAGGCAGTGATTCTAGACCACATTCATAATTATAGCTTATTAGTTTATATACTCGTAATACAGCCGAGTATCAATCGTAGAATACCTTCTAACGTCTAAAACCCATTAAGCGGTGAGTATCAACACATATTGTTCGTGCGACGTTATATGATACTGGCTAGACTGTAAGCATGTTTTGTCTTCGGTTATCTATTGTTATTGGACATAATATGTCACCTCCTCGTACATACCCTTAATGTACTACTTTTTAGTGCCTTTTGTATCGCTAATAAATAAGCACCTATTGTTTATCATGTTGGAGATCCGATATTTTCTTTTGTTAAGTTGCGATGCCCTTATCAACTTCTCAATAGTGACTTTGATAGGCTTTCAATGACTTATTCAGGGGGTCTATTACGCCGTAATATTACGGTAGCTGGAACGTGTCTGCCGTATGCGAACCATTTCCGTTGCAACCAAATATGTTTCATTTCTAGATTTCGTACTTTTTAATTGGTCAGGTCCCGTGTGGTGCCGGCAAAGAATAGTACCAACCCATACATACCCGTGGGTGTCGTAAGAGGCGACTAAGGGTTATCGACTGGAGGATGGGCAGCAGCATCCTCCTTTGTATCTTACATCTTACATTCTGCGGTCACCTACAACCGCGGTCCATGGTGCCAGCCGTAACGTTAACAAGCGAGGTGACTATGGTACTTCCCCTCTACATTTTTCAGCAAAAGCTGGAATTCTGGAGGGAGCTCCCTGTCCTGTAGTGGACGTAGCATGGGATGTTATGATTAATTGGTCTGTGTTATTAAAATATCCCTATACACACACAAATAACACCCAAACACAGAACAAACACTCGTGGTCATGACACATATATATTTTATTCAGCCGGGGATCGAACCCGCGGCTCACGGCATACAAGGCAAGCTCACTACGTGTCACTATCAACCACGCCAACGACGGGCCCGTCCACAATTGGTTAGTTTTTTTCTCATCAATATTACACATTGCCGTAAGAAAACGCGCGCTCCACTCTGCGCGTCGGTGTCCAAAATCTTTAATATCACATACTTAATTATTTTTCTTAGAGAAAATAGTAGATTTTACAACAAGAGCATAAAACATGACTTTTTATACAAGGCTTACGTATTCGCACGACCCACACGACCGACACGTGTGAATAATTAAGTCGCGGATAAAAAGTGTTTTATTGTCGAGTTATAAACTCTGCTTTTCGCTTTGATTGGGAGGAAATAAAACGTAGAAGTAATCTCTAAATGTAACTAAAGGATGAGTTGTTCTGCTTTAGTAAAGAATATGTTGACGCGGATGGGGGAGGGGGGAGGGGGCCCGCGCGCAGGGCGTTCACCACCGCGATTACTTGCATGCCCTAAAATTAAAAAATTGTTTAATAGGTCTCCCGCGATGACTGTTAGTACCAAAGATTTCGGACCTCCTTGCTTCGCTCGGAATAGATACCTTGCTAATTTATTTTACTATGGGATGACATCTGCCAACATGTCCCAATATTTTATGTCAAACTATCAGTGATCACTAGGAAATATTCAAAATAACCCGTCAAATCCATAGAACGACGCCTTCGCTACCTTGTGACGAATTATTTCTTTAATCCTCCTTCTAAGTACCCTTATTTTTCTGTGGTTAGTACATTCAATACTTCATAATACACTCCCACAGATAAAAAAGTGCTGCTTGGAGTGTTTCTAACCACAGATTGACATTATGAAGATGTTAACCTACAATTTTTGAACGCATTATTGAGGATTAACGATATGAGAGTAGATAAAATACAATTTTAGGCTGCCTATACCTAGCATAAACTATAACTTTACGAGCATGAGAAGTGAAAACAGTATTTTATTAAATTATGGCCAAACCTTCCAATTATGGCCAAGGCTTCCACTCAAACCTGCTCCTCTTACTCGTGTCAAGGAAACTGAAGGAAAATTTTAATCAAAATAAAATTCTACTAATTAAGCAGGCTGCGCATTACTTATTTTTTTTTCTCAGAATAAATGAAAATACAAAACGATAGAAAATAATCCGTAACATTTCCAATCACTGTGTGTACCTATTTATATATGAAATAAGAAACTGAATTACTGACTGACTCGATGTGTGATTGACATCAGATAATTGTGGATAATTAAATGGTTGTAAAGGAGGTTTTGCTTTTTTCAAAATCTTTTTTTCTCCTACCGCCCAGCGAGGTCCGACGTCTGATTGCTATTTCAAAGTTTTTCAGTATTCTGTAAATCCTAATTTATTAATTTTCTACGGACGTGGATTTTTTACGTATCCAATAACAACCGTTTAACTGGCTGAGTCCACTTGACTTTTCCAAATATCAGCGGTTTTAAGATTAATATGTCGCAACGGATCCCTTAACTGACGAATAGTAATTTTAAACCAACAATCGATACACACCTACCAGCTTTCTAATAGTCGCGGACAGACAGATAGACAAACATGACAAAACTATAAAGAACCACGAACCCCTAGGAAGGAGATATTTCTGATTATTAAGGGGTGACCAAGTCTTTGTTCCTTTAAAAAGAAATATGTTATCAATTCACGACTACGTTCAGTGTGATAATGTGAAGTGATGTTTGAATTGAGTGTTTGTAAGAAAGACAGACCATTTTTCACAAATAAACGAATTCTGTGTGATATGAAAATGATATTTTACAGTTAAAATACGGGAAAATCAACGAAAAGATTTTTTTCTGGCAAGTATAGAGATCGCAAGATATTTATCTCCTTGTAGTCTGTAGGTATTTCTACTTTCATATAATATAGGGTGACTTTTAATTAGTTCTTGATAACAAAAGATATGCATGTACTCATGATACTGAACAACTTTTCCCAAGGAACATAGGTCGAAATACGAAAAACCAAATTGGACCTCCCATACGAAATGCGCTATCAGCTGATGCAGTTTCTATGAGAGGTCAAAACTTGATTTTCGTATTTATATCTACATATGTTCCTTAGGGAAAGTTGTTCAGTATCATGAGTACATTCATACATTTTTCTATCAAGAACTAATTAGAAGTCACCCTATATACGTGTTTCTATAAATATTTTTCTAAATACCCAAGAAACAAAACTCGTACAGACATATCCGGAGGACGATAGTGTAGTGAATTGATAAAATTTTCCATCCATTATCTCTGTTGTGTTTAGTTAACGACAGGCGTATTTCAAAGCTAATTAGCAAAGTAAAAGCATTTTTTTTTCCTCTTTTTTAAAAGTGTTTTGATTTAATTCCGGCGAAGAAAGGCTGTTTTATTTTTCTTTTCTTTTAAGTTTTGTTTGTTATTTCTACTCGTCTAATAAGGTGTATTTCGTTTCAAAAATAAACCGAAAATGCGCAGCGCCCTTCGTATTTTGATATGTACCCAGCCAGACTTATTAGCCTGAACTGCTACCGTAGTCCGAAGTGAAACTACGATAATATCGCGCCGATATGGTTCTATATCTATGGTTCGGCCTTTGACAAGGAAATTCCCATACAAGGTAAATTTCCGAACGTAATTGTTGTTGTCAATCCGATATGGCTTCGGCCTTAAACCGAAGCAAGGAGGTTTTTGTTCTGAGCCTTAAACCTTTGCTTAAACCAAAGATTTTGGAAACTACGCCAGGGGGCCAGCGTTTTTCTTACGTCAATGCCTTAAACCTAGTAGAAAGATGACGGAAGAAAAGGCTGTATGGACGAAAAGTTCGTTGCCTTTCCCTAAGGGAAAAATTTAACAAAAAACAAAAATATCGGAGCTCCAATAAAATTTCGAAGTACAGGCTTTGCATATTCGCAGGGTAAAAACGGTAAAATCACACTCACGAAACTATCTAAGCGACTACGCACAATGGTCCTTACTGGACTAAGTGCGGAAACCACACAACTTAGAATTATCTAAGCGGACTAATTTTGTTATAACTCTCACACACAAGTAAATAAATTTGTTCCTATACCCTTCCGTGAGGCTAGTCTGGCCAACGAAAGCTGTCCATACAAAACCGCGAGAAATTTAAAAATAACAAGTTTTAAACCCTGAAAATACTGCAAAATAACAATTTCATATTTTTGGTTGGTTTTCAAGACTACATGTTACTACCTAAAAACCAACTAAAAGTATCAAATTATTATGCAGTAATTTGAGGGTTTAAAACTTGTTATTTTTAAATTTCCCGCGGTTAAGTATGGACAGCTTTCGTCTATAGCCGTTACTTGTGAGAGTGTGTCCATTGTTATGGGTCGGATCAGGCGCAGCATTTATCTTACGCGATGCAACTTGCGCCGTGTTACGCGCCGCCATTAAGGCTATACCATTTTTTATTGTACTTACTCTTGACCTCGATCTAGTCTTGAGGACAGAAATGAGGTCAACGATGGACCGAGCTTGCCCAGAAGAAGCCTATTCACTCGCGGCTTGAATAGATTCGGGTTATATGAACTCGGGAACACAGACGCAGGCAGAGGATTCCACTGTCGTGCGCATTTATAAAAGATGTTTCAAAGCGCTTTTCGCAAATTAGAAGAAGAAATTTACCTACATGAAAATTCCTGAAGGAGTCCAAAATGACGGTCAAGTCTGAACACATCGATTTACGGATTAAAACAATCTGCGAGATGTTGGTTCCAATAAGTTCGAACAAGCATTACCTACTTGAAAAAGGATTTCGATACTCATTAGCCGATAGATGTCTTTATATTTTAAGCAAGGGTGATATTATGAAAAAAAATTATGTTGTACTTTATGTTGATGATCTTGTTATTTCAACCGCAAGTTTAAATATCATGAATAGTTTCAAAAGCTACTTGACGAACAAGTTTAAAATGGTAGACTTAAAATGAATTAAGTGTTTCCTGGGTATTAAAATTGAAAGCTCTCATAATTTAAGTTGTATATCGATTGCCTGCCTGCTCAAGGATAATAATAATAATAATATCTATCCTTCTTCTTCTCCTTTTCATTTCTTCATTTTCGTTTTGGCCAAAAGCCCGCGAAAGTATCGTATTTCCCCACAAAAGGGTGAATAAAAACAATAAAAAACAAAATAATAATTTATCACTTGACCAAAAGAGTTACGAGTATATTCAAACAGTATTAGAAAAGTTCAATATGAGTGACTGTAAACCCGTCAGTGCACTCATGGAAAGCAAAGTGGACTTTGAAGCTTTGAATTCCAGTGAAACATAGTCATTAATGAGCCATGTCAGAGGCACCAGGGTTAGTGGGGTCGGTCATGGACCTTGCAAGATAAGTATTTACAATTAAAATTAGGTTGGTATTATAATGAATAAAATTGTCAAAAAATAAAAAATAATAAAAAAAGTAAAAAATAAGAATGAGAAATTGTGAAATATAAAAAAAAACAATCAAAATTGGATCGTAATAAAAAATACGAATAATTTAAATACAAAATAAAGGTACAAAAAAAAAGCATGTTGACTGGTCTATAAGTGTTGCTGTCTTTTTTTAACTAAAACAGCAACACGTTTCGAACAACTAAAATTAGTTAATGATTTTCCATTTCCCCGTTTTTACATCCAAATAAATGTATAAAATAAAATGTATATATGTTTGTGGCAAATACTCTTGTCACGTGGGCCCAAAAAAAAATTGTGAAATAGTAGCACATAATAGTAATCATAATCATAACATTTATTGCTATATCACAATTAATGTAGTACAAGATGTATTTATACATGTGAAGGTAGGTCTTAAGTCTAATTAATTGTGACGCCCCGTTAGGGCATGATTGTAGTATGATGAGGGGTATGATGGTAGTATGTTAAATCGACCAGAATTGACACCAATATATCTAATCATCTGAATCCAAATCGTATAATATATTGCACCTAATATTATGACATTTTACTACAAATATTTATATGTCTACGTAACGTAACAAAGACCGAATTGTGCAGGATATTAGGAATTACCACTATGAAAGTATATAAACTAGCCATAAAAGTTCCTTTCAAAAATTGCCATGGTAAATGCAGCAAAATGGAAAATCACCCACACAACACAGTCACGCATGAAAGGTATTCCTTGAACGACAAAGCCCATAAAAAATATGGCCCAAAATTGCGAAGAAACCCAATGTCGTTGCTTAAAAGGCATCAAGCTGCGAGAAGTTGAAAAAAACTGGGTTTCTCTTTATGGACGGCTTGCCCAATTGCCCACTGGAAAATAAAAACTGTTCAAGTGCAAGTCGGACTCGCGCACCGAGGGTTCCGTACCACTAAGGTAAAAATACCGTCTTAGTTATGGACGCGCAGTCAGGCAGAAGTGTATTAAATGCGCGCGAGCCCGACACGCCCTTGACCAGTTTTTATTTATTATTGTTTATTGTTTGTTTTATTATTTACATGTTATTTAGAATAGAATATAGTTTATTTAAAAAAGTCCATTAAAATCTAATAACATATAACTGTGATTCCAGGGGGGTGATCGTGGTAATTTCAACGACATTACCAAAACAAAAACGTTTGCCTCAAAAGTTATGATAAGTCTTAACTAAGTGTTTTAGGCAAACGTTTTTGTTTCGGTAATATCGTTGAAATTACCACGATCACCCCCAAGGCTTGTATCGCAGGAGTCGCGTTACAAAAAAACAGTTGTGCAATGGACGTCGGGTGAGAAAAAAAAAACACAAAAAGCACATTTACAATTAAAGAAACTAAGGAAAGAAATAATAATTTAGTAACTAAGTGCACACATACAAAGTAAACAATACTAAATAAATAAAAGTCTAGTATTGATAGCGAGACGATACGCAGTGGCGTGGCGTAGCTCAAAATGCACGAAGCCGATGAAAATAAAATCCCTTTTGTCATGGAATGTGGTCCATTTATTTATCACAAATAAAGAACACACATTTACATAGTTAAATATAGCAGATCGTTTGAGATTAATTACATTGGGACGAGCACAAAAATATAACACTAGACAAGGGACAAAAGGACAGACACAATAGACACAAAGCGGAAACGTAGAATATATTGACAGGTGTCATTCGTCCAGAAAAAGATTTTAACATCCGGTGTAGAGCATAGATTAATATTTATTTCTCTTTCTAACACTCCTCCTTATGCTCTATATCGGATGAGTCATACATGTACAGAATAACCCAGCTTACAAAAAAAAATTACTCTACATTTTCTTTTTCATACAATTGCTAAGTGACTCTACATGATTAAAATTGAAGCTACTTTACACAAAAAGTGACTCTATTTAAATCAGCAAACAAGTCTCTATACAATTGCCAAAACAAACAATACAATTGTATAAGCTGGGAATGCGAAGCCATATACTTAATTACTTATCCTTAAGATTTAGACCTAGGACAAAATTAGCATGTTTTTGAGTACATAAAGGTTTTGTAAAAACATCTGCAAGCATTTGTTCTGTTTGTAAGTACTTTACATTTATATTACCGTTTTGGATTAAGTCCTTAACGAAGTGGTATCGCAAATCTATATGCTTGGTTCTCTTATGTGAGTATTCTTTTACAAGCAGTAATTTTTGCGCACTTTGATTGTCATTGTATACAGTGACATCAAAATTTTTGTCGATGACTTCTGACAAGAAGTTTCTAACAAAACTGATATCCTTGCATACATCAGCAATAGCAAGGTACTCTGCTTCGGTGCTAGACAAAGCTATACATCGCTGCTTCCTAGCCTCCCAATTGATGACATTTTCGCCCAATTTTATGACGAATCCTGTATATGATTTGCGATCCGACAAGTCGTTGGCCCAATCTGCATCAGCATAGGCGTTTATATTAAAATTACTAGCTTTAGCAAAATAAAGTCCATAATTCATAGTTCCCGCCAGGTACCTTAGTACTCGCTTTGCAGATTGCCAATGACTGATATTAAAACATGTACTAAATTGACTTAATTGACTACATGCATACGAAATGTCAGGGCGAGTACAGACAGATAAAAACATCAGTGACCCTAAAAGCTGCCTGTACTGATAAACATCATCTTTCAGACAATCTTTATCCGATTTATCAAGCTTACAGTTTACTGGCAATGGAGTAGTGACAGGTTTGCATTCACTCATTTTAAATTTCGCCAATAATCGTTTTATGTACTCAGATTGATCTAGGACAGTTACGCCCTTTTTCTTTGTAACTCTCATACCTAAACAATTAGTTAATTTACCAAAGTGACGAACTTCAAAATGTTGTTGCAAAAATGACAAAACTTTATCAATACAACCGTTGTGAAATACATAAAAGTCGTCCACATAAAGGGCAAGAATTACATATTCATCCTTAGTCTTTTTAACATATACACAGGGCTCGCATTTACTCTGTATAAATCCGTTCTGAGATAAAACATTATTAATTTTAATATTCCACATACGGCTTGACTGTTTCAAGCCATACAGGCTTTTCTTCAATAAACAAACTTTATTATTATCAGCATTAAAGCCAGAAGGCTGCTCCATATAAATTCGTTCATTAAGTTCACTATTTAGAAACGCAGTAGTAACATCGATATGGTCCATACATAAATCTAATTGATTTGAAATGCTAAATAAAATTCTAAGAGTTGAATGTCTGACAACAGGCGAAAAAGTCTCGGTGTAGTCCACACCCTCTTTCTGACTGTAACCACAGGCAACTAGTCTAGCCTTATACCTGATAAGCTCACCAGTTTCAACAAACTTCTTCTTAAAAACCCACTTATTTTTAACTACATTTTCATTGGTAGGACGGTCGACCAACTCCCAAACGTTATTTTTCCTCATGGAGTTAAACTCACCTTTCATTGCTTCGTACCACTCATTCTTCTCAGACGAATTCATGGCATCTCGGTACGTAGCAGGTTCATCCGGTGAAGTGGCTGTTGCCAGTGATGATGAGAGATCATAGTCTTTATACTTTACAGGCACAATACCTCGGGTAGTACGTACTGGACGCGAGACAGTAGGAACGGACGCGTCGGAAGTAACCGACGACGAAGTCTGGTCTCCTCCTCGAGATGATGGCTCTGGCAGAGAAGATACAGCGCCCTCAGGGACATCATCTTCATCACCATCAACATCAGCGATGTCTTCGCTAGTACGGTACAGGTCAGACAGCGGCGACCACGCTGGAGGCGTTGCATCCGCATCTGAAAATGACGAGGAATCCTGATTAGACTTACTCAAATCCTTGTTATTAATAAAAACATTTTCATTATTATTTAAAATATTGTCATTATTTAAAATATTATTATTACAGATATAATTTTGATCATTATTAATAAATTCATCATTTTTAAATAAATTATTTAACTGATCATAAAAAATTAAATCTTTGGTATCATGTCCAGTCTCCATGTCAATGTTAACAAAATTATCCTCTAAGAAAGTAACATCACGAGAATAAATGACTTTACAAGGATTTTCAGGATCAACGAGTCGGTACCCTTTGCACGTTTCACCATAACCAACAAAAATGTATCTTTTAGCTTTGGCATCAAGCTTTCGCCTTTTCTGATCAGGTACGAGACAGTAAGCTACACAGCCAAAAACTCGCAGATGACTGAGATCGATCGAAGATCCAGTCCATTCGCATTCAGGAATACGGTCTGACAGAGCTTTAGTTGGGGAACGGTTTTTTAAGTAAATGGCCGTCATAACAGCCTCACCCCAAAAACGACTACACAGACCTGACTCTTGCAGCATAGCTCTAGCTTTTTCAAATACTGTCCGGTTAACACGTTCAGCTAATCCGTTCTGCTGCTGGCAGTAAGGCACGCTTGTTTGGTGAATAATGCCTTCCTTTTTCAAGAAATTATCTAAGGTTTGGTTACAAAATTCTGACCCGTTATCAGTGCGTAAGATTTTTATCTTCAAACCAGTTTGATTTTCTACTAAGCTTTTAAAAGAAAAGAAATTCGCACTTACATCGGATTTATTCTTCATAAGATAGCCGAAGGTCTTGCGAGTGTGGTCATCAGTAAAAGTCAGCAAGTAACGGGCTCCGCCCCAGCTGCTCACTTGCATCGGGCCGCAGACATCAGCATGGACAAGTTCTAAGGTTTGAACAGCACAACTCCCTGCCACCGGGAATGAAGCCTGGTGCATCTTACCGGTGAGGCATGAGACACAACTGTTAGTTTCTTTGTCCTGAAAAACGACACCAACATTGATCTTACCCAACGTTGTCATGCTCTGCTGATTCAAGTGGCCAAGACGCTTATGCCAGACAGACGCAGGCAGACTGGATGCAGCGTTGACACTCTCTGTTCCTTGCCTATTATGAAAGGAATTGGAGTTATCTAATTCGGAGGCAGGCCGACCTTGCACCTTATACAACCCACTACTTTTCTTAGCTGTAAGAATCTGGTTGCCTGTGACTTTACATTTAGAATAAATCTTACAAAAATCCTTGTCAAAACAAACAACATAACCTTTGTCACATATTTGACCAACTGAAACTAAATTTTTACTTAATTTAGGTACAAACAAAACTTTATCTAAGTGTATATTAGGTAACAGTGAAATCCTACCATGGCAGTTGCTCTCCAGTTGCTCACCATTGGCAACAGATATAGTGCACTTCTTGCATTGCTTGTTCTCAAGGAGCGATCCAGCCGAACACATATGGGATGTGGCACCGCTATCCAAGATGAATTCTGTATCCGAGGCACTGAAGGCAGATGCATACAATGTGTGCTCTTCTTTCTTCTTACTCTCGTCTCTCTTCTTCTTGAAACAACGCTTGGCCAAATGTCTCTTCCGTTGGCAATAAGTGCAAGTTTGGTTATTCACCTTCCGCTTGGTGAAATACGCCGAGCTGTCACCATTCACATTTGTACCATAACTAGTGCTTCTTCTGTGGTCTTCTTGTAATAATCTTGTGCGCACAACCTCAATTGTAAGTCCGCTAGCTAAACTTGCAGTTTCTAAACTCGAGACTAGTATATCATATTGTTCCGGTAAGCCAGATAACATTATTTCAGCTACCTCATCGTCTTCTATTTTCTTGCCAATATCAGCTAATTGTGCGACCAATCTCATAACATTTTCTATGTAATCAGACATGTTAGCAAATTGATTGTATTCAATTCTATGAAGCTGACGCAGAAGAAGAACTTTGCGATATAAACCTTTGTTTTCAAAAGTCTCAGAGAGTTTTGTCCAAGCCTGCTTAGCAGTAGTGCTATCACGAACAAGCTGATAAAGGTTAGGTTGAAGCGCAAGACAAATGCGGGCAAGTGCGCGGTCGTCACGAGGAGCATCTTCGGCAGAAACGGTGTCGCCGACCTTCTCGACACAATCCCACAGACCATCCAGGGTAAGTAGCATTTTAAGTGAAAATTTCCAGTTGATCCAATTAGAAATTCCATCCAATTTCTCAATAGAGGTTATGTTGTATGAACTTGTGCCGCCACCATTTTCCGGTCTCGACATTTTGAGAATCTGGTAAAATACGTACTCTCTTTATGTATTCTCTTCTTGTTCTTGAACTGGACTGGGCCAGAACCTGATAGCGAGACGATACGCAGTGGCGTGGCGTAGCTCAAAATGCACGAAGCCGATGAAAATAAAATCCCTTTTGTCATGGAATGTGGTCCATTTATTTATCACAAATAAAGAACACACATTTACATAGTTAAATATAGCAGATCGTTTGAGATTAATTACATTGGGACGAGCACAAAAATATAACACTAGACAAGGGACAAAAGGACAGACACAATAGACACAAAGCGGAAACGTAGAATATATTGACAGGTGTCATTCGTCCAGAAAAAGATTTTAACATCCGGTGTAGAGCATAGATTAATATTTATTTCTCTTTCTAACAAGTATTCGTGATAACTGAATGAGTTATGTTGGGGCGGGGTGTATAGGTAAGTGTGCACGCAGGAAGGTGTGATTGAGTGTATGTGTGAAAGTGTGAGTGTGTTCGACTGCAGGAAGGCTCAAACTTTTAATAGCGCTTCTGTCTGTTCATAATTAAGTGTTGCAAGCCAGGATTTAACTTTTAACTCAAAGGATTTGGCCGGTAGCAAACAAACTTGATTAATTTTCCGGCAAACTACATTATAAACGTAACAATGTACAAAAGGCGGCAGCCTTTGGGCATGTCGAGTACGCGTACCTGAGTTGGGCCAGTTATAGATACGGCGTTTGGTAAGCTCACTATAAAGGTCGGAGTTTAGGGCTTGTCTGTGAATTGAAGTAGCGGCTTGAATCATAAATAAGTGACGCACTCTCGGTTTATTTACCTCTTTGTAAATCGCATCTGTGGAAAATGTCCGTCTCTTATGAAGCATCACTTTGAGGACCGCTCTTTGACTCCGTTCTAAAACCAGCATATGCGATTTAGCAGCACCACCCCATGCTAAAATACAGTAGCGCAGTAAAGATTCGCATATTGCAGAATAAACTAAAAGCAGCGTGTCCAAATTTGCTGAGTTACGGAGGGACTTTTTTAAGCTTTTCCTGATACGACCGGCGAGAGTGGCAATGTGAGCTTTGTAAGATAAGTAGACATCCACCGTAACACCGAGATATTTTATTATTTCTGCTTTTTCAATTTACTTTATTTACTTATTCATTATTATAGAGATGTTAGCAATATTACAATATGTTCAGTACATGAACCCCGTTGAGGCGTCACAAACAATAAATAAGTTCATTAATCATTAAATATTAAACAGTTACCATAAAAATTTGACATTGAGAGCTTACAAAATAAATTAAATCAAAAACTATTACTTAAACATATTATTACATCAGATCTGCATGCCTTATTATTATTCAGTCAAAATTGTTAACATTATTAAAGATTTATTGACATTTTAATAGTTTTATTGTGTTTTGTTATTCTATAGCTTATGCACTATAAATATAAGTACCAAATTTACCTAAAAAGAATGCCCCTCAATTTTTTTTGTAGTTGTGATAGAGGCAACAGATATAAGTACATAATCTGTGAAAATGTTAACTGTCTACTTAGTACGGTTCATGAGATACAGCCCTTAGACAGACAGTCAGATATTGGAGGCATTATATTAACAGGGTCCCGTTTTTCACTCTTTCGGTAAGGAACCCTAAAAAGCACCAGGAGAGAATGAAACTGCGAAAGGGTTGCGTTGCGACGCGTGAATGAGCATGTCTGAGCTTAGTTTACCAAATCAGGTTGTTTTTTGAAGTGCCACTCTATTTTGTATATGTTCATTTATAAAATGCCAAATGGAAGCGTTTAATTTTTGGTCCCTTAGGTACCTATGCATCCAAAAACCAATGAAAACTGCACTGCGTTTATTGCGCTTTCCAAACTGTATATTTTATTTCTTTCAAACCCTAGTTAGAGTAGTACGAGTAGTACACTCCCATCTCTCCCCATGGATGTCGTAAAAGGCGACTCAAAACAAACATCCCATAAAACGACCGCTACAGGACAGGAAGCTCCCTCCAGAACTCCAGCAAAAACGCGTGGAGGGGATTTACCATAGTCACTACGCTTGCAAGCGTTGCGGCTGGCGACTGCTGTTGTTGGTGACCGCAGTATGTAAGATGGTACGATAGAAAGATGCTGCTCCCATCCTCCGGTTTATCAACCCTAAGTCGCCTCTACGACACCCATGTATGGGTTGGTACTATTCTTTGCCGGCTCCACAAGGACCAAGGACAAGGATCTTAAATCGGAGGATGGGCAGCAGCTTCCTACTGGCGTTATTTTATTGTCTGTATATTTGTCAAGACCCATTTTCAAACGAATGGGTATCAAGTTAAAATTTCAAAATTTTAAAGTCCATGGATCTTTGAAGGTTTGAAAATTTCAAGGTTTTATGACAATATGATCAAAAGTTACGGCCATTCAAGTATAGCGAAATACCCTGGGAAATTCCGATGCGGAAAGTTCCGCGACCGAAAATGACACCAGCGGAAATTGCATCAAAACATAATAAACAGCGTCGCGAAATATAATACCTACCTAATAAGCGGAAATCTCCGCGTCGCGTCAAGAAGATCCACAGGTGTGCCGCTACACAAGATGTCCATCTCCATACATTTATATTACACATACGTTTATCTTATACTATATAATTCTCGAAAACGGCTTTAACGATTCCTATGAAATTTACCATACGGGGGTTTTCACGGGCGAAAAATCTAGAAATTCTTTTTCCCTGTTTTTTGAGCATTTTTTGAAAATACTGCATTTCAGATAAAAACCTTCAGCGCCATCTGTTGGCGAGTAGCATAGATTGTTCACCTAGTGATATTTTAATGTTGAGGCGGCTATTATAGAGCGAAGCTCGGTCGCCCAGGTACTGAACCAAATAAAGAAAAAAAAATAATAATAATAAAATAATGAAATTTAACAACTTTTCTCACAACATACCCTATTGTAACCAATTAGGGTGAGCTCCCGTTTCAAATACAATCAGGTTTAAGTGGACGTGCAGTTATAAAAATCAATATTTATTTTATAACAAAAGTAAAATACGACCTTGTTTAGAATCGCAGATGGTAGAGCTACATTCCGTCGAGCTTTTCATGGAAAACTAAGTGAACTTCATAACCGCTTCATGCCACCCTAATTCACAGAGTAGAGTCCGTCATAAACATTCTCGTAGTCTGTATGAGGTAGTTAACTGTAAAACGTCTCCAAGTCGACTATGACTAGTCGGTCAAAAAACCCGGTTAAGTTTTACAAAAATCAAGAAATCTTTAAAAATCTAATGTTTTAACTAAACTTTGATTGCTAAAGTGAAGATATCTTTTTTTCACTTGTGAATTGATCATTAATACTAAGAACGGAAGCGTAAATGATCCGTAATAGCCATTTTATGTATGATTTTTCACACCATTTTTAGGGTTCCGATACCAAAATGTTAAATAAAGAAACCCTTATGGTGCGACTTTGTCCGTCTGTCTGTCACACCGGTATAATTATCTCAGCAACCAGTCATGCTATCGACTTGAAATTCGGAACAGTTTTAGAATATGGTTGCCCAACATAGTTGCACGTCTACACTAATATTATAAAGAGGAAAGATTTGATTGTTTATTTGTTTGTTTGCATCGAATAGGCTCCGAAACGACTGGACCGATTTGAAAAATTATTTCACCATTAGAAACCTGCATTATCCGTGATGAACATAGGCTATAAAGTATTTTAAAAAAGTTAGGGTTCCGTATAAAAATTTCGACAATGGTAACCCAAGGTGTGAAAAAAATAGCAAATAGCATCCTTATATCGCGTATGCTGCCGAAACTATTAACAATAGAGCAAAGTGATGTACTACAGGTTTATAGAAGACATTAATATCTACTAAAAATCCGTAATACCATATGTCTAACTGTTACAGTTATGTCACAATAACTACTTTTTAATGTTAAAACATGCAATAGTAACGCCGGTACAAACTATATAGGCCACATTATTCGTACCTATTAATCCTTATCCAAATAAATGATTTCGTAGTCAAGGCTATATCAATACTCGTACCTGTAAATTAATTTTTGAATTATTCAAATCGAACATACCATTCAAAAGTTATCATGAGTGTAATCGTTATCAAAATTGAAATTAAAGAAACAGCGCTCTAAGTGACTGTAATGGATATCTACAAAAGAGAATAGACACGAAAAATTTGGCTTATGTTTCCTGTACATGTGTAATTGAGTGTAATCTTACGCAGGAAGAGCATCAAAGAGTGTATGGGATGATGAGAAATCTAGCTTTGTATATTACTTAAGTACTTAAACATTTTATTCAAAATACTATCCAATTTTTCTATAAAATGTACTCTTTTTAGGGTTCCTTACCCAACGGGTGAAAAACGGGACCCTATTAATATGCCTCCGATGTCTGTCTGTCTGTCAGCGGGCTGTATCTCATGAACCGTTGGTAGACAGTTGAAATTTTCACAGATTATCTATTTCTTTTGCCGCTGTAACAACAAATACTAAAAACAAATTATAAATAATGGGGGGCTCCCCTAATAAAAACGTGTTTTTCTAAGCGATTTTTGCTCGAGTTTTGATTTAGCTCTATCGTAAAAAGGGGAACACTTACAAGCGTGAAAATAACAAGAACTGGTCAAGTGCGTGTCGTTCCGTGTGGTAACGGCAAAGAATAGTACCGACCAATCTCTACCTGTAGGTGTTTTAAGAGGCGACTAAGGGTTTTCAAACCGGAAGATGGGCAGCAGCATCTTTCCGTGTATCGCACTATCTTACATACTGCGGTCACCAACAACCGCGGTCCATGGTGCCAGCCGTAACGCTAAAAAGCGTGGTGACTAAGGTACTTCCCCTCCACAGTCTTCTAGCAAGAGCTGGAATTCTGGAGGGAGCTCCTTGTCTTGAAGTGGACGTATTATGGGATGTTATGATGGTTATGATGAAGTGCGTGTCTGTTAGAGCGAATGTAATGCACTTCTGCGTGACTTAGACGGTATTAGGACGGTATTTTCACCGTAGTTGTACGGAACTCTCGGTGCGAGTCCGACTTACGCTTGGCCGGTTTTTTTAGTAACCCTCGACGCAACAAGAGCCTATATCTACCCGTGCGAAGCCGGGGCGGACCGCTAGTGAAAGAATAAAAAAAAATTATGATTATTAACGAGGGTAAAAGGGGATCCAAATAGATGTCCCTCAACACAGAGTCCTCAGAGAAAAAAACTGCATAAAAATTTATTTTGACGATGCCAAAAAATAGTAAATAAATAAATAAATCTATACAGGGTGTTAGTGTAAACACTGTGATAAATAGTCACCATAAGGAAAAAAATAGTCGCGTTACAATTCTAGAGTTATAGCTATGGTTTGCTGAGGATTATGGGCATAGGCTATATACAGAATCCTCAGTTCTGATGCAAGCAAACCGTGGGGACTATCGACTTGGTTTTTATTTTAAAAAATAGTCATGAAATAGTCGTCTTGACTTCCAAATTCTCAAAAATAGTCATTCAAGGATTTCAGAGTTACAGGGGTAGCTTGCTGAGGATTCTGTGCATAGCATTTCACGGACGCAGATTCCAGCAGAACGTTTAGGTTTTTCTGTTTGATACTGATGTCAAAGAATAGTCAACAAATAGTCGTCTCAAACCATAATCACTTTGGTCTGGTTTACCTTGTAGAAGTATGTTAAAAATGCATGTTAACTTCGCCATACAGCAAAGCGCGTTGCCCACCCTGAGAACGAACGTACCTAAATATGACAGAAAAAAAAGCGATTTATAGCATCGTTTTTTAGAAATCTCCAAAAACCTTTACAAACAAATGGTCCTATAATGGTCCTATAATGGACTTTATTGCTTCCAAAATACTAAAGGCATATCGGAACCCTCGGCGCGCGAGTCCGACTCGCAATTGACCGGTTCTTTTTCTGAATGGCATCTATTTTTACCAGAAAAACTGAGGCAATAAGATTTATTAGCCCCAAGTCACATATTTCTCATAGAGAAAGATAACAATTTTAAGATTTTGGGATTTGATAAAAATCCATACATTTTAGTATGGAGGTCCCTACAAGAAATGGATACGCTTATGGCTCTCTCCTTAACAGAAAGTGCTGCTACTACTACCTCCTTGCCCTAATTGGTGACGACAGGTGAAGTGAAGTGAAGGTGGTGAAGGGTGCCCGGCGACGAGCCAAAGTCAAACCAATACATAAATCTATACAGGGTGTTAGTGTAAACACTGTGATCCTTGAAACTGTGCATTGAGAACATGAAACTGAACAACTTTCCCCAAGGAAAAAATTTATTCATCTCCCATACAAAATGATGGGAAGTCAAAATTTTTTTTTCGTATTTCGACTTATGTTCCTTAGGGAAAGTTGTTCAGTTTCATGGTCTCAATGCACAGTTTCAAGGAAAACATTGTTTACACTAACACTCGGTATAATACGAGTAAGGAAATGAATACCTTCGTACACTCCATCCTGATATTTAGGGTGCCGGATCCAAAGGGTGAGGGACCCACTCATTTATACCAGGTGTAACAGAAACAGTATACCAACCCTAAAAGGTGTGATTCTGCCCATGAAACTGAACAACTTTCCCGAAATACAAATAAAAAATTGTCCTCTCATACAAAATGCGCTATCAGCTGATTTAGTTTCTATGGGAGGTAAATTTTTTTTTTCGTATTTTGACCTACGTTCCTTAGGGAAAGATGTTCGTTCAGTTTCATGGCAGATTCACATCCTTTAGGATTGGTATACCCTATTTGTTACACCCTGTATATTGATTAAACATTTTTTACCTACCTACCTTTTTTATACATTTTAATTATTACAAAATATAATAGTTATTATTATTTAGGTGGGCTAGAGTAGCTACAGAATGGGTGCCAGAGGATGGTCATCGCCGTCGAGGCCGACCTCGGAGACGATGGCGCGACGATTTAAACAACTTTTTAGAAAACTGGCCATCAGGGTCGCTATTCTCCTAAATTTCTTAACATTGAGTTAATGTTAAGAGTCCGGTATTTGCTATCGGCGAAAACGCGTGTACATTGCATGCTTTCTAAAAGAACTAGAAATTTATTCTATACACAACGAGCAGCGTAAAAATTAGAAAAGAAAATATCTGTCAACTCAACTCAAGGATAAAATTTTATACTTAAGAAAGAAGAGAAAGATATGCAAGATACACGACGCTATGAAACTGAAAGAGATGGATACATTTATCTAAAATACGTCACGCACTCTCACGCATCCACAATGGCGGCCATTATTTACACAAAAATTATTTAGAAATTATAAAAAAGGAGACGCTCTCCTTTTTAAATCTGTGATATATTATACTTAAACAAAACCTTTTAACAGTAAGTAACTAACCTACGGATAAAATAAAACTGAATGTTTACTTTAACCCAAGCAAAATTTTGGTAAAACATTGTTGTTTTCTTTTACAGGGTGAAAATCTTTCAGGGCTATAAATAAACCTACCAAATATGGGCACAAAGGTATTGTTATAGCTAATGTATGAGTAGTCTCTCTTACCACCTATAAGTGAACAGAAGTGAAGATTGGAATAGAATTAGTGCAACTGACTGGACCATTCAAATCACACAATACTAGTGAAGTGAATGATAGTGAATGCATACAAAGCTAATCAAACTACCACACTACACATATTATATTGCACGAGCAAAATCTCTGAAGCTTAGTTGCACAAAGCTGCTCGTCGGTGAAATCATTTTAACCTTGAGCGGGTCTCTGGATGAGTTCAAAAAATGTACTACCCAATAATCTGATTCCAAACTGTGGCTTAGCGTCCACCAGGGAAAAATCACAGGATCTAAGATCTTCAGATCAATGTCTTCGACAGTCAAACCGCTGATGGTTCACTGGTCGAATAAATATTAATTATTATTATTTTAACAAATATGAAACAAAAGCAATGAAAAGAGTAAAAATTCTCGAGAAATCTGTAATTAATTCAATAAAACGAAACTGAGATGTAATATTTGGGATTGTGGATTTTCCTTGATAAATTTAGTATGTGGTTTACTTAAAAGCTAAACGCCCCAGTACCAAAAGCCCATTAAAAAACTACTTGGATGCTAATGTAAGTAATAAAGTAAAAATTGTAGGGTATATTTGGGAACTGAATAAGCTAACAAATTATTAGATAAGGTATAGCACATTCAGGATAAGTCGGGCTATGATGGTTATTTTCTGAGCATTGGTGAGAGGCGGAGAGCCGATGAATGATTCGTTAGCCTTCCCCCACATGCAGCGCTCACCCCCGCGACTCATTTTTCAACTTCTGCACATTAATGGTCACAGCCCGAGTTATTTTGTAAGCTGTAAAGAGCTTTTTTGAAAGACAAATATCTATACAAAAATATAACAAAGAGTCTTAAGATTTTTTATGACTACTGGTCAGATTTACCAAATATGCCACTTCTAATTTCTTACTTATTGGGGAGAAATGAAAATATCTTATTATCTTAAACTAATAAATATTTTAAGAGCATATTCTGTACTTTTTGTCATTCCCAGCATATACCAGAGATCAGGAAATAGTCAGGTGTTTTGTAAACAAAATCAAAACATCAAGTTCATGTGTTAAAAATGTAGATATTTCTGACTTTCTGTATGTAAAACGATAGATTAAGTGTTCCTCTGTGTATTGTGGTTACAAACGTGTGCCTCGTATAATTGGAAATAAATCTTTTTTTATAAGAATTTTTTTATTATAAGAAAAAAGTTTGTTTACAAAACACTGACTCTTTTGTGAACTCTATAATAGGTATTTATAAATTAATATTTTAGGTATTAACAGATATTTTATCTGTCAGCTTCAGTCAGATGGGCTAGCTTTGCGTATTAATAGGTAAAGTCAAGTGCAGGTCAAGCTTAACACTCGCAAAGCAATTCTAGCCTTAGTAATCAAATTAAGAACGGTACAAAGCTCAAAACAAACAATTTATTGATAAAGTTAAGATTTTACAAGTCACAGTAATTTGATTAAATTATATTATACTATGTGTCTAGCTTGACCTGCTCTTGACTGTTCAAATGCAGTAAATATATAATAATTAGCGCCATTTAGCGCAAATTGACTAAATTAAGTACTATGTTAGAAACGAACCTGTAGGGCTAATGAATCATCCAAATTTATGAATAAATACCCAGTTGATGGTGATAAAATGTAAATTATCTGCATCAGAGCAGTCAGCAGATGAAGATAAAATTACATTTACCTACATCTCTCATATTCGGTAAGTAGGTCCTTATTACCACCTTAATGGGGCTTGTAGGTGACCAATGAGCGCTCTAGGGTAATAATGTAGCTAGAAAAGCCCTAGGGCGGTAAGTAAGTACCTACCTCAAAGCCCTAGGGCGGTAAGTAAGTACTTACCTCAAAGCCCTAGGGCGGTAAGTAAGTACTTACCTAAAAGCCCTAGGGCGGTAAGTAAGTACCTACTTACCTCATAATCGAGATGTAAAGCAGAGTAGTTAGCTCGGGTGTAAGCATCAATTGCACCCTCGAACTATAGGCGCCCTCGCTGCGCTCGTGCGCCTAAATATATCGGGCTGCAATTGATGCCTTACTGCCCTTGGCTACTAATCTACTATTATCAGCATCAACTGGAACTGCAGAATAAAATGTGGATAAAATAGTAATTAAAACACGAGCCTTATTTTTCATACGTTTATTTCTTTTTCTTATAATGGGTGTAAGAGACAGCCCTCCGAATACTGAAAGGGCATGCATGATCAGTCAACGTAATTGAACAACTTTCAGTGAACAAAACTTTCAGGAAACGAAAAAAAATATCGGCTTCTCAATACAAACTGTCCAATCAAGTTTGCAATTTTGTATGGAGAGGCCGATTTTTTCTTTCTTTTCCTGAAAGTTTTATTCGCTAAAATATGTTCAGTTACGTTGACTGCTCATGCTCTTTCAGTATTCGGAGGGATGTACCTTACACCCTGAATAATTAAGAGCAAGCATTTTCATTTCATCATCATTATCAGATCGGCAGCGTGTCATTAAAATATTATTTATATCTTTACACCAGTTAAAAATAAAACATCTACACGCTAAATCGAATATAAATCAAAATTTGTTTCTTTAGGCTCAATGCAGTTAATAAAGTTAGTATTTACCTCAATACTTAAAATAGTTTTTGCGTACAATTTTATATTTTCTGATTTGGTGTGGGTTTTAGTTACCCAAACTAATACATCCTGAATGGTCGAAAATATTTCCTGTGAATCTTTGTTAAGGTAAAACAACTTTTCATTTTTTTTATTGTATTCTCTACTTTTCAAAAACTCACTGTTTTTATTTTTATCATAAAAGTTGTTTTTAAAATACAAAAAAAAAATACAATACAATAAATGTAACACAGTCTTTGAAGATGTGAGTTTTTGTTTTTTTCAATAAATAACCAGTTACATACTGCAGGTGTGCCTTTCTTTTTGGGTTATCGCACTTAACTTCATAAGGTATAAATATATCTTTTTCTAAATAGCTTAAATCTATCTCAAGAGATGTATTATTTGCTTCATTTTGCTTGAAAAGTTCTTTCATAGATTTAAACATATTTTTACATGTATCTTTTTCACAATTAGACACCCGGGTCTAATTGTGAATGCGCCCCTGTCTAATTGTTTAATAACAGGGCAAGAAAACGCGATCTCAAAAGCTTGTGGAGATGGGTTTGTGTTCCTAAAACCGTGGCTTCTTATGGCTCCAAAAAAGTTTTCTAACGGGTCTTGGTTAAAATGTCGCATTAATATTGATTTAATATTGTAATTTTCAAAAAGTACATCCCTTAAATACTCGATATTGTTAACAGTATGTAAAAAGTTTTTTATTGTTGGTACTGTTGTTTCTTTGTTATTCACTAGGAATGTCATGGAATTTAGTACTACTTTTGCTTTCGACCATACCGTACTATGCTGAGATCTTGGCGTTAATGCGGCTAGAAGAGGTTTTCCGCTTCGTTTTTTTGAATTTTCGAAACTCCCATTAAGGGAGTCAAACAATAGGTCAAAAAATAAAATGACGTCTGCTGTTTCCTGACACTTTAGGTAAAATATCTTTTTCTGAAACAAAAAAAAATAAATGTTAGAAAAATCACAAACAACTAACCGATACAAACTGTGTAAGAGACGGTGTATCGAAAACTGTAAGGGCGTACTCAGTCAACATAACTGAATAAATTTTCCACAGAAACATTTTTCGGATATGAAAAAACTTTCGACTTCTCCATTCAAACTGTTCGATCAGTGTGAGCAATTTCTATGGCGAGGTCAAAATATTTTATCATTTGCCAAAAATGTTTCTTTTGAAAAGTTGTTTGTCTAGAAAGAATATTCTAAATTACCTAAAAATTGTGACAGGCATAACTTATAAGAGAAATAAGTACTTATTAACTTGATCAACCACATAGTAAATGAACAAAAGTCAAAACATCTTTATTAGTCTTTTTGTACAATTGACAACAAAATAACGGAAAATGTAGCTCAATTACCTGAGAAAAAATTAAAGAATTTATAAAGCAAATGTTATGTAAATAAGTGGTACAGCAGCACTGCACTTACTTTCTCGCAATACTCAAGGAAAAACTATCAACCGCAAACTTAAATTTGTAATACCATACACATAGTATGGAATTACAAACTTTTATTTATGTTTGTCAAAAACAAATGTTTGAATGAAATATACAGATCAATTCAGAATTCAAATTGTCAAACATTAAAACAAACAAACCTCAAACGATTTCAAGTAAATCACATGTTTAACTTTTGGTAGTACTGGAACACCCTTTATTTGAATTTCCACAGACCCATGGATACTACCGTAGGATTCTTGCATCGAGATTTTTTAAATTTCCCAACACCTGTTCCTTATGGATAATTGTTCAGTTTAGTCTACTGGGCAAGCCCTTCCAGTTTTTGGTACACCCTGTGTACTAAATTTTATTCAAAAAAATCATAAAGAATATCCAGTCAGGTAGACAAACAATCCAGGATTAATATTATAGACAATTTTAATAAATCAATCGAACCAATTTTGGGTAAATCACATATTTAGTATTTGGTCGTACAGGAACACCCCTTATATGAAATTACACAGATCAATTGATACTGGCGCAAGATATCTCATATGGAGATGCTTGGTCATGCAAAGTTTCATCAAGATTCTATGAGCCATTTATGAGAAAAATTCAATTTTTCATTTTCGTTGCATGACAGCTACCCTCAAAATGAGAGCCAGCAAGAAACCACTTCGAACCCTTCGATGGATTTGCATACAACTCCTAAATTCAAAATATGGTGTCAATCGGAACTGTTGTTTAGCCGCTAGGCCAAAGCGTGACGGACAGACCGACCGACAGACGGACATTTTTGGGAGACTTGTTTTTTATGATGTATAAGTGACATAGAACACATTTTTGAGAAAATTAGAAAAACTTTTTTTCACGAATACAATACCTTTCTCGCTCCGCTCGAAAGTAAAAAGTATATTATAGACAAGATGACTACATCAAGAATGTTGCCGTATGATTCAGACTGGTGAAAAAAAAGGTGGCTGAGAATGGGCAGACAGGGCATTCTGTACTACCATACTGCAGTCAACATCCACTGCTGTTCATTGTGTCAGCCATAATGCAAAAAAGTGGTGTCTTGTACAACCCCCAAATATTCCAAACAAACACAGAAATATCTTAGCATAATTTGTTTACCTTTTAAAGATTTTTCTGCACTGACAAATTCTGACTTGAAGTTTTTTGGAGGAGGAGCAGATGATGTAGAGGCCACACCAGATGTACCGCATGCATTCTTTCTATCACAATATTTGTTACATCTCTCAAAATTTTGAAGCCTTAAAAGTAGATAATCACTAATGTTAAAACAGTTTTAGTTCAGAAATATTGAAAACTGAAAGAATAACAAAAGTTTAAGTCATTTAAAAATTACCAGGCATGCTAGCTAGATGCTAGGAACAGCTCCATAAGATAATCTTGTTGTCCAAGTTGAATACTTTTTTTCAAGGTGATTATGCCATATTTTTTGCAACAGCATTTACCCAAGTAATGAATCGCTCCTTTTCTGTCGTTGGATCAAGAAATGCATGTAGAATAACAAAGTCTGCACCTGGAAAAATTAAAATGTACATTGTTGAATATGCCTGGGTGACCTAGTGATGTTATCTAGCGATATCCTTATATAGGGGGGATGGATGATGAAAATTACTCACGGCTTTTTCCACATTTCGGGACACAACAACTTGTGACTACAACTCCTCACAGAGCCAGCCATGTTCCAAAGAAAGAATGTCCAAATCGTCCGGTAGGATGAACAGGGGTCAAACGTTAGAAGAGCAGTTGTTGGTGTCCAGGGGCGAGCAGTTTAGAGTTTAATTACCTAGGTAGGTACCACGAAAGCAACATTCAACAACAAACAACGGAATTTTTTTTTGTTCGATTGATTTGACATTAACAGTGTTGCCATAAGCTCATTTCAGTTTGTTTCGCTATGTAACATGAAAAGTTCCGGAATAGAAAAAAATTATGAAAAAATTAAAATTGTTGCACAAATCTGTTAGCATCTGTGTATTTCCAAAAAGTGCGTTATTGTATTTGGGTAGGTTTTCTAAACAACACCAATCACGGAAAGGAGCGTCCAAGGTCCTTTTTAGAGTACCGTAACTAAAAATGAAAATAAAATAACCCTTATACAGCGTAAATTTTTATTCGTTTTAATCCCGAAGCCCAGTGATTCTACTCATGATAACAAGCAAGTTTACCGAAGAAAAAAATTTTTAGTTGAAAAGAATTTTTCACCTTCCCATACAAAATGAGTCGATCACGTGACCACTTTAGTATCTCTTCTTCCTCGGTCCCTCACTGATGAAGATCGTGACCACATATATTTTCCTTCCATAGACTGCGATAATATGATGTCGCCCACTGCCTTCTTTATTGTTTCTGACCATCTCGTAGGTGCCCTACCTTAAGCACCTCTGCCTTCTATTTGGCCTAAAATAATCTGTTTTTCCAAAAAAATGACTTTAGAACCGCACTTAACTTAGACTTAGATCGCATAGTGTGCGCGAAGAAACGGAGGGCACGCTTTCAGCATATAGTGAAGAGCCGTATTAACGGTGGTAGGTACAGAAATACCTATAGAAGGGTATCTGCAGGTTTCTACACGAAATTATAAAGGAAATACTAAGAATTAGACCGATGAAAATATATTTTGAAAAATAACAAACAATTGATTGAAACAAAACGTAAAGACAATTTTGCCGACGAGCCACATTTTAAAAAGTAATAACTACAATGTTCTATGAAGGTCGTACTCGACAAGCCGCGTCGTGATGTTAAGTTCTATCAATATGGACTCATTAGTTCGCATGGCAGTCCAAGCTCGTATGTAGCTGAGTCAGTATGGGCATTCAATGTATGAGGACCAATATTTTCCGGATTAAAGGATGAGCCTTGGCACACTTGTTAGTTAGGTAGACTAGTATTAAAAACGCCCGGGAGTATGGGGCTAAAAGCCAGGTGGGGGGTAGGGGGAGGGGGTAAAGTTTTCCTTATCCACGAGACCGTGGCTCATCATACTCGTAACTGCATATTTATAGCTACTAGGGAAAGTTTGGTATCGTTTTCAGCTAAATAAAAGATGGTAGATTGTTTTCTGAAACAAAAAAGAAGCATTTCCATACAAAAATTAATAATAACTGTCTAAAATAAAAAAAAATAAGTTCAATATTTTTTTGTTAATGGCCATAAAGTTTTAACGTTTATTGGTATCGGTTTTAAAAAAATATTTTTAAAATGCAGCATTCATACCAATTCTAAAAATATAAGCTTTGTTAAAAACTATTGTAAAAGAAAACGTAATTTTTTTTTTAACTCAAAGCGGCAGTGACGTACAAATTCTTAGAAAAATACAGGACAACAAAAACGACTTTATATGTTAGTAAGAACCAGTATCAAGTAAGAATAGAATTTTGTTTTTAAAGAATAGGGGTCAATTCAATTTTTTTTATATAAAAAGAACCCTGAACACCCGTGTATGAACCCTGTGCACCTATAGTTATACCGTCATATTTAAACTTATAGCTGAGCTAAACTTAAAGACAATTTCGAGTAACTCAAAGGTCTGTAATTAATCGATCAACATAGATATGTGCGTAAACTACCTACATGTAGATAGATTCTGTCTTTTATGTACATTTGCCTTCGCAAGCGCACAAATCTGTGCACTTAAGTTGCCGCTGCAAGCACCTGCATCTGTGGCCACCGCACTTCTTTTTGCATCTGCATCTGATCATTTCCATGCATGCTTCGGCAACCACTGGCAAGTCTGTCCATGTAAGTTGCCAGCTGTTGCCGACTTTGGTACATCCCCAATTAGATGGATCAGGAAGATTTTGAGTCGGTGACATCTGACCCCATACAAAGACAGCTTGAAACACCGCTCGAAGGAAATGTTGGTACAGAGCGGCTTTTGTCGGAGGTATATTTTCTAATTGGCGGTCTTTAATAGTAATTAAAGACTTTCAGGCTTCGTCAACCGCAGAAAATAAACTGGATCTAAAACAATAATTATTTACAAGTATAATATTAGTTGTTTGATTACCTAGTTTCATGATGTTTATAATATCTACCTGTCATATAAAATTACCACAAACTTTTAAATTATGGAAAATACATCGCTGTTTCTGCCTTCATAGGCTGCCAAAAAACCTTCTGTGGCATTGGGTAAAGTGATCCATGTTTCCATCGCACTTTTTTTACCTTTCCCATTGAAACTGGAAACGGTATCACATCCCGTGAAGGCATGGAACAGCGGAAAGTCTTTTGCTTTTTGTGGTCCTGTAAACAAAAAAATCTTTATTGCCTACCAGGACGTGATATGAAGTAAAAATAACAATCCTAATAATGTTTTATCAAGAGTATTTGCTATCTCATGACAAGGTAGGTACTGGTGGTGTTTTCCAGTACCAACGTGAGCCCATAGCTCCTGTAGCCCAGGCACTTGTTGCACATCAGTGACTGCTAGCACCACGGCGTCGGTGTAAACAGTGCGAATCATGACTCGTGTATAGCCCTGGTTAACTGCATCATCCATGTGTACGATCATTCTTGTGTCCGCCTCTTCGTAGTTACATGGAGCTTCGCATATTGCGAGTGCGTTTTGATAGAACATTGGATCTATTTGTGATATACACGTCTTTATTTGGGTCAAAATCGTGTGAATAGCAATAGCAACGCACTCGCAATATGCAAACATTAGCTCCATGTAACCACAAAGAGGCAGACACAAGGATGATCGTACATATGGCTGATGCAGTTAGCCAGGGCTATACACGAGTCATGATTCGCACTGTTGACACCCACGTCGTAGTGCTAGGTGTCGCTAATGTGCAACAAGTGCCTGGGCTAGAGGAGCAATGGGTACACGTTGGTACTGGAAAACACAACCAGTACCTACCTTAACATGAGATAGCAAATACTCTTGGTAAAAAATTATAAGACCTTTACCTCTCAACACGTCCTGGTAGGCAATAAAGATTTTTTGTTTACAGGACCACAAAAAGCAAAAATCCTTCCGCTGTTCCATGCCTCCACGGGATGTGATACCGTTTCCAATTTCAATGGGAAAGGTAAAAAAAGTGCGACGGAAACATGGATCACATTCCCCAATGCCACAGAAGGTTTTTTGGCAGCCTATGAAGGCAGAGAAACAGCGATGCATTTTTCATAATTGAAAAGTTTGTGTTAATTTTATATGACAGTCAGATATTATAAACTTCATGAAACTAGGTAATCAAACAACTAATATTATAACCGTAAATATTTATTTTAGATCCTGTTCATTTTCTACGGTAAACAAAGCCCGAAAGTATATACTTTAATTAGAGACATTTAAGTTACTCGAAACTGTCACTATGTTTAGCTCAGCTATAAGTTTAAATATGTCAGTATAACTTTAGGTGCATAGGGTTCATACAAGGGTATTCAAGGTTCTTTTTATATAAAAAAATTGGAATTGCCCTCTATTATTTAAAAACAAAATTCTATTCTTACTAGATACTGGTCTTTACCAACATATAAATTCGTTTTTGTTGTCCTGTATTTTTCTAAGAATTTGTACGTCACTGCTGCTTTGAGTTAAATATTTTTTTTTACATTTTCTTTTACAAAAGTTTTCTACAAAGCTTATATTTTTGAGATCTGTATGAATGCGGGGTTTCAAAAATATATATTTTTAAACGGATACCGATACACGTTAAAACTTTATGGCCATTAACAAAAACATATTGTACTTATTTTTTTATATTTTTTACTGTAATTATATTTTTTTGTATGGAAATGCTTCTTTTTTGTTTCAGAAAACAATCTACCATCTTTTATTTAGCTAAAAACGATATCAAACTTGCCCTAGTAGCTATAAATATGCAGTTACGAGTATGATGAGCCACGGTCTCGTGGATAAGGAAAACTTTACCCCCTCCCCCTACCCCCCACCTGGCTTTTAGCCCCATACTCCCGGGCGTTTTTAACACTAGTCTACCTAACTAACAAGTGTGCCAAGGCTCAACCTTTAATCCGGAAAATATTGGTGTTGGCGTATAACAAACGGACTAATGCGAAGTAATCTCCGCCAACACCACACACACACATACCCTCACACACGCACACCCATACACACACATCCATACACACATTTACTCAACAACCCACACACATACAGAAACACGCTCACAGTCTGTAGCTCCCATTCATAATTGCTTACAATTGAATTGTGTTTCTTAGTCATAACCTAAATTTCTACTTAGTATAGTATATAGATAGATAGATAATCTTTCTTTTCTTACGGGCTGTTGCACAAGGCTTCTTTACAGTCATTTTCCCATAAATTAATAACAGCCCCTCGCTATTTTTGTTTTGCTGAGAGATTAATGACAAAATAACGTGATACAGTAACGAGGTTCTAGTGCGTACGCGTGTTACAGTTTAGGCTCACGACGTCGCCGGAACGCTTTCACCGAGCGTACTCATTTTGAGAGCTGTAACTGTAATACTGTAACGAGGTTCTAGTGAGTACGAGAGGCCACTGACAAGCCGGATCTATCCGCAGTTTTGGTTTGTATAGAATGTATCGGGAAAGAAGTGATCTACTTTTTATGTTAAAAAATCATCAAATTAGTGGTCATTACATCACGAGAATGAATGTAACTGATTTTGAATATCTAATGATTTTTTTGTAATAATCTTTGTCCTTAGGGTTCAATAGTACACACGGCCGCACTTCGGTAGAAACACTTTTGGACCTTATGGCGTGGTAATAGAGTTGATAAAGTTTTAGTTAACTGTTTCGGTTGACCGTACACTATTAACCCTGTAGGCATCTATCAGCAAAAGACATTTATCCTCTGACCATTCACTCATGATGAAGAAAAACTCGAATATACAGGGTGCAAACAAAAGTACCGATTTCCTTTTAACCACATGTTGTGTAACTAGAATAAAGTACATAGAACATATTAATTATAAAAAATTAACATAAAAATAAAATACTTCCTATGAAAAAAAAAGTTCAAGTTGCCAACCCTGTTCTAAGAATCACAACACGCTCCTCCCACCCGGCGGTGCGCACCAATTGTAAACCTCTCTTATGACATCCACGAACGCACTGCGAGCGCCCTTTGATTCGCACCAAAAACCGACAATCGTCGGCTCGCTGCGAGCCGCTCGTGTAGTGTTCATTGCAGGCTCGCGAACCACGTACACACTATGTTTTAGGTAACAGTAACGGTTACAGTTACGTGCAACGTTACGGGTTCAGAAATGAGTACCTATGTTGTAAGCGTCGGCTCGCTGTGAGCCGCAAGCGTACCGCTCGCAGCAGGTTTGCGAACAACTTACACACTATGTTTTTTAGTTACAATACATGCAACGGTTACGGTTACGGCTCGCTAATGAGTACCCAGCTTTAGTCGTACGTCGAATACCTCTGTTCTTCCAAATCATTTTTGGCCATACCAGCTCTACGACGAATTTCAGCGGTGCAGCTCCCATCATAGGTTATCATCGATCAAAGATACATAAATTCACCGACTTTTTCATAACCATCGAGTGCGGCGGTGCTTGGATCGGCACAATTGAAAATGAAGCTGTGCTGTTGGGTACCGCTGTTGGGCCCAATCCGCCTTCTCCATCAGGTGCTCAAAGAGCCTGGTCGTCTGCTGGTCACCGCTGTGCGACCGGTAAACACCGACGTGGAGAGATTTCTCAATGCCGGTGTCCACCAGAATCCACAACGTTGACAACCCTGAATCCTTAAAGCAACGGAGATTCCGATAGCAAATGTCATCGCGGATGTACATACAGACCCCTGCCCATTTTCTTAACTTGTGTGCCAACGAGTAACCCGGGTAGTTGAGGTACGCCACGTCTGACGGTGTTGCTATCTGCGTCTCTGTTACAAAGAATAGGTGCGGCTTCTCGGTCTCGAGGTGATGATGGACCGGATCGAGATTGGAGTGCAACCTGCGGATGTTAATGAGGTGCACTTTTAGCTAGCTTTGCCATGAGGAGTTTTTTGTTGTGGGGAACGGAAAGTGGTCGAGACGCGGCGCGGTTATCAAATGGAACCTTTTGACTTACCAATAGACCAATACATCAAAAGCATGAATTTGCTAGATGGGGATAATCATAAAGAAAACTTATCTAATTTATGTAATAGGTACTTTTAAATTTTTTTCCTTTTATGATTACCTTTTCACGTAACAGTGATAGCTATTATTTTTCTGCTAAAGTTCCCCATCAAAGACTCAAAAGTTCCCAAATTAAAACTAAAGTTTCGAACCGACGTCTCATCACATCCATGTTTTTTTTTTATATACGATTTTCTGTACGTAGTGTTACCACCTATGAACATGCTTATGCTACTACTTGCTTTTTGTAATTGTAATTTTTTAAATGCATTTCAGTAGAGTATGAGTATTTTTTTAATGTATGAAGCATATTTTTAATTTTAAAGTTTTAAACTTAGAATGGATAATTATACTGTGAACTTTTTTGCATCAGATTGCAGTTATTTAACTTACCAACTACGAATCGTTTTCAGAAAGTGAACACCCGGCGAACTACGTTTCGTTCTGAGCCAGTTGCGCCGACTGGTATTTTCTTTGATTGCTCTCTGATTGATTTTTTGCAAAACACCAATTTTACCAACTTCAGACCTCCAATACACAAAGTATAGTATTTCTTGACTGCTTGTGTTTATTTGTTTCATATTGCGATGTTTCGAAGCAATTGTATTTTTTTTAGAAAGATAAGAAGATAAATTAAGAAACTAAGTGAAAAGAACCATAGCCTTCTTACCTTCTTACTGACGTGTTACTGGTGTGTGTGTGAGTTTTGTGTCTGTGTGCGTGAACCCTTTTAATAACTCTATACATCGATTCTTCTGTAATATACAACAACGTGTTTTCTAATAAATCAGTCAATGTATCACGATAAAATGTCGTAATTTTTAATAATTTCGCCGGATAGTCGACAGGAACTCTTAACTTGCTTAAGATTTAGGAGAATTGCAACCCAGAGGCTCAGAACAGAGACGAATGGCGAAAAAGAGGGGAGGCCTTTGCCCTGCAATGGGACACCATACAGGCTAAATAATAAAAAAAAAAATATTTAATTTCAGATTACAAAGATCCTTTTTGTTAGTAAGACTTATGGCGATATGTACATTTTTTTGGGTATTCTGAAGAGAAATATCTTTTTATTTACCCAGTATCTTGCCGTGATTTTCAGGTATGTGTTTCTTGACTTAAAGTGAGGGCATCACCAAAACCAAAACATGATTACAATAAAAATCCAAAGTTGCCTCTTTAATTTTCATTTATTCCTCTTTTTTGTGGAATCTGAGGTGTTTTAAGTAGTGAAATTAAGTATACAGAAAGGTATTTGTAGTTGCTAGGGTTTGCCCAACCTAAAATTATATTTTATTCCTTAGTTTATACAAAAAGTCGATATTTTATATCAGGCGCTTACGTCATTTAGTTTTGGTAACACTCACAGTATATCTGTCGCAATCGAATGCGTTGCGTGCGGATTATCCCTTTTTTTTTCAAGCGAAAAGACTGCGCGCACTGTCAAATATCTATCTTTTCCCATAGCCTCTTAAAAACAAAGGGTAAATTAAAGAAAATAAACAAGGGGTCGAAATTGGAACAAATTTTCGTATAAAATTGGAAAAGAGGTTATACAGGGTGTAAAGGACAGTGTACCGAAAACTGAAAGAGGGTGCTCAGTCAACGAAACTGAACAACTTTCCCAAAATAAATCACTTAAGTATCCATACAAATTGTCCACGAACAATTTGATTTGTATGGAGAGGTAAAAAAAAAATTCATTTCACAATATTTTTTGCAATGGGTTTTCTTGACCTCGATCTAGTCTTGAGGACTGTTAGGCCGATATTTCACTGGGACACCATGGCGGCGGAACCAGTCGCGCCACCGTGGTGTCCGTAACTAGACACCAGTAAAGACACCAGAGTCGCCACACCCTGCGGCCACAGTATTAAGGGCTTTATTTTACTGGGAGTGGTAGCGCAACCAAACAGACACCAGGTGAGTAACTCTCTATAGAGCTGTATACATTTTGTTGGTAGCGGCGACTGGTTGCGCCGCCATGTGAAATATCGGCCTTAATCAACTGTATTTATTATTTAAAACCAATTTACAATATTCATGTAATGTTCAACAAGATAGCGGGAAACCGAGAATGACATTTCGCTAAGGGCCCTTGCATACACGATATATTTAAGGGCGCGTGCACACATGACACCCAGAAAAAAGGCTATTCACTCGCGAATTGAATTGAATCGGGTTATAAGAACTCGGGAACACAGACAGAACTTTTCAGAATTTCTTGGGAAAGTTGTTTAGTTTTGTTGACTGAGCACTCTCGTCATGTTAAGGTTTCGGTACACCGAGTATACAATCTTAGCCACAGGTAAGTTTTCTGACAGCTAAAAGAACGTAGTTCTAAAGAGCATTGACAGATGGCGCTGACTAGACACGGTTCCCTTTTTTCCAAATTATTTATTCCATAAACAATCAAAGAAAACGCTAACAGCCAAAAACGGTATTTTTTTGCAAAAGGATTAAGCTAGAAAACATAATTTGTCTCGCTCTGGGTCCATTAATAATGTGAGGAGTTGAGAACGTATGAAGTGTTTTAATATATACAGGGCGTTAATTTGATTGCGTGCCATAGCTCATGGGCGGGACCAGTATGAGTAACGGAACAACTTTTCCCAAGGAACATGGGTCGATAAACGCTATGTTCCTTGAAAAAAGTTGTTTAGGTACTGATACTGATCCCGCCCCAGCGCTATGGCACGCAATCAAATTAACACCCTGTATGGAACCTATGAGAGAGGTCCCGTTAGGTACATTTCTATGACTGTATACCCTTAGAGCTATCCTATATTTTGGAGAAAAAATTCATATCAGGCCAAATTTTTGTAAACGGCTTTTAAATGCAACTTTAAGAGACTATATTTTTGAATCCACCCAAATTTCAAACTGGAAGGTACAATTTCAATTTAATTTCCATATTTTTTTTTGTTGGATTTAGTACACTATATGTTAAGGGATGTTAATGAAACAAAAGCATTGAAGAACTGATCTGATAGCATTTTTATCATAGGTCTAATGCAACTTTGAGATTTACGTAAATTTGTTTTTTAGATTTTATTGTGTTTCTTTTACAAATATAGGAGGATTATAAATTGAAAAAAGATAAAAATAAAGGTAATTAAATGTAAAGTAAATAATATTTATAGCATTTTTGCCCTTCTTTTGTGGAATTTATAATACGTTTATTATTATTTTTTTAAATCATGCGGTCGTAAATTTCGGTGGATTACTAATGAATTATTTTATAGACCAGCTAATCTAATATTTGACGAAAAAAAATGCTGATATGAATATTTGTTGAATCTTCATACAGTGAAATCGTTTGGCTCTTAGGCAATTTTTCCACACGCACAACACGTTCTTCTTTAGAGACATGGGGGGGGGGGGGGGTGATCGTGGTAATTTCAACGTTCAAAACAAAAACTTTCGCGTCAAAAGTTATGATAAGTCATAACTACTTAGTTTTAGGCAAACGGTTTTGTTTTGGTAATATCGTTAAAATTACCACGATCACCCCCATGGTTCGTCAACGGCATCTATCAATACTGCCGTACTCCGAATTGAAACTACGATAATATCGCGCCGATAATTAGTCTATGGGTCGGCCTTTGACAAGGAAATTCCCATACAAAGTAAAACCGAACGTAATAATTGTTGTCAATCCGATAATATCGGAGATCCGATAAAACTTCGGAGTACGCACCCAGTGCACAGCTGTACACGTGTCACATTTAAGTAGGTACAATGTGAAGAAAAATAAAATTAAGCCGTATTTGCAAAACATGTTTTCGTCTGGGCTACTTTGTGAAAACTGTTACCGACGCTTCAGTAGACCACCTCAATAGGGCTTCTTTAACAAAGAGCACCAACTTTATTGTTTGTTACCACTTCTTACAAAGCGTTACCTACGGAATATTTTAAAACAATTTCTTACATTTGTTTCAATATGAAATCATGGAAACAGTTCACATGAAGGAACATTTTAAAATAAAAAATATGCAACCGGTTCAGATTTCAATCGTTTAATTTTTCGTTGTCATTATACTGGTAAGGCCAAGGAGGTTTTAACCCACGCTACAAGCGTAGTAAAACCTCCTTGGGTAAGGCCATCCCAATAAGTCCGTTGTGACAGCTGTCAAACTTATGAAAAATTATGACCTGCAAAGAAAAATTAACCCTATGTGTTGGTGTTAAGGAAACGTCGAAACGGACTTCTTACGTTGGCCCTGCTTTAATTAGGCAAAAACAATATATTTCCACTCATCATTTTACATTTTCCGGGCCTCGGTGAAAAATATAACATGTCCCAGGAAAAAAGCTCTCTCTCACTTAGTTTATGTGGTGAATATGTTCCCCCCCCCCCATGCGTCAACATATTCTTCACCAAAGCAGAACAACTCATTCTACAGTTACATTTAGAGATTACTTTTACGTTTAATTTCCTCGCAATCAAAGTGAAAAGCAGAGTTTATAACTCGTCCACAAAACCATTTTATCCTCGACATTACTATCAGCCCTCGCCTTCGGCTCGGGCTGCTAATAGTCTCGGCAAAGTGGTTCGTTTTGTGCACTTGTTGTAAAATCTACTTTTAATCGAAATAATTTTTTGTTTTTTTTTTATTATTTTATTTATTACATAATACAGGGTGTAAGGGTCAGTGTACCGAAAACTGCAAGGGCTTGCTCAGTAGATTAAACTAACCTAACTTTACTAGGAAGGAAAGGGGATGCTCGAACTTATACCATCTTCTTTCTTTCATTTCAGCTAAAAATACCTACAATCTAAGAAACAAAAGCAGGCAAACGGTGAGAACTCACAAATGTACTTAAAAGAACTAACCGACCGTGCGGGCTTATATGATACTTTTGAAGTATTTTCTGTTTTGTTTTGTGATGAGAGGCGAGTGGCGAGTACATATTAAATAATCCTGATATTTCAATGAAAGCTCCATTTCTGCGAACAACCGTCCAACCATCTGCCCGGTAGCAGATCTTTGTATGAATTATGTTTGAACTACTGCGAATTATTCGAACTAAATATTGAATTTCCCGAACACAAACAGACATAGGTATTACCGGTACTGATTTACGTAAACTATGGATGTGTGTTGGCTTTTTAAACATTGGGGGATACTTCACACAGGGTCATCTGATCGCAAACTAGGCAAAGCCTGTAATATGGGTAGGGTATATCGATATAATAGGTCTTTACCTATGAAATTGCCGAAATTTTCTTACAGATTAATGAGATCATAATTCCTATAATTCTTATGCTATTTTTTGTATTTGTCTTATATTTGAAAGTTGACTTCAAGGTCATCAATTTACGCATAAAATAAAGTTTTTATTTTTAGTTTGATATATAAAATTAAAGGTTCGAAAATTGTTCGTCTTAAATGTCGTCCGATTTTATCATTAGATTTGTTATATTTTTTTACAGATAATATTTCTCGGAAATTAAATTTAAGCTTCTGTTAGCTTAATGTCTTCCCAATAATGCTTAAAGAAAAATGCAAAAATGTTAGTACTGAAAATTGAGTTTACCTAAAATTAGCCATACAAAACGGCAATTTCATAGGTAAAGACCTATTACTTACATCCCACACGGCTAAGTGTGCATGGTATCCACAATAAAAAAAACCAAGCTACGTTTTCGTCTCCGTTGAATCACACCACAACAGTGTTTTATTTAATTTTTTTATTTAATATTAGTTAGTATTTACATCATTAATGTATGTATGTAAAGTACTGCTTTTTATATTTTATTCTTAATATATACTATGTTTATTTACTGTATTTAATGAAAAAAAAAATATTACCCGTAGTTCTACGAAATGGAAGATAATCAGCCCCGACTGTGCCCTCGCAGGTATAAAACAAATAAAATCAATAATATACCTTCTAAATTAAAAATACATAGTTCTGGCCCTTTAAGTGTATCAATAAAAATATATAATCATCTACCGCTAAATATAAGAATAGAAAATTCTTATAATAAGATGATAAAACTATTAAAAGAATACCTAATAAATAAAATTTAAACGAATATTTCAATGATAAAAATAAATAACCAAAAAAAATATACCTACATAATTAAAAATAATTAAATATAAATACATAATTAAATATTGTTGATAACTATTTAAAATCTCGGTCTGTCTCAATGATTGCAATGCCTCTGAAAATGGGCTCATATGAGATACCTTATTTATAATACCATCATGTTATGTACCATATAAAGGCAATAAATGTATTGAGTATTGAGTACCTCTAAATACAAATTGCCCACTCTGGTCTAACAGTTTGTATGGAGAGGTCAATTTTTTTTTTCATTTTCCAACATATGTTTTTTTTGGGAAAGTTGTTCAGTTTTTTTGACTGAGCACGCCCTTTCAGTTTTCGGTACACCGTCCCTTACAACCTTTATGTAAGTAGGATGCATCCTACATTTATATGTACATTAACAATTTTATTATATACATACATACATACATAACATCACGCCTCTTTCCCGTCGGGGTAGGCAGAGACCACAGTCCTCCACCTGCTACGATCTTGACATACTTCCCTTGCTTCCTGTACTTTCATCAATCCTTTTTAATCCCCAATTCTCACACTCTCACTTATACTGCTCTCAACAACAAATTGTAAACTAAAGTGTATAACTACATAAATCTATATCATAAGTTAAAGTAATGCTGTTGTTATCCAAAAATAAATAAAAAAAGTATTTTTTTATTTTATTTATTAGGTCACCAACAGAATGTACATTAACAAATTCTTAAAAATTAACATTAAAGTTAGCAAATTAAATGTCATTCTAATGACGACGGCATTCACAAACTTAAGTAACTAACTGAAATTAAATTAAGAATAATAAGTTAATATCTAAACATATTTTAAACTACCTACTCAGAATATAAAGAAATATGAAGTAAAAACATTCATGTGAGATTTATAAAATTTTACATTTGAAGGAATAATACTGGGAATACAGGGGGGTGATCGTGGTAAATTCAATAACATTACCAAAACAAAAACGTTTGCCTCAAAAGTTATTTTAAGTCTTAACTAAATGTTTTAGGCAAACGTTTTTGTTTTGGTAATATCGTTGAAATTACCACGATCGCCCCCCTGGTCATATTAGGTTATGCATGGTTTGAATAACATCCTTTTTGTAAGTTGAAAAGGGAATTAATAAAATAAATGGTACAGCAGCACTGCACTTACTTTCTCCCGATATACGAGAGTCACCATTCAACAGTGTCCCCACCGGGAGTCGAACCTCCAGATCAAGAGCCGAATGCTATATAAAGGCTGCGGATAGTAATGAGTAAATAAGTACCAACTGCAAACTTAAGTTTGTAATTCCATACAAATAATATGAAAATACAAACTTACCTATACGAACTAGATTTATATGAAATATGCAGTCAGGTAGAAAACCAATTTAGAATCCAAGTTGTAGAACATCAAAATAAGCTCGACGAAACAGATTTTGAGTAAATCACATTTTTTAAATTTTAGTAGTAAGGGAACACCCCTTATATGAATTTCTAGAGACCAATTGATACTGCCGCAAATACCTTAAATAGAGATGCTTGGTCATGCAAAGTTTCATCAAGATTTTATGAGCCGTTTTAGCGGAAATCACAATTTTTCATTTTCGTTGTATGACAGCAACCCTCAAAATGAGAGCCAGCAGGAAACCACTCAAAACCCTTCGATGGATTTGCATAAAACTCTTAAATTCCAAATATGGTGTCAATCGGACCATTCGTTTAGCCGCTAGGCCAAAGCGTGACGGACAGACCGACCGACCGACGGACATTTTTGGGAGACTTGTTTTTTATGATGTATAAGTGACAACACATTTTTGAGAAAATTAGAAAAACTTTTTTTTTCACGAATACAATACCTTTCTCGCTCCGCTCGTAAGTAAAAATATCAAGACTATTATTTTTTTTGCTGAGATTGTTGTAATTATACGTTAATCTGTTTAATGGAGAAAAGTGACCCAAATTTGTGATAGCAGCATTTTGGACAAACAGAGCGTATTTGCCAGAACGAGGTAAGTTGTGCGGAATGCGAAAATGTATACAGGAAAGAAGAGGACTGCAATCATAGTAAAATAAATAAATACATAAATAGGTAAATAGCACCTAGACACAGAACTTAAACACTTGTGTTCATCACACCAATATTTGCCCTGGGCAAGGATTGAACCCGCGGCCTACGGCGTGAAAGGCATGTCGCGAATCGCGATCCCTATCTATCCGTTTATATCCCTTTTCTCCGCATCAATCTCTATCTATCTATCCGTATCTATCTCTACCTATACTAGCAGCCCGCCCCAGCTTCGCACGGGTGGTAGTGTGACTATTTTCTAACTATTTTTTTGTGAAGGTTTAAACAGTATAAGGATCCATTGCATAGTTTAAAAGGATAAAGAAGCAGCAGAAAAATGCTTTTCTGTATACTTTTCATTCACATCTGATAATGTTTTATGTTAGATAAGGTTTGGATTGAAAATTGTTTTGCACAGTGTTGTAGAGAATTAAATTTCCTATGATTTACGTTTTAAATTTTGTTTCTAGAACTGGGACTCAATTTTTGAAAATCACCGGGTGAATCTGAAACTTCTAATTTTAGAACGCTGTAATTCAAATGTATTAAGTAAATCTCTCGGACCGGAAGGTAGCCCCCCTCTATTTAGTGGATTATCTATGGGAAAGGTGAATTTTTAACTGTTTTAATATATCTGAGTAAACTACATTTTAGTACAACAATTACTAACTAGCTTTAATATATATCGATTGTCGGCATTTCCTGTTCTCCACAGGCCAACATACAGCAGCCCATGAGAAGAGCAGAAAAAAAGAATAAAAAATGTTAAAAAGTACGTGTTTGAGCATGTTGGTATATTCATATCCTAAGGGGGTGAATTTACCAAAATGCTTAAACACGTAGGTACTTCTTATATTTTATACGGAGAGCTCAAATCCAAATGTTTATATCTCTACCTTTCAAAATGAAAGACTTCTAGACCAACATACCTACGAACACAAAATTCATCCCTCTTTTCACCCCCTTGAAGGATGATTTTCAAGAAACGCTTAAGCATTTTTTATGTTTTACCAAAAGCTTAAATTGAAATTTGTGAGAATCTAACTTAAGAAACAAAGGACTTTCATACAAATAATTTTCCTTCATTTTACCCCAGGGGATGAATTTCAAAAAATCCTTTCTTAGTGGCAACCTCCACAATTTATACCCTCCAAATTTCGTGTTTCTAGCTGCAGTAGTTTCCGCTGTGCGTTGATACGTCAGTCAATCAATCAGGATTTACCTCTTTATTATATTCATCATCATCATCATCATATCAGCCGAAAGACGTCCACTGCTGGACATAGGCCTCCCCTAAAGAACTCCATGACGACCGGTCCTGCGCTGCTCGCATCCAGCGGCTTCCCGCGACCTTGACCAGATCGTCGGTCCACCTTGTGGGGGGCCTGCCAACGCTTCGTCTTCCAGTACGTGGTCGCCACTCTAGAACCCTCACGCCCCATCGGCCATCGGTTCTTCCTGCGATGTGCCCTGCCCACTGCCACTTCAGTTTAGCGATTCTCAGGGCTATGTCAGTTACTTTAGTTCTTCTGCGGATCTCCTCATTTCTGATTCGATCGCGCAGAGAGACTCCGAGCATAGCCCTTTCCATAGCCCTTTGGGTGACTTTGAGCTTTCTGATAAGGCCCATCGTGAGCGGCCACGTCTCGGTGCCATATGTCATTTATTATATTAGTATGATATATATAAATAGATTACAGAAAGAAACTGCACCAGCTGATTGCGCTTTTAGTATGGAAAGATGGCTTTTTAAATTTTCTTATTTCGACCTACGTTCCTTAGGGAAAGTGGTTCAGTTTCATGGTCTCAATGCAGTTTCAAAGATCACAGTGTTTACCCTAACACCCGGTATATTATATACATATATATTCTTTGTTGTACACAAATTACATAAAATTGTAGTTAAAATAAAATTACTACTTTTTAATTATTACGTATCATACGTAGGTCAAAAATAAAATAAACCGCTATTCCCATTTGAGCAAAAATTATGTGAGATTGCAGAAAAATCGTTTTTCCTTTTAGTATGTAGTGCAACATGTTGAGTACTATTCTTAATTAGCGCCTCTGAGAGGAGAGAAACGCATCTCAACAGGAAAATTTCCCCTTGCACCTCAATCAATGTGGCGAAATGCACAGTGAATTTTATTGATTTTGTTCCTAAAGCCCAGTCATTTTATTCCGGATAGTCAAAAGCAACTTTTCCGAAGAAAATAATTTCTGCTTATAAAGAAAGATGCTTGTTTTCATGAACTTCGTGAACATAACCAATAAACACTCGTTAAAAGTAAGTACAGCCAACGACCGGTCAAGCTTGACACTCGCAGTGCGACTCTAGCCCGTACGTCTATTGAAATAAGAACGGTACAAAGTCCAATGTGTCAAGCTTGATGTGCTCTTGACTGTAATAACTGGAATTAAAAATTCCTTCAAGCACGTAGAAACAAAACCAGTATAAGCTGAACCATTGCTTCGCTACAAACGCCTGTTACCTAAGAGGCGCTCAAGGTCAAAATGTTTCCGCCGACGGGCAGCCTTGTGTTCCTAGTCCAACACGAGAATCAAAACAGCCCTTCGTTTTAGTATTATTTTTCCTGACTTCGCCCCCCAGTGAAGTGCATCCTAGCTACGCCCTTGTGAAGAATTAAGTGTCTTAACTACGGCAAACGAAATAAAGACGTGATAGATCGCGAATTTCTTACAAAATCTTTAGAAGATTTCTGTTTAGACATTCAATATAGAAGTTAAAAATTTAATGAAAGTACGGAATTATACAGATTTGCAATTGCTACGAAATGCTACGAAGGGCGTAGCACGACCGTAGAGACTTGCTACAACTCACTGATATTATTCTCAGATTGTATCAAAGTCAAAATATACTTTTAGGGTTCCGATACTAAAATGGTAAAAAAAAGGAACCATTATGGTGCCGCTTTGTCTGTCTGTCTGTCTGTGACAGAACGGTGGAAGGTCACGCCAGGGGATGTTAGTGGGTTCGTTAAGGGCTCTGAAGTCGCAGTGGTGGAGTTGTGGCAGATGGACCAGGAGTAAATAAGGAGAGATGAAGTACTTACAGATTATTTATTGATATTTCATCATAACATCCCATGAATCGTCCACTACAGGACAGGGAGCTCCCTCCAGAATTCTAGCTTTTGCTGGAAAAATGTAGAGGGGAAGTAGGTACCATAGTCACCTCGCTGGTTAGCGTTACGACTGGCACCATGGACCGCGGTTGTAGGTGACCGCAGTAAGTAAGATGTTAGATACAAAGGAGGATGCTGCTGCCCATCCTCCAGTTTATAACCCTTAGTCGCCTCCTACGACACCCACGGGTATGGAAGGGTTGGTACTATTCTTTGCCGGCACCACACGGGGCATATTGATATTTACAAGGTACTATTTATAATGTACACCTGAAATTAAATACAAGGTTTTATAGATCACAGACAATTTTGATAATTTTCCTAAATATAAAAAAAGTGATAAATAAGTACTTACCAATTACTGGTGCCTACAAACGATTATGAAACAGATTTATAAATTAAATGATAGATTTACGATCGATACATGAAAGATCGATCGATATGAAGTAATAAAAAAAATTTCAAAACATTGCGAACGCGCAGAATAATTTTGAATTTGGAACGTCAGCTGATCGCAAACCGTCACTGGCTGTATAAAATTAGAACAAGGCAAAATGAAACGGAAGCGATTCCCCTCTGGAAGGGAAAATTTTAAAAATAATGATTATGAGGTGAGGTGAGATGAGGTGAGGAGTGTTAATTACAATGTGTATTTACATGAGGAATCATTATTTAACCTTTCATCCATCACATCGATCTATTCACAGACATATTTCACGCTATCGTAGTCTGGTTAAGATACAAACTTAACAAAACGAATGCAAATAGAGTTTTTTCCTATTATTGGAACGAACTCATAATAATATCCTCAATTATTTAAAATCAGTCACCATCCGCTGATATAATTGGGTGATTGAAATATTTACATGTGTACAAGGTCCTTTATGAACGAAATGTTACTAAGATGTACCATAAATTGTTACTTTCACAGGTTGTAACAAAAAGGGTATACCAACCGTGAAGGATGTGAATCTGCCCATGAAACTGAACAACTTTCCCCAAGGAACATAGGTCGAAATACGAAAAAAAAAATTTTACCTTCCATAGAAACTGAATTAGCTGATAGCGCATTTTGTATGGGAGGTCAATTTTTTTTTTCGTGTTTCGACCTATGTTCCCTAGGGAAAGTTGTTCAGTTTCATGGGCAGAATCACATCCTTCAGGGTTGATATACCCTTTCTGTTACATCTTGTATATGTAAGTATGTAAGTTAGTATGTCCGAAGGCTTATTTAGAGAGTTGACGCCGCCGCTCTGTCATTATCAAATAATATAAAAGTAAATAGCAATTAGCTCTTACATTGAGAGCTAAATGCTTAACTATGAGGAACATCGATAAAGCGCCGAAGGGCTACTAATCGCTAAACGCAATTAGAAGAAATTAAGACAGTGTTAGGCTTATTTTATGAGTTCTTTCCTATTATTGGAACGAACTCATAATAATATCCTCAATTATTTAAAATCAGTCACCATCCGCTGATATAATTGGGTGATTGAAATATTTACATGTGTACAAGGTCCTTTATGAACGAAATGTTACTAAGTACTTATTAAGTATATAATAGGTCTTTACCTATGAAATTGCCGAAATTTTCTTACATATTAATGAAATCATAATTCCTATAATTCTAATGCTATTTTTTTCATTTGTCTTATATTTTAAAGTTGACTTCAAGGTTATCAATTTACGCATAAAATAAAGTTTTTATTTTTAGTTTGATATATAAAATTAAAGGTTCGAAAATTGTTCGTCTTAAATAGTTATAAATGTATATATATTAATGATGAGAATTTCGTAATAACATAATTTTTTATAATGACATATTTTTTTACATAATGACATCTTTTTTAATGACATCTTATAATTTCGAATTTTTAATTGATTGATATAACGACATTATGGTGTAAACTATTAACCTAGTGTTAATGTTTATTTAATAATTATTGTTAATTATTTATAACTTGACATTTTACTGTATGTAAATATTTTATGGATTTAATATATAGATTATGTTGACGACCTTATGTCAGGTATCCCTTTTTTACATTGTGTAAAATCTGATGTTACCTTATCTTAAGAAATAAATAAACTAAACTAAAATGCCTGAATTAAACGATATTTAATTTAATTAATTAAATGTCGTCCGATTTCATCATTAGATTGGTTATATTTTTTTACAGATAATAGTTTTCGAAAATTAAATTTAAGCTTCTGTTAGCTTAATGTCATCTCAATAATGCTTAAAAAAATGAAAAAGATTGGATTTATAATTCCTAAGAAAAATGCAAAAATGTTAGTACTGAAAATTGAGTTTACCCAAAATTCACCATACAAAACGGAAATTTCATAGGTAAAGACCTAATACGTACCTCGTATGTAGTATGTCCGAAGGCTTATTTAGAGAGTTGACGCCGCCGCTCTGTAATAATCAAATAAAATTGAGAACAACGGCTAAATGCAACATCGATAAAGCGCCGAAGGGCTACTAATCGCTAAACGCAATTAGAAGAAATTAAGACAGTGTTAGGCTTCTTTTATGAGTCACTAACCGCTCAATAACCAAAATAGCATAAAGACTTTTTGAGTATCTCGCGGGTGATCGCGGACAGGTGGGTTAGGGCGATGATTTTGTCACTTTATGAGATACTGAGCGAGATGCAAGTAGGTATGTTATATTGTTCAATCCATCAATCAAACATGCAAATGCTTACTTACCTCCTTAGACATAGAAACTAGATTATTTTTGTTACATGTCAAAAATGTTCCCGCGAGTGTTGTTATTATTTTATATGGCTTTCCTCTAAATTTATTTCCCCATCCCTGCTCTAGATAATCTAATACTTTGTAATAACCTTTCTGATACTCTTAAGAAAACTATTTGGGTAAAAACTTAAAAAAAATATGTTCTTCACTTCAGTCATCGATCCACAGACTGCAATAAGTAACCGACCTTACATCATCGGAACGAATAACGCTGCTCTAATAAAACTGAGCTTCTGTGTGAGAATGAGCTACGTTAATTTTTCCTTACAAAATTATCAGCAAATTTTCGAGTTTACAACGTTGATGGAATGCTATTCTTTACTGAGCAAAGAAACCAGCGGGCTTAGCACGCTGCCCTAGAGAAAATATATCTCGGAGAAATTTACTTTATTTGAGGAATGATGTCATCAAATCTATCACCCTAAACGCGAAGAAATGTCAGTGGTAGAAAAGTTTTAGCAAACCCAAAAATAATAAAAAAATAAATATAGGATTATTAATGTAAAGGGGGCCCAAATAAGGGGGGGCGAAATTTCAAATTGCCGCTACTAGGCTATCTTTTGACAGGGCTGTACTTATTTATTCTAAAATACATTTTTCCATTTTTTTACAACTCTTAGTTTTCAAGTTATGATGAAAAATGACAAAAAAAATACCATTCCCCCTTTATCTCCGAAGTTGGAGAAAGGATAAATCTGAATTTATTACAGTCGATAGAAGTTTATATAAATATTACAGCAAAAATAAAACGATCTTTCTAAGTGGCACAGTTTTTTAGAAAAAAACCTTTACAAACAAATTTAGTTTTGCTGTTCTAAAAATAGATTTTTCTCTACAAAACTACTATAGGTGTATCGAAACCTTCGGCGCGCGAGTCCGACTCGCACTTGACCGGTTTTTTCATTACGGAGGACTAAAATATACTCTACCGCCTCTCTTTCTGTGGGTGAAAAGTGGGTGTCGTAAAATCTGACTTTCGAATCAGATGATGGGGAGATTGGGGAGCCCATCGGACGCTATTGGGATCTTTTCGACGTGAAGTTCCGCTCATTACCCCCGCAATGCTTTTTAGGTTACCTATGATATGACACGTCCGCGTCTAGCGGAATTTCTGATGGTGTAATACTCGACAGATTTTACGGTCGCGGAACTTTTGGTGTCGGAATTTTCTCGGGTGTGTCGTTACACTAAGAAGCGTGGTGACTGCTCTCTTTCCAATTGAAACCACTGTGGCTGTCTTATTTCCCCTCTATAATACATAGGGGGGGGGAATGTTTTTTTTTTACATTTAACGACAAATTGAAATTTACATTAATAATCATATTTTTTTTTCAATTATTTCATGTGCAATTATGTTAGGCAACCGGATTCTAAAACTATTCCAAATTTCAAGTGTATAGCATGAGTGGTTGCTGAGATATACAGGTGTGACAGACAGAGGGACAGGCAAAGTCGCACCATGAGGGTTTCTTTTTACTTTCGAGCGGAGCGAGAAAGGTATTGTATTCGTGAAAAAGAAAAGTTTTTCTAATTTTCTCAAAAATGTGTTCTATATCAATTATACATCATAAAAAGCAAGTCTCCCGAAAATGTCCGTCCGTCGGTCGGTCGGTCGGACGGTCCGTCGGTCGGCCTGTCCGTCACGCTTTGGCCTAGCGGCTAAACCATTGACGTAAGAAAAACGCTCCCCCTGGCGTAGTTTCCAAAATCTTTGGGCTAAACGAATAGTACGATTGACACCATATTTTAAAATATCGAAGGATGAATATTAATGAATATTTATTTTTAGAAATAATTTACATTAATTAACTAATCAAATTAGTCATTTAAGTAACAAGATATTCAATTTTTGATAATTTATTTCAAGGTTCGAGGAAAAGGCTGTTTGGCAGTTAAGTTTGTGCCTCTCAAATACGCGTATAATCTGAAAACACGCTGAAAAAATGCATGAAACGCTGTAGGTACCCTCTGAAAAATAAATAATGCGCGCCATATTTACAAATATTTGTGGTGTTCATTATTGTCATTGTTTCTAAATGTGACGACATCTACAAATAAAAATAGACGCGTAATACATAGACGAAGTAGATGTAAAAATCAAACAAAACAAATTTATCGATTCACTAAACAATATCATTGAGGAAATAAAATCACAAAATATATTACTCACTGGTGATCTCAACATAAATATTTTACCTGGACATATAAATGTTTGTGCATTAAACTATCTGTCTCAAATGGCTTTTTATGGACTGCTTCCAGCTATAGATAAGCCTACTATAGAAAAGACTTGCATCGATCACTTTTTGATAAAGTCGCGCAAACGTTGGCAAACTTTAATTTTTAATAAAATAACAGATCATTCACCGATTCTTATTTTAATTGATGATGCTAATAATGTTAAATATGATAGTAATTGCTACCTAAAAATAAAAACTGACTATAGTGCAATAAGGGAATCTCTGGCCCTGGTTAACTGGAATGAATACTGTTTGATTGAAGACACAAATCTAGCTGCTGATATGCTTATTAACGTAGTACAATCGACAATCAATGACAATACGTAGAGTTTTCAATAAGGTTAATAGGGATACATTTAAACAGCACATCAAACATATAAATTGGTATAATTTAGGCGTAAACGGATTTCTGAAATGTTTTGTAGAGCAATTTAGGTATATTTTTAAGAAAAAGAAGAAAAAAGTAAAACAAAACAGAATAGGAAAATTAAATTGGTTGACAAAGGGAATTAAGGTAGCGAGTTTGATGAAAAGGGTGTTGTGTAATCTTGATAACACTCACAATGACCCCAGTTTATTTGATTATAAAACTAAATACATAAAGATATATAGAAAAGTTCTTATAAAGGCTAGATCCATTGCTGTACAGCATGAAATCCGCAAAGAGAAGTACATGTCAAGGGGTATTTGGAAGATAGTAAACAGGTGTGGTCCTAAAGCAACGACCAACAAAAAAGAGCAGATATTCCTTAAAATAGATAATAAAGTAATTGACGATCCTATAGAGTTATCAGAAATATTTGCTGTAGAGTTTAATAAAGGCCAACTAAATTCTGATGTGAATTTTGATTTAGCTCAACGCTTTCTAAGAGAGTACAATGTTAGAGTAGCCATAGAATTAGATTTCTGGCCTACTACAGCTCGAGAGATAATTAAAATTGTTAAAGAGTTCGAGGATAAAAAGTCTTCAGGTTATGACGATATCCCTATCTCAATCTTAAAAGAGAACATTGATAATCTAGCTAATCCTCTTGCTAATTTATTTAATAGTTGTGTTAGCCAAGGGCTGTTTCCCGATCAACTTAAAATAGCCAAAATTATACCGGTGTTTAAGAAAAATTCTAAATTGGACGCAAAGAACTACAGGCCCATATCTTTATTGCCGGTATTATCGAACATTTTTGAAAAGATAATTAAAAAACGTTTATTAACACACTTGAGTAAACATAAAGTTCTACACACAAGACAATTTGGCTATAAAAGTGGTGTGGGTACGTCCGATGCGATCGATATGTTTTTGGAAGACATAGTGACTAAGATGAATGAGAAGAATAAGGTAGTTGGCCTATTTCTTGATCTAAGCTCTGCCTTTGCAATGGTCGATCACTCACTATTGCTATTTAAGTTGGAGTATTATGGTATTAGAGGCAAGATACTCCACTTAATCGAATCTTATTTGTGTAACCGTAGGCAGTTTGTAGAAGTTAGACAGGTGGGAGCAGATGGATCGGAAAAAATAGGTACTTCTAAACTTTTTGACATGCGTAGAGGCGTTCCTCAAGGATCAATATTAGGACCAATATTTTTTATAATTTTTATAAATGACATTTTATCTTATATGAGTAAAGTGGTACCAGAAGCAAACTTAGTCATATTTGCTGATGATACAAATGCTGTACTTTCTAAACCTACCACAGAAGAACTTGAGAAAATAGCCAATGAAGCTTTAGTAGCCTTTCATGTATGGTTTACAGCAAATAAACTACAGGTAAATGAAAAAAAGACGAGCGCTATTCTCTTTAAATCGACAGTTAATAAAAAAACAACCTTGAACTTGAAGATGTGTAATCAAAAAATTGAGTTAGTCCCAACAGTTAAGTTTTTAGGAATACAAATTGATGCTCTCCTAAACTGGAAAACCGAATTAAATACGATCGAAAGCTCAATTAGCTCTGCCTGTTTTGCTCTTAGGACTTTACGAGACGTTCTTGGTATTGACCAGCTTAGAGCTGTATATTTCGCTTTAGTAGAGTCAAGGTTAAGGTACAGTATAAAACATTGGGGTAACGGGTATAAGTATAATGTCACTAAGGCTTTCACAATTCAAAAAAGGGCAATACGCACTATAGCCAGAATCCCTCCGTGGGAATCTTGTAAGGAATATTTTAAGAAATATAAAATTCTGACTGTGCCCGGTCTCTATGTAATGGTACTTTTAGTTGATATAGTTAAAAATAGGCACAAGTTTGAAACTGATTGTGATATGCAAATAAGACTTAAAACTAGAAGGTTAGATTAGATCTAATTAATGTCATTAAACCAAACCTAAATATTGTCAAGAATAGTCCTTTGTACCAAGCTGTAAATATATTTAACAAGTTACCAACTGATTTAAAGAACATTGATAATTTGATTAATTTTAAGAGACATTTGAAAAAAATTTTATTAGAAAAAGTTTTATATAGTGTTAACGACCTGTAAGCTAGTGAATCTTGTACTTGACCTGTGATATTAATTTACTGACATCAAAATTATTATTATCTTTTTTTTTTGACATTGTTTATTTTAATTTATGTGAATTTTGCACTTAATTTATGTGGAGAATAGATTTGACATGATTTAAATTTTTTGGGATATTTTATATTGCATTGCATTTTGCATTTTATTTTATTTTTAGTGATTTTGTTTTTAATTTTTCATTCGATACTTCATTTCTATTTTTGTGATATTATTTAAATTTTTAGTTTTATTCTATTTACTAATTTTATTGTAATTCGCACACAGTTATGTACTGTTTTATGAATAAAGATGATGATACTACAACTACCAAAATGCCCTGCAGGAAAAGGCCAGTGAAACCATGGATCACGGTAGGTGTAATAAGATCTATACGCACTAGGAATAAAATTAATAAAAAACTACAGCACAATCCTGACGACCCTATTCTTAAAGCGTACTACAAAAAATACCGTAATATCTGTAATAAAACTATCAAGATGCTTAAAAAGGCGTACTATGACACAAAATTTGCCCTATGTTTTGGTAATAATAAAAAGACCTGGGAATTGATTAAAGAGGTAGGAAACTTAAATATTAAAAACGAATCAGCAAAACATCTTTTGACAATAAAACCTGATATGACGGAGTCCCTCAATGAAGTCAACAGTTACTTTGTTGGTGTTAGAGCAACACTTGCAAACAAAACTCTAGATAAACTTAATACTACGGATTTATTACTAGCCACTCACACCAAAACTTCTCAATCTCCTCTGAATTCTATGTACTTGTCACCTGTCGATCCATCTGAAGTCACAAGCATAATTGGACAGCTTAAGCAAAGCAACGCTTCTGGTTGGGATAATATTCCTACTAAGGTAATAAAAGACTGTAAGCATATACTAGCCAAACCTATAGCCCACCTTTCCAACTTAAGTTTTTCTATGGGTGTATTTCCTACAGCATTTAAATCTGCAATAGTAGTGCCAATATTCAAATCAGGAGACAGATCAGTTACATCAAACTACAGGCCAATCTCTCTGTTAACAACCTTGTCAAAAATCATTGAAAAATTAATGAATAAAAGATTTGTTGCCTATATTGAATCTAGAAATCTTCTTTCAATCAACCAGTTTGGTTTCAGGAGTGGTAGATCGACTGATGATGCAGTTCTTCACCTTACGGAAAAAATTGTGAACTACCTTGACCGGGGCCAGAAGTGTCTGGGGGTCTTTTTAGACCTCCAGAAGGCTTTTGATACTGTGTCTATTCCAATTTTACTAGCAGAACTGTGGCATCAGAGGAACACCACACAACTGGTTCCAAGACTATCTCACTGGCAGAAATCAGAGAACTAGAATTGATATGCAGCTTAGTGAAACCAATATCTGTACATACGGCGTGCCCCAAGGGAGCACACTTGGCCCGTCTCTGTTCCTACTTTATATAAATGATTTGTGCAACCAAAGCTTGGACAGTACTGACATCATGATGTTCGCTGATGATACCGTTCTACTGTTTCGAGGCGACAGCTGGCAGACAGTCTTTAAAATTGCTGAAGAGGGTCTTAAAGTCACTACTGCTTGGTTAGAAGATAATTTGCTGTCCTTGAATACAGATAAAACTAAATACCTTACCTTTTGCAAAACTAATGCTACTAACCCTAACAAAACACTTAAACTTATAATACACACTTATCCCTGTAATAGAGATACTGTGAACGCGTTGTGTGAGTGTTGAACTTTGCAAAAAGTTGATAGTATTAAATATTTGGGTGTGACGATAGACTATAGGCTTACATGGGAACTACAGATAATCAATGTGGCTAATAGGATCAGAAAGCTCATTTATGTGTTCAAACAGCTTAGAGATAACGTAGATTCTGATCTAGTGATGAAAGTGTATAAATCCTTAGCAGAGTGTATACTATCATATTGTATTTGTTCCTGGGGTGGAGCTGCAAAGACTTATCTTATTATTGCAGAGAGGGCGCAGCGTGCTTTGCTCAAAGTTATTAAACGCCTACCTTATAGATACCCAACTACAGACCTATACAAATCCTGCAAGGTTCTGTCTATTCGGAAAATGTATATACTGCAGAGCCTGCGAAGATATCACCGTACCACTGTTCCTTCCATACCTGAAATGAATAAGAGATTGAACAGAGTCCCGACACAAAAATGTAATAGCCAATTCGCTAAAAGACACTACAACTACAATAAACTATTATACAAAGAAAATACAAAAAAATATAACAACCATGAATTCAAAAAATATGTTGTTAGGTGGCTTGAAGAATTTGACTATGATGGGATAGAAAACCTTTTTGTAGCAGTGATATAAACCAGATCTGGCGCAACATGAATGAATAAACAAATACACTCATTCAATCACGCAACACATACACATCAACATATACAACCACACACAAACACGCGCACAAATACACATACACGCTCACATAAACTCCGCATGCATACCTATTTGTGTAGACTTGAATTTGTTAATAACTTAGATTCTAACTTTTTAGATTATTTAAATACTTGATTGTTAACCTTAGGGGAACACTGTAGCCTGTAACACAGTTTCTTTCTACTAGCACAGGCTGCAGGGTTTTAAGAGACATGTATCTGTTGTATTTTTAAATAAATAAATAACAAATAAAGGAAATTCTACAAAATGTTCCGGTGGACGTGTGTTGGAAATAAAGTTTGCAATTTTTACTCGCAAATGTGTTGAAAAACGTCGTAAGACGCATGTGCGCATTGTCATTACACTCTCGGCTCCATTACGCCCTCGTCTGCGGCTCGAGCTGCAATTCTTGAGCCCCGGCAGTGATGAGCAAAATAGCGCACTTGCATTTTAATGTACTATTCAATTTTGTTTACTAATCTTTAAGTTTTTCTGAGCATCTTTTTGAGCTAATTGAAGGCTGCATTTTAATTCCAAAGGGTAACAGGGTCATAATTGTATAGAGGATCTACGAAATCAGTATTAAAACTTTGTGGTAACATGCGCGACTTACCGAACACTAACTGATGAGGCGTGTATCTGGTTTCACTGTGCAGTGAACGGTGTTGTTATGTGCAAACGCCCAATAAGGAAGCCAACTACTCCAATTATGCCCACAGGTAATAGCGGCCCGATGTCCTAATTTTAGAAAACAGCGTTCAGGCCCAGACCTTCCATGTGCAAAAAGAATGATTTAATGATAAGATACAGGTCCCATATTTTTTGACAGGATTAAGAAAACACAAAAAAACTATGTCCTTTATTTAGGACGTTGGGTTGCACTTATGACGGAAAGTGGAATATTGGACTTAAGTATTTGTAGATATTTAAATAGCAAAAATGAAACAACTTTTCAACTTTCATCTTACTTATTAATTTTTGAACCAGTCGAGGTCTTTAAAGTTATTGAAAGAACAAAATATTTTGTTTAATTAACTTATCAAGAGATTTTTTTTCTCATAATCAAAACATATTCACATTTCTGTGAAACCTATATTCCGAAAAAACATAAATAATAAAACCTAAATAGTAACTACTATGTGAAACTGATGCATCCGAGCTGGAATGTCTTCAGACAAAGAATGTTTTGGTAAAGTTTCAATTCTACGATACCCGGTGTCGTAGAATTGAAACTTTCTATATAACCAATATAACCTACATAACTGTGTTTAGACCCAGTAACCTATTTTAGGACATAGAACTTTGGAAAAAAATATTTTATCAATTAAAACATGTTTTCACGAAATTTATTATAAAAACCAATATTAATTGTTTTTACTTCTATGTGCATTGTTTTATTCAACCAAAAATGCATGAGATTTCAAAGAAATAAATAGATTTACTCACCGTGTTTTCTTGGAACAGCCATCTTGCTCATCTTCCACGTGAAAATGGCAGCTTTTTTTTTCTTTATTACGTCAAAATATATATTTTTTTAAGATTCGTTCAATAGCATAACCGAAAGCATAACAGAATTTATGGTCCATTCCAAACTGGCCCCAACATTCAAATCATAATACGACTCCAAAATTTATGTCCTGTTATTAGGACGCTGGGCCAATATTTGATGATATGAAAATCAGTTTGGGTCTGAACTACTACTGAACGCATGTCTTAAAATTAGGTCGTTGGGCCTTACGAGGATAATAGAGTAGAATCAATTTATTTACAGTAACACACAGGTACATACAGATTCAGATAGATAAAAAAAAAACCGGTCAGGTGCGAGTCGGACTCGCGCCCTAAGGGTTCCGTACCTATCTACCATATGATATACTTAAAGCTTTGCTCTTTCACTTTAAAAACTCCGCGACTATCCAACTTGACCCCTCTTTTTTTAGAAAAGTTCTTGAAACGGCAGCTCACCTTAATTGGTTACTATTAGTTGGGAGACATTTTTTAATATTTAATGATTTTAGACTTTTCTTGAGAAAGATCTAGCTTCTTGCCAAATTTCTAATTTTAGGTTAACGAGAAGTACCCTCTAGGATGTAGTACTATTATTAATTCTGTGCTCTAGGTTTAGCTTTAGTGCATAAATGTATGGAGATGAGGACATAAAAAGCCATATCTCTTGTTTGAATCGTTGTAAAAATTAAAAATTTTCAGATCTTGTGTGATTTATGGACCTTAATATTCGTTATCAATTTCAACCTGATACCTCTAAATGAAATCTAAAACCTCTATGAAATGCGATGAACACCGGACCATAAGTTTAATCTCACAAGCCTCAAAAATATTACATAAAATAATTCAGAAAAGATTAAGACCAATAGTGGAAAAACATATAGGACCAGATCAGTATGGCTTTAGACAGAATAGAGGAACTAGGGAAGCGATTCTAGCACTTCGGATGATAATCGATAGACGCATGGAGCTAAATCAGAATACACATATAGCATTCATCGATCTGGAAAAGGCGTTTGACAACGTAGATTGGAGGATGATGATGAGAGTTCTCCGTGAAATAGGAGTTGACTATAGAGATAGAAAAATTATTTACGAACTTTACAAAGGACAAGAAACAATCATAGAAGTCGGAGAGGAAAAGGGAAAGGCAAAGATAAGACAAGGTGTAAGACAGGGGTGTCCACTATCACCGTTAATATTTAATGTGTTTATAGAGCAGGCCATACAAGAAATAGTAGACTCAGACAGCGGAGGAATTAAAATTAATGGGCAAAAAATTCAGTTTATTAGGTTTGCAGATGATATAGCAGCAGTTGCTCAAAATAGTCAAGACCTGCAAGATCTTCTTACAAAAATGGATAAAACTTTCTTACAATTTGGTTTGAAAATAAACACTGGAAAGACCAAAACACTTATAGCATCTAAACATACCCCAGATCACTGTCCAATCAAACTGAATAACGTTACAATAGAACAGGTTTATAAATTCATATATTTAGGAAGCTTAATCACCAGTGACTCCAGATGTACACCAGATATCGTTCAAAGAATAGCTATGGCTAAAAAAGCCTTTAATAACAAGAAACACCTCCTGAAGGCCAAAATATCTAAGAAGGTAAAAAAGCGCTTAATCAAGGTGTACATATGGAGCATTGTATTGTACGGAAGTGAGACATGGACACTGACACAAAGAGATAGAGAAAGGCTGGAAGCATTTGAGATGTGGTGCTGGAGGAGAATGGAAAGAATTAGCTGGACGGAAAAGATAAGAAACGAGGAGGTGCTAGAAATAGTCGAAGAGAAAAGAAGTTTACTAAAAACAATAGATAACCGAAGAGGGAAAATGATAGGTCACCTGATACGGCACGACAATTTCCTGCGAAACATAATGGAAGGAAAGATTGAAGGAAAGAGGGGACGAGGAAGACCTAGGCGAAGCTACTTTGACCAGATTAAAGAAAAGGTCAATGTCGTGTCGTTTCAGGAGGTAAAGCAGCTCGCGATACAACGTGAGGACTGGAAGTTACTCCATCGACAAGAGCCAAGCTCTTAAATTAAAGAAAAGACCTCTAAAAAGGGTCTTGACAGACAGACAGACGGACAACAAAGTGATCCTATAGTTACTGCAAAAGAGTTTTGGCTCAGAATAAATGAGCAGCAAATAAGTAAGTACTTATTGACTGCAACCACTGTTATTCTGCCAATACCAAGTTCAAGACAGATGATTATACCTTTTTTATTTGTTCTATTTTCACAATTAATTCTCAAATACTCACCCATCGTTTTGTGACTGTTTTCCAAAGCTTCGATAGACTCATGGTGGTATGCTATTGATGTTAAATGGTTAATTTTTAAAAGTTCACAAACCTGTTTCATGGTGCTGGAAATAAATTATGTGTCCTAATCCCGTATCGTAAGATAAAGTTCTCCACAAATGACTAAGCTACACTTGCGGCATCCTTAGTCTGCAAGGGGTATGCCTCTACATATTTTGAGAGTTCACACTCATATAGTCTTCATATAGTAAGAAAGATTATTAAGTAGGTAAACTTTTATCTTAACAACCATTTGAATAACCGAAATTATCCATAACAAATCCGCATTCTTTAAGAAGAATCTAAACTCTAGAAGAAACAATTTCAAGCACATATAATGTAAAATTTGCCCTTTATTATATCCATGATTTGAACGAAAATCTCTGCTTATTTACAATAAAGATTCCCAATTTATTATTACTTCTCATAGGGCTTCCAAAATACAACATCCACTATCATTCTCTTCGTGGAATTCCGTGGCGGACCAACCATCGTTCCGTTACAAGCCCACGCTGAGTTTTTTCTAGAAAAAGTATTACCTAAAGACTTGGTTACATTGTGCGAGTTATTGTGCCAGTAGACTTGTCAGAAACGCTGGTTTTACGCGTTAAGACAGTGCACAAACACTGCAGAGACTATAATCAAAAGAAAGAAAGAAAATAAATACCGTTTACTCATTTTGGAGCGCTGGTATTCTGTGGAGCCAGAGTAGAATGAATAAACACATACATACATATGAATATAGAAGAATATAATAATAAACTAAATATAACTGTATCTTTGATGATCTTTGTAAGAATGCTGACCTATTTATTTATTGTTGTAATAATCTCTATTTAATTAAACAACAAAGCAAAACCTGCAGACAACAATGGCCCAAAATGCTCTTAAAACATGTAAAAGGCATAACAACCCAGGAGGATGTGTCACCTTCCTCCAAGGAAAATAATATGTAGAAATACGGACAAAAAGAAATTCGACTTCCCGTAGAAACTGCTTCAGCTGGCCACGTATTTTGTATGGGAGTTCAACATCAATTTTTCTGTATTTCGACCGATGCTCCTTAGTAAAAGTTGTTCAGTTTCGTAGGCAGATGCCAAATTCACACACTTTAGGGATGTGATAACTCTTTCTGTTACAATTTTCATTTCTTAGTGCAAAATACGTATACTTACATCCATTCTACTAAAAATACTCTATGATTCGTCCGCGATAAGAATGTGTTATGTATTTCGACCGAAGCTCCTTAGTAAAAGTTGTTCAGTTTCATTATATTTTTTTTAGGCAACGCACAAAGGATAAAAATGTTTTTATCATAAAACCACCTGGTTTCGAAGGTCTGTCTTCAATTAGTCCTTGTGAGGCGATCCGTTTCCATACTAAATTCAAATGACTCGCATTCTTATGCGGAACATAAAATGCTGTTGAAAAACGAACCTACTGCTATTTTTAGTTAAATTTTTCGCATATTACCTAATACAAAGATAAAGCTAATGCACCGAAAGTACTTACTAGTTTTTGTTAGCAATTTTTGGTTCAATATTACCATCGTGGGCGTGCGGTGCATTACCTGTATCTTAATCAGCGAAAAATTTAACTAAAAATAGCAGTATACACTCGTTTTTCAACAGCATTTTATGTCCCGCATAAGGATGCGAGTCATTTGAATTTAGTATGGAAAACGGATTGCCTTAAGCGAACTGATTGGTTACGGTGTGGCTAACAGCGGTGGACAGCGATGCTACTGAGCTTATTGCTTCTGAGCTCACTGCATTCCTGTACCAAAAAGTATCTGTACCAAAGCTGCCGTATATTCATAATCTAAGATCTGTACCAGAGGTCAATATATTTTTTTTTGCATTGATGGTTAACGTCATATTTTGCTGGTTCCAAATTCAGCTAAATGAACTGCGTTTTGTAAGACGTCCATTAGTAGGTGTAAAGGCGCAAGACATGATGTTTAGAGGGCCATTGTTTGTAGCAAACCACATCTGCAGCCCAGGCTAGCTAGGATATTTAGAGATACTCCATTTGTACATGTTGTCTTCTCTGCAGCCGACCTGGGTCCGAAGTCAGCCACATCAGATATCTCAGATCAGGTGATATCCATAACGGTATTTTTGCTGACATCCAAAACACCTCACTCCACTCCTGGTCATCTACCTCAAAAAAACGAAACCATAATTTGGTAAAAGTAGATGCTTAAAAAGACACTTTTTCTTAGGGCTTGAATTCCATAACCTGGAATAAGTATGAGAAATCCCTCCCAAATGAAACCAATTTTTCATGATTTGGTCTTATGATACATGACCCAAACTTTATATAGGGAAAGAAAAACTTGTAAAGGCCATGATAGTTTACAAGTTTAAATACCTGGGTCACATCTTGACCCCTGACCTTAAAGATGATGAAGATATTGAGCGGGAGCAAAGGGCACTGTCAGTGAGAGCTAACATGATAGCCCGCAGGTTTGCACGATGCTCAGCGCAGGCCAAAATTACTTTATTTAGAGCATTTTGTACTACATTCTACACGTGCAGCCTGTGGGCACGCTATAATGCGAAATCCTACCATGCCCTTCGCGTCCAGTTCAATAATGCTTTTAGAATGCTGTTGGGGCTGCCTCGATATTGTAGCGCATCAGGGATGTTTAATGAAGCCCGCGTTGATTGTTTCTACACAACGATGCGAAAAAGATGCTCTTCCCTGGTGCGTCGCGTACGGGCCAGCACCAACAGTATTCTGCAAATGATTGCTGAAAGGCTAGATTTTTATTATGTGAGACATTGCTGCTTAGTTTCCCACGGATTGCTGGGCAGCAGTGTTTCACATCTTCTTCTTCTTTTCGAGTCAACGGCAAAACTGACTATAAACGTTTAGCTCAAAAAGTAGCCACATCAATAGCCTTTTGGTTGCCTTCAAAAAGGTCCCTCCGAGTGCAGGAAACTGGAGAAGTAGGGCACGACAGCAAGTGTGTCATGGTTTGCAAAATACCGCAATTTCACATTATAAAATGAGACGAGGGTTCATTACCTAAAATATCATGTTTGTGTTTGTTTTGATTTTAATTTTGATGTTAGTTTTAATTTTATTCAATTATTTCACGTATTTATTTATTGATTGGTGCTTTATATAATGTATGGGTCTTTGTTACTCGAAATAAAGTTTGAATTTGAATTTTGATAATCTAAGGGGTCGACTTACATTCCTGACACAGTCGTCGGTCAGCCTCGTTGAATATTCCCAAAAATAGCCTTCAGAGAGAAATTTTAATTTTTTATTTTATTTCCTATTTTTTTGCTTTGAGTTTTTGCTTTGAAGATTTTTAGAACAGCAATCAATTATTATATTTACGGATTTCTCATACTTCTTCCAGGTTACGGAATTCAAACCCCAACTAAAAGTGTGTTACTAAGCATCTACTTTCACCACATTACGTTTATGTTTATTATGAAGTAGATGACCAGACGAAGTTTAAAAATCCAACTGTATGTCATTGTATGAGGGAGGCTGTGCTACGATCATCATCATCTTTATATCACATAAAACGTCAACTGCAGAACAGGGAGCGCTAAAAGCGATTAAATGATATTATGTTCCGGTCATTATTAATAATTAGGTATGTTTATATTTGGTAAATGTGATGAAAACTGTGAATTTCACCATATTAGGTTTTAGCTTTGGAATAACCAAGGAGCGACTCCAAGGCGAACGGTAGCGCACAGTGGCCGTGTGCTATCGTGGCAACGAGAAGGTGCTAGGGGGAAGCCCAAAGATTTCGGACCTCCTTGCTTCGCTCGCAATAGGTACCTTGTTGCCTTGCTAATTTATTTTAGTAGTTGATGACATCTGCCAACATGTCATAACCCCATCATCGACAATCCATAGAAAATATTCAAAATAACCTGTGAAATCCATAGAAAAACGCCTACACCACCTAGTGACGAATTATTTCTTTAATCCTCCTTCTAAGTACCTTTATTTTTCTGTGGGGAAGCCAAAAGCTTTCCTGAGGTGGGTCTTTGCTTTGGCAGCGACAAGGCACGGAGAGTACCGGCCGTACGCCTGTGGCGATTCCCGGGACCTCTCCAAATGTGCCAGAGTTGGCCACCACGGGGTTTTAGTCAGTGCGACTCTGACATAACACTGTCGTTCCCCCGCGTGGCAGTGTATCCATGACGGATTTCTCCGTGAAAAAAAAAGGTTAGGTTTGGATAAGAAACTTTTTAGTAATTATTAATAATAACCGGTAATAATTATTAATTTAAATTAAAAAGCTACATACATATGGTGGCAAGACAATGTCCGACTCTTGAATATTACCGAGTGATCTTCGATTAGTTTTTGAGATTTTAAAAATTTAAAAAACCCTGAAGAATTCTTAAAAATAAAGACATGAGAATATTTAACCAACATCATTCTTCACTTTTAAAAAGAAAGACCTGCGATTTTCCTTTAGTTGCAGTAGTTCGGATGTTAGTCCGGTTGACCGAACTAATGAAACTTTTTGGTGCAAGTAGTCCGGTTTATTTAAATCGCCGAACTATTTATTGCTACTAAGTGTAGCAATAGTTCCGTTTAATTAATTTAAGGTAAAATAATTCTTAAATCTTAAGGATTTTTAGACTTTTTGTTGTTTGTTAGTTGTTGTTTGTCAGTTGTTAGTCATCAGTTGTTGATTGTTATTTGTTAGTGTAACAACTGACAACTAACAAACAACGACTAACAACTAGCGACTAACAACTAACAAACAACAAAAGTCTAAAAATCGTAAAGAATATTTATTTCTTAAATTAATTAAACAGTTGCTACACATTATAGTAGCAATAGTTCGGCAATTTAAATAAACCGGACTACTAAAAAGTTGCATTAGTTCAGTCAACCGCACTAACAACCGAGTTAGTGCAACTAAAAGGCGATTCTATTTACTACTTTATGTAGGTACCCAGTTGTTTTAATGTTCAAATGAAACACCAGTAACAACATTTATTTGCCATTTATTAACATCAAACATTTAAAAGACATCGAAAATAGACAGATAGACATATATTCGGTACGTGTAATAAATGGACAAGGTCCCGAATTTTACAAAAAAATTATTTTATATTTTTAATAAAGTCTATTAAATTTTGTCTAAAAATACAATTCATGCAGTTTTTGAGACATGTCTATCGAAAAGGGTTAATTAAAGTTGTAAAAGATTTACAGTATACTGTGTGATGTTGATGTCGTTGAAGTACAACGCGATTGGTGGCAAAATTCAAGAACCAGGCCTTACTTAAATACACTATGACACTTACTAGATCTAAATATAGACAAAGTAATTTTTTTAATGGTTGATAACATATTTTTCAACACATTTGCTCATAAAACAGCTCTATTTGCACTGTATTTAGGTCCATAATCCAGCTTATTAAAAACGCGTGCTTTTCTCATTATATATTATAGACTACGCTGTTTGGGAGCATTGCCACTGCTTCGTCACAGCTCCTCATTTGAAAAAAGAAATGCGCGCGCAACAAGAATTCCGCGCGCCATTTTTCAGAAGTATTTTCATTTGCTTTGATTTTTGTAACTACGATGGTTTCAAGCAATGAAGAAGAACTTAATTTAACCCCGCAGGAAATAATTACTGGGGCACAAAATGCAAGTGAGAGTCTCCTTCCAGCAAAATCAAATAAAAAATACATTCTTGCCTACGAAAAGTTAATTGCATGGAAGAACAGCAAAAATGCCAATTCGTTTTCAGAGAATGACTTTTTGGCTTACGAGTATTTCAATGAGCTGGCGAATAAGTATAAACCTAGCTCTTTGTGATGTATTTATTCCATGTTGAAAAGTATTGTGAGAACGAAAAATGGAGGCTTAGGAATCGCAGCCCGAACCGCAAAAAGGTAAGTGAATTTGATTCGTTTTTATTCGCAAATGTGTGTGCGCTTTGACTTTTAATTAGTTCTTGACAGCAAAAGATATGCATGTACTCATGATACTGAATAACTTTTCCCAAGGAACATAGGTCGAAATACGAAAAACCAACCAGGTCAAATGACCTCCCATACAAAATTCGATATCAGCTGATAGAACAGACTCCCATACAAATTGCTCTAATAAGGTCAAAGCTTGATTTTCGTATTTCGACCTATGTTCCTTGGGGAAAGTCGTTCAGTATCATAAGTACATGCATATACCTTTTTCTATCAAGAACTACTTAAAAGGTGTTAACTTAATTCTTAATTGCGTGCCATAGCTCAGGGGCGGGTTCAGTATTTGTAACTAAACAACTTTTCCCAAGGAACAGGTCGAACAACGAAAAATAATTTTGGACTTCCCATACAATTGTGTTGGTCCCTAAGTATGGGAAGTCCAAATTTTTTTTTCGTTTTTCGACCTATGTTCTTTGGGAAAACTTGTTCAGTTACGGATACTGAACCCGTCTTTGAGCTATGGCACGCAATTAAATTAACACCCTATATACTTAATTATCATTAAAACTAGACTTATTAAGAATTACAGTGATAGAAGTAGGATACATAAGTACATTTTAATAACATCTCAAGGTTTTAGGAAATTTATGTATGATGGGCCGCACGTCGCTGGAAACACTTTGACCTGGAGTGGGTGTCTGGTTTGTAGCGTAGCGCCAGTTCAGCTTATACTGGTTTTGTTTGTAGCGTAGCGCCAGTTCAGCTTATACTGGTTTTGTTTGTAGCGTAGCGCCAGTTCAGCTTATACTGGTTTTGTTTGTAGCGTAGCGCCAGTTCAGCTTATACTGGTTTTGTTTGTAGCGTAGCGCCAGTTCAGCTTATACTGGTTTTGTTTATAGGGTAGCGCCAGTTCAGCTTATACTGGTTTTGTTTCTACGTGCTTGCTGCTGTGCGTACTACGATCATTTAAACCGCAAGCTAAACTAAGGTATAATTTTCTGGGGAAACGCGACCGGTATAGATGCAATTTTTAAAGCACAAAAACGCTGTATTAGAGCTATCTGCCACTTACGACGAACTGATAGTTGTAGACCACATTTCATAGACTTAAAACTACTAACATTTTCATCGTTGTATATTTTTGAGACTGTAATGTTTGTTCGTACCAATATGCATCATTTTTCTCAAGTCAAAAGTACTCGTCGACAGGACAAACTGTGTCTACATTCCTGTAAAACTGCACTGCTTCATAAAAGTATAGTTGGAATGGCACCAAAACTGTATAACGCTCTTCCTAAAGATATAATCAATATTTCTGGTCTGGACTCTTTTAAAAAACAATTTCACAAGTACTTAGTTGACAATGCCTATTATAATTTAAGGGAATATTTTTCGAAGAAAAAATCTTAGGTTTAAGTTTGACATTTTGAGATTTATATTTAACAATTTATTAATTTTTATTCCTGACTGATTTGTATTTCTTTTTTTCGATTCTTCTTGTTTAAATTTAATTTTTAAGGTATTTTTCTAAAAATTTGCATGCTAAACCAAAATTAGCAAAACATGTACATGATCACTTTATATTTTTGTACCACCTCTGTAATCCTTACCATGTTTTCGCAAATAAACGATTCTGATTCTGATTCTGAACTCACGTAATGTAAGTGACTAACACATTTGTATGGGATTTTGTATGGGTATTACCTTGGGGTTCCTAATTTTATGGGTAGAACATGAGGTTTAAAGGAACGCAGTACTTTTCCTAACACCCTGTATAATACAAGTATAAGACAATATTTAAACTTAACTACTAGCTTTGCATTATGCTATACGCATTCGCAAGTATACAATATGTTACAAAAAAACTCGTAAAGGTGAAAAGGGTTTTTGGGCTACTCCTCTCGTCACATTGGTCAACTGTATGTAAGATACAAGGTTCAAATATGAAAGAAGAAACACTTTCCATAGAAACTATATCGGCTAGGAGCGCATTTTAATGGGGAGATCAAAAAATATCTAACTTGATATTCTATGGAAAAAGCTGAGGATTTGAGTTTTGGCGGGCTTGTGAAAACATGTATATTTTTTGTACACCGAATTTATAATACACAACATTTATCTTCATAAATAACGCTAACTACGTAAAAGTAACACATGTTATAAACAGTAACAATATATAATATATATAGCCTAGTAAGCTCAATTTCAAAATTTCATGATTTATTTAAACTCTTTTTGATATAAGGGGAAATCCATTTTTTTTTTCGTTTATTCCAACGCTTACCAACACATTTTGCAGCTATGTTAAAAGGTAAAGCAATCAGCGAAAGCTGACAGAAAAAACAAGTTTGTAAAACAATGTTATTCTTTCCTTTAATATACACTGGTTTTAGTATCATGGCTGCAAAATAGATTGGTAAGCATTAGAATAAACGAAAACAAATTTATCATACATGAATATAGGTACTGGTTTAGGGTCAAGCGCACGACGTAGAGACCAGACAAGGCTTTCCAAATTATCATACATGGACATACTGGTTTGGCATCGAGCGGACGACGTAGACACCAGACAAAGGCTTTCCAATTTATCATACATGGATGTACTGGTTTTGCGTCGAGCGAACGACGTAGAAACCAGAGAAGGCTTTCCAATTTATTATACATGAATGTACTGGTTTGGCGTCGAGCGCACGACGTAGAGATCAGACAAGGCTTTCCAATTTATCGTACATGAATGTACTGGTTTGGCGTCGAGCGCACGACGTAGAGACCAGACAAGGCTTTCCAATTTATCATACATGAATGTACTGGTTTGGCGTCGAGCGGACGACGTAGACACCAGACAAGGCTTTCCAATTTATCATACATGGATGTACTGGTTTGGCGTCGAGCGGACGACGTAGAGACCAGACAAGGCTTTCCAATTTATCATACATGAATGTACTGGTTTGGCGTCGAGCGCACGACGTAGAGACCGGACAAGGCTTTCCAATTTATCATACATGAATGTACTGGTTTGGCGTCTAGCGCACGACGTAGACACCAGACTAGGCTTTCCAATTACATGGATGTACTGGTTTGGCGTCGAGCGGACGACGTAGAGACCAGACAAGGCTTTCCAATTTATTATACGTGAATGTACTGGTTTGGCGTCGAGCGCACGACGTAGAGACCAGACAAGGCTTTTCAATTTATCATACATGAATGTACTGGTTTGGCGTCGAGCGGATGACGTAGACACCAGACAAGGCTTTCCAATTTATCATACATGGATGTACTGGTTTGGCGTCGAGCGGACAACGCAGAGACCAGACAAGGCTTTCCAATTCGTTTACCATCACGTTTTCAGGGACGGTATAAAGTTCGTCTTCGCTTCCGATAATTAGTCGTTTTCAAAACACGTTATAATAAAAACGGTGTGACGGCTTTCTATGACTGTAAAGTCACATTCTATTATAACAAAATAGAAATATACTATCCCACCGTCAGTATTAGGCAGATGACAGATGTAACCCTTATCCCGCCTTCATCCCCCGTTTCCCCAAGTTATAATACCAATCAGTGATGTGCCGTCGACATTGTCAACTATCAAATAAATAGCAATGGCGTAATATTATGTATTCTGAAAAAACAAGTTTGTAAAACAATATTATTCTTTCCGTCAAATATACTCTGGTTTGAAAAATGGCATAGGTAATATTTTTACGAAAAAAGATTATAGGTGAGGGTTATAAATGTTCGTAAAAGACGACTGTGATATTTATGATTAAAAGGTTTTCATCGAGGGTTTTCACTTGTGAAACATTCGGACACCAGGTATTTACACCGGTACATTAAAAAATCTTTTTTAAATCGTTACATAAATGACTAGATATGGTTCTATTTCAAGCATAGACAAACTTAGTACAAATTAAATAAAAATAAATACCTAGTGAAAATTAAAGCAAACCTACAGCAGACTTTTTTTAGTGTCACATGTGAACAAGCAAGCAGGACCAACTGGTGGTAAGAATATACTCATAAGACAGTAAAAACGTGTTGCCCACTCTTCAGAACGAAGATGAAATGTCTCATGTGCCTATAATTTGTTACGACTTGCACGAGTTGTTGAGTGAGCAGGTGGCATATTTTAAGTGCCATTTTTAATACACTCACTTCACAAAGCAGCACACTACAGCACATACCACAAAGCTCAACTTACGGCCTCGCGTTTATTTTGAAAGTTATTGCACGCTACTCGGTTAACATAAAAAACGCTTGGACCTAGGGCCTTACGCTGGGCTTGGTTTATGGCCTCGCGATAAGATTTTTTATCAATTTGTAGTATTATCAAAAAGCACGCTTTTATAATGACTATTCTCTTATACTCGTAGTTCGAACTGTTGGATAGCTGTCGTTTTCTTTCTATTCAAAGGCTAAAATATCCTATATCTTGTTGTGTGTAAAAATTTATTTCACTCACTTCGCTCAGGACTACGGCCATACCACAAAGCTCAACGTATGGCCTCGCGTTAAGTTTTCAATGTTATTCTACGCGATTTACGAAAAATATGCATGGACCTACGGCTTTACGCTGAGCTTGGTCTATGGCCTCGCAATAAGATTTTTTTTATCAATTTGTAGTATTATCAAAAAGCACGCTTTTATGATGACAGTTCTCTAAAAGTACTAATACTTGCTTCAATGTGGACAGCAAAAGTGCCACTCTGTTGGATAGCTGTCGTTTTCTTTCTATTCAAAGAACTTAATTTCCTAAATCTTGTTATGTGTAAATTTTATTTCACTCCGCTCAGGACTACGGCTATACCACAAAGCTCAACGTATGGCCTCGCGTTAAGTTTTCAAAGTAATTCTACGCGATTCACGAAAAAAATGCATGGACCTACGGCCTTACGCTGAGCTTGGTCTATGGCCTCGCGATAAGATTGTCTGTATTGTGGTATTCCCAAAAAAACACGCTTTTATGATGACAGTTGTCTAAGCACGAATGCCTGCTTTAATAAAAATAATAACTATACAATCCATATTATGTGTATTTTTGAGCAAATTGCGTAAAAGTATAGCGGTCCGTGAGACCGTACTTCCATAGAAGTTTTACAAAAAACGACTTCCACGCAATTAGAGGTTAAAATTATGTGAAAATCTGTTGTTAGAATTAATGAAGTAGAACTTCACATATGATGCAAGAAAACTGGAATGAAGAGTTGAATTAATTTTAAAATGTTTGAAGTATGAAAAATAGGAAATCTATGGATGATGACCATCTAGCTCAACAGCGACCGTAGAAATGATTACATGCAGCTGAGAAGCGAATGTAAAATGACGAGAGTAGATAAGATGGAAAATTACAAAAACAGTCAGACTCACGCACCGAGGTTTCTATTTCATCATACCTATAGATATTTTTATGGTAGATGAAATGTTTGTGGAAACTTTATGTACAAGAGAGCGGCTAAATAAACATAGAATGTGCTAGCTACTTATCACCCCGCGCATATTGTAAAAGTCGACTGAGAGAAAGGGCTTCAGAATTTTTAATTGGCAATTTTTTGTCCATAGGTACTTCATGTACCAGAGGCTCTATTGACGTACATAAAGAGCATGAAGGAAAAAAAAATTACGCGCCCAGATGGAGTAGTAATCAAAACGTACTATGGGTGCCGGCTATGATACAATTTTGTAACTCACACACACATTCACACTTTTCTTCCAAATAGTCGTTCACGGCATGTGACATGGACAACATCTCTGTCATAAAATATCAGAAATAAAATAAATAACACAAAACATTAATAATTGTGCGGTGAAATTGTGCCGAAACCATGCCGCAAGCAAAACTACAAAGCTTGCTGGCATCACATTTTTCTGGTGAGTAGTAAACCGCTTGGTTTTTACAATTTTCGTGGTCAAATTTTTTGTAGAAAATTGTGTTGTTGATTTTAGTGATGTGAAGTAGTCGATGAAAAATAATACAGAATCGAGTCGTCGTTATAATTTTATTTCATTTATTTTTCGCAGTTTTCTATAAGATCCGGCGCAAAAACGTCAATGGGTACCAACATGCGGGAGAGACCAAAATTGGATTCCAACCAAATATAGCAGAATCTGCTCAGCTCATTTTAATAACAGTAATTATGAATTAACTGAAGCCCGCAGTAAAAGACTTCATAAAGATGCCTTCCAACCGAGAACCTATGTCACAAGGTAAATGAAAAACTAGTTTTTTCCATCCTCAGGAATCCATAATCTCTACCAGCTATCCAATCTGAAAAACAGCTGTATGTACGTTTATAACTCTGTGCAGTGTCTTATTGATATTATTAACTAGCCCCATACAAACTTTGGACCCCCGTTTCACCCCTTCAGGAGGTGAATTTTGAAAAATTATTTTTTAGTCAGCCCTAGATCTCACAAGGAAGCTAAGTGCCAAATTTAGAGTTTCTAGACTCAGTGGTTTGGGCTGCGAGTTGATTCTTAGTCAGTCAGCCATTCATTTATTCATTCAGTCAATCAGTTTCTTCTTTTATATATCTAGATTTGACTATTCGTAACGATGGCAAATAGTTGCTGATCTAGTTTTTCAGTTATTCTAAGAACTGTAAGATTTTTGTGCTTCGTTTAACAGTTAGGCAGACAGACCACACTGAACGAAGTATTGGTGTTATATTAGCTTCAGCATTATCTCTTTATCCAAATAATATATTTTCATTCTTACAGATTGATGAACAAGTGCTTCCCCCTCAGAACTCAACGATACATGCTTCCGAAGGTAGCTCAACATTGTCAGAAACAAAATTGAAGAGCAAAGGAAGAAAATAAAACAATCAACTATGGCATGTGTTATTCTATTACATTTTTAATTAGGCTACAAAACATTGTTTTACTTTTTATTGTTAATAATTTACATTGTAATAAATATTATGTCAATATCAATGGTGATTTACGAGAAAAGTAGGTGGTCAAAAGTTATTTTACACGTAATGTAAATACGTTATACAATAATTTAAATAGTTAAAAATATAAATTAAAAATTTGTTATGTATTTTTATTTGTTTATGTTTAATTTGACGTGGTCCTTGCAATTTTATATTTAATTCCGATAAGTGATAGATTTCATCCTCACCACCTGGACGTCTGATCTCCAACTAACGTACGTGGATAACGCTTTTACCGCTCACGTGCAAGGTGTGGAATGATCTCCCTCTCGAGGTGTTTCCTTTGCACAACAATTTAGGGTCCTTCAAAAGGCAAGTCTACAGACATGTCAAAGGCCTGCACCGTATCTGCTCCCCTAAGTTGCAAGATGTCCTAGACGACAGTGACCACCTACTATCAGGTGGGCCGTCTATCCCTGTGGGTCTCTCGGTAGTTCGCTCACTCTAGGAAATAAAAGATATATTTGTATGGAGAAGCAAAAAGACAAAATACCAAATGCCCAAAGAAGTAAGCAGTTCCCAATATTATTGCAAGTTGCAAATTGATCACCATTGTATATGAGAGGTTCGATAAATAAGTCCCGGAGCCATGTGATAAAATGTAAGTAAGTAATCGATAAATATACATCACATCACTATTTTCAAATTCAGCAACCATGAAGTTTCTTGTTTTTTACATGCCAAATAAAGACAAATAAATGTCGTACTTTATTGATATTTTGTTTTTAATTGGGCATATCATAACATAAATGTCTCTATCTTTTTCTAACGTAACGTATTCAAAGATGTGTAATAGAGTTAAAAGACAAACCCCGTCTCCCGCTTCCACCTACCCTCCCACCCCTCTGAGCGGCCGCATAGGTTTCGATACAAAATGGGCATGATTACTACTCCATCTGGGCGCGTAATATTTTTTTCCTTCATGATAAAGAGCCTTAAAATCGACACATTTATTTACAACACAAGTTTAGAGTCAAATTTAATGATCAACCTGTTGAAGATCCAAATAGAATGCCCATACAACAACATGGCCGCAACGGCGGCGGTAGAAAAAGGAGCAAACTAAGAAGAACCGCAGACCATAAAAAGATGAAAGTAAATTAAGATCACAGTCTAATGTCGCTGTATTCTACGTAACAGAGTCAGATCTAGCTGAAACTACCTGAGGTTCCGGTTTCCAGTTTCGGGCACTCGCCCGGCATACGCCAAAGTTTACCCGTAGAAGATTCCTTTCCTGGTTATAGCAGGTGCCCCTTCTAGTTTGGGCTGTTATGAACAATTTATTCTAACATATCTCCTTTGATACCAACAGAAGAGAAAACCCTGAATCAACCGCCAATACAACATCAAGAAGAAATAGGTGATCGTTCAGCAGCAACATCCCTAGAAACTATTTTAAAGAACAACATTTCGGTCCATCATGTGACCTGGCTTCTGTATGCAAGGTTGAAAGATGGTCCACGATCGTCTCAGCAGGTCGGTCTACGACGTTCACATCCACTGTACAAACGCCTCACTAACTCTTCCACGATCATGTCCTCAATATGCAACGTGCAACTTAGAGTGTGAGGAGGCTGAGTATATCGATACAAATTATGCCTCGTTTCACGCGGCCTGCATCTAGGATGCGAAATTCGAGGCCAGTTTTGTCTTGGTCCAGATTCCTAAAGCTTTTCTGCAAAATCTCTGTAGGAACTGGGTTCCTCTAATTGTACAGGGTTTTTTTGTGTAAATGTATTCGTTGACCGATTGGTCCACAGGACGTTTTTGTTCGAACAAAAACGGCCGATGGACCTACATTTACACAAAGATACCCTGTTCAATTAGAGGAATCCAGCACAGAGATTTTACAGAAAAGATTGAGGAATCTGAACCATAACAAGATTGGGCTGGACTTTCTCATCCTAGATACACGCCGCATAAAACGAGGCATGACTTATTTCGATATACATTTCCTCCTTACACACTTAGTTCTAGCCGCATTATGTGCATAAACGTGAAAATTATGATCAAGCGCTTGTACAACGAACATATTGTCGCACATTAGAAAAGACTATTGTGGATTTTGGCCATCCATCGACTTTGCATGCAGATGTAATATTTAAAGATGGATCAAAATCTTTTTTTCTACAACAGTTTCGAACGATATTTGCTGCTGAATAATCATCTAATGTTTTAAACATTTTATTGGAGGTCGGCTCATGATTTTTCACCACTGTTATAAATGTATATATATCGGTGTAAAATGACCGCAACAGGTCAAACGAGAAGGGGCACCTGCTAGGATCTAACCAGAAGAGGAACCTCCTAGGGCCACACTTTGGGGCATGCCGGGCGAGTGCCCGGAAACTAGAAATCAGAATCTCAGGTAAGTTTCAGCTAGTTCTGGCTCTGCTACGAAGGAAGGATACAGCGACATTAGATTGTGTTCTTAAGTCACTTTCATCTTTTTATGGTCTGAGCCACGATTATAGATCCTTTTAGGTTTGTTCCTTTCTCTACCGCCGCCGCGGCCATATTTTGGTTTTGGGATTCTAGTTGGATCTTTCTTCGCCATTCTCTAAACATTGTGTTGGAAGTGAAAAGTGACTTATAAGGATTTTTAATTTTGAGGAAACAAGTTGTCTACCCTAATAAATATGCAGCCAAGAACAAGCCCTTGTTGGTATATGACTATTGCGAGAAATGGACACAAAGGAAACTGGGGTATTGAGTTGAGGTTCTAGTGGACTGGGTTACGGGGACTATGGCGCCTGTCCGATAAATAAGAAGCCAAAAATGGGCAGACGGTGACTAGCCAACTCAACATTACGGGCCCCCGAAAACAGCTGTGCGAACGGAGCTGTTAGGGTGCAATATTTACTGAGCGGCTGTATGGTGGAAAGATGCCCATGGACTTTAAACGACGATCACGCGATTCCTGAGTGTTAAGCATCACGTGCTCACTCGCCATTTCACAGGCACGTCCACTCTTCGAGCATAAAGCTCTTGCGACTCCACTCTGGCCAGCCAACCAAGGCAAGCCAGAGGTGGGGTTCTGTTCCTCGTCAGTATTCCCTCCAACTGGCCGGTGAATGCAAGCCGAATATGAGGAACAGGGCTTTTTCCCGGGAGTAGTTGTACGACCTAAGTCTTATAGTCGAACATACCGATAAGGATTTTTTTAATGCTCCAATACTCGTACATAATACTAACAATATTAAAATTATACATCAACTCAATCTGAAGAATTTTTTATAATGTGGACAGAGATATTTTAATCGTATTAAAAAAATGTTCTCTTACAAGTTGTTTGATAAATCTAAAGTTACATGAAATCAACACACAAAATCATTTATTGGTAATATTTCTTGTAAAAAAATAATTACCTAACATAAATTTGTGAGTGGTTGACCAAAAAGGGACCTCAGAGAAAATTATTTTATTTCGAGTAAATCGCGTTTGAAGTTTCGTGTAGAGGCAGTTTTGCTGCCAAAGGCAAACTGCCTCGGCTCACGAAAAAAATCATAAAAATAACACTACGGTACCTAAAAATATTCTGGTTAGACCAAAACAAAGCTAAAAGACCACAGATTGAAAAATTCGAAAAAAAAAACGGTTTCCAATTCCTCCAGGTCCCTTTTTGGTCAACCACTCACATTTATCCTAATGTTTCGCGATCTAAACAGTTTTAAGTACAAAAACGGTTAAACCGCTTCTGAAAGGGAAACGTGATTACTGTCGATTCAATAGCTCTTGAGTTTCATCATACCACCGGAATACGTCAACCGCTGCCGCAAAAATTTGCATTCGAATCGGCCTGGTTTTTACTTTTTTATTTTTCTTCTTCTCCCCTTTTAAATATATATTTATATAATTAAAATGAAAGATAGCGAGAACAGAAATTTAAAATATAGAGTAAACAAGTCAAGTAGCCTACAAACTCAAGGAAGGCATCAATTGGTTAGGTAGGGTATGTTTGTGTACAGTCACCACTAACCAGGTGGCTACCTGTTGCAATCTTTCAGCCTACAATGCCTAGGTATAGGTATTTTTATAGTAGATGAAATTTTTGTAAAATTTTATTTACAAGAGAGAGTCTGAATAAACATAGAGTGTGCTAGCTGCTTACCATCCCGCGCATATTGTAAGAAACGACTGAGGGAAAAGGCTTCAAAGGCTAATTATTTTTAATTGGCAATTTTTGTCCATACTTCATAAACCAGAGGCTCTATTGACGTACGTAAACAGCCTTAAAATCACTTTTCATTTCCAACACATAGACATAGAGTCGAATTTAATGATCAACTTGTTGAAGATCCAAATAGAATGTCAATACCAAAATATCGCCACAACGTCGGCGGTAGAAAAAGGAGCATACCTAAAAGAACTTATAATCGTGGTGCAGACCATAAATAGATGAAAGTAAATTAAGATCACAATCTAATATCGCTGTATCCTACGTAACAGAGCCAGAACTAGCTGAAATTGAACCTGAGGTTCCAGTTTCCAGGCATTCGCCCGGCATGCGTCAAAGTTTGGCCCTAGAAGATTCCTTCTCTGGTTAGGTCATAGTAGGTGCCCCTTCTAGTTTGGCCCGTTGCGAACAATTTATTCTGTCATTTCTCCTTTATACCACCAGAAAAAGAAAATCCTAAATCAACCGCCAATACAACATCAAAAAGATATAGGTGATCGTTCAGCAGCAGCTTCCATAGTAACTATTTCAAACAACAAGAGTTCGGTCCATACTTCGACCTTGCTTCTTTATGCAAGGTTGAAAGACGGACAAAATCCACGATCGTCTCAGCAGGTCTGCGACGTTCACATCCGTTGTACAAACGCCTCACCAACTCTCCCACGTCCATGCTCTCAATATGCAACGTGCCACTCAGCGTGGAAGGACGCAGAGTATATCGATACAAATTATGCCTCGTTTCGCGCGGCTTGCATCTAAGATGCGAAAGTTGAGGCCAGTCTTGCCTTGGTCCTGACTCCTACAGCTTTTCTGCAAAATCTCTGTAGAAACTGGGTTCCTCTAATTGTATAGAGTTTTTTTGTGTAAATGTATTCGTTGACCGATTTTGTCTTGACTGATCGATTTTGTCTTGATTGGTCCATAGAACGTTTTTGTTCCAACAAAAACGGCCGATGGACCTACATTTACACAAAGATACCCTGTTCAATTAGAGGAATCTAGCACAGAGATTTTACAGAAAAGATTGAGGAATCTGGACAATAACAAGATTGGCCTGGACTTTCTTATCCTAGATACACGCCGCATAAAATGAGCATGATTTATCTCGATACACATTTCCTCCTTACACACTTAGTTCTAGCCGCATTATGTGCATAAACGTGAAAATTATGATCAAGCGTTCGTACAACGAACATGGTTGTCGCAGATCGGAAAAGACTATAGTGGATTTTGGCCATCCATCGACCTTGCATGCAGATGTAATGTTTTTTTATACCACAGTGTCTAACGATAATTACTGCTAAATAATCATCTAATATTTTCGTCATTGTATTGGCGGTCGGCTCAAAAATTTTCACTACTGGTATAAAAGTACATACTCGTATATCATTGTAAAATGACCGCAACAGGTCAAACGAGAAGGGGCACCTGGTAGGATCTAACCAGAAGAGGAACCTCCTAGGGCCACACTTTGGTGCATGCCGGGCGAGTGCCCGGTAACTAGAAACCGAAATCTCAGGTAAGTTTCAGCTAGTTATGGCTCTGCTGCGAAGGAAGGATACAGCGACATTAGATTGTGTTCTTAAGTCACTTTCATCTTTTTATGGTCTGAGCCACGATTATAGATGCTTTTAGTTTTGCCATTCCCTAAACTTTGTGTTGGAAGTGAAAAGTTATTTTAAAGAATTTTTAATTTTGAGAAAACAAGTTGTCTACCCTTATAAATATGCAGCCAAGAACAAGCCCAGGTTGGTATAGGACTATTGCGAGAAATGGACACTAAGGATATTGGGGTATTGAGTTGAGGTGCTAGTGGACTGGGTTACGGGGACTATGGCGCCTGCCCGATAAATAACAAGCAAAAAATGGGCAGACGGTGACTAGCCAACTCAACATTACGGGCCACCGAAAACAGCTGTGCGAACGGAGCTGTTAGGGTGCAATATTTACTGAGTGGCTGTATGGTGGAAAGATGCCCAAGGACTTTTAACGGCGATCACGCGATTCCTGAGTGTTAAACGAGCCCACTCGCCATTTCACAGGCACGTCCACCCTTCGAGCATAAAGCTCTTGCGACTCCACTCTGGCCAGCCAACCAAGGCAAGCCAGAGGTGGGGTTCTGTTCCTCCTCAGTATTCCCTCCAACTGGCCGGTGAATGCAAGTCGGAGATGAGGAACAGGGCTTTTTCCCGGGAGTACTCGGGTCCGTGGGGTCGCTACTCCCCAACAGCTCGCCACAAGCTGCCCTGCGGTTTATTATCATTAGTTGTACGGTCTTTAACTTGAGCTCAAAAGTAAAAATGTATATATTCATTAATTTGTTTACATATATATATGTATATATAAATCTGTAAATTCTCTGGTCAGTATACTCCACGCTTTACGATTTTTCGTCACTATTTGCGTTACTTCGTGTAACCTTTTTGCGCAAATTTTACGTCACATCGGTCAAAATTGGCGGCCTCGCCCAAATGTTCCAAAAATACGAGTCTGATCTTCATGGTTTTCATCGAGGGTTTTCACTTGCACGCACACATTAAAACATTCGGAACACCAAATATTACACCGGTATATTTAAAAACTATTTTAAAATCTTTACATAATATACTAGATATGGTTCCGTTTCAAGTTTGAATATAAAGTTGTACAAAATACAAAATACAATATAAAGTTGTACAAAAAATACAAACTTAGTACAAATGAAATAAAAATATATACCTAGTGAGAGTTAAAGCAACCCTTCAGGAGTTATTAGACAACAAAAACGCGTTGCCCACTCTTAAGAACGAAGATGGAATGTCTCATGTGCATATAAATTGAATCTTACGACTTGCACGAGTTGATGAATGATCAGGTGGTGGTGCGTGGCATATTTTAAGTATTTTCCTTTACCACGTGCCATTTTCAATAAACTCACTTCACAAAGCAGTGCACTACAGCCCATACCACAAAGCTCAACTTACGGCCTCGCGTTAATTTTGAAAGTTGTTGTACGCTACTCGGTTAACATAAAAAACGCTTGGACCTACGGCCTTACGCTGGGCTTGGTTTATGGCCTCGCGATAAGATTTCTTATCAATTTGTATTAGTTTCAAAAAGCATGCTTTTATGATGACAGTTCTCTTATAGTACAAAAGCTTGCTTCAATGTGGACTGTAAAAGTGCCAGTCTGTTGGATACCTATTGTTTTCTTTCTATTCAAAGGCTGAAACTTCCTATATCTTGTTGTGTGTAAAAATTTATTTCACTCACTTCGCTCAGGACTACGGCCATACCACAAAGCTCAACGTATGGCCTCGCGTTAAGTTTTCAATGTTTTTCAATGTTGAAAAAAATGCATATGGACCTACGGCTTTACGCTGAGCTTGGTCTATGGCCTCGCGATAAGATTTTTTAATCAATTTGTAGTATTAAAAAAACACGCTTTTATGATGACAGTTCTTTTAGTACTAATACTTGCTTCAATGTGGACAGTAAAAGTGCCAGTCAGTTGGATAGATGTCGTTTTGTTTCTATTCAAAGACCTTAATTTCCTAAGTCTTGTTATGTGTAAATTTTATTTCACTCCACTCAGGACTCCGGCCATACCACAAAGCTCAACTTATGGCCTCGCGTTAAGTTTTCAAAGTTATTCTACGCGATTCACGAAAAAAATGCATGGACCTACGGCCTTACGCTGAGCTTGGTCTATGGCCTCGCGATAAGATTATCTGTATTGTGGTATTCCCAAAAAAGCACGTTTTTATGATGACAGTTCTCTAAGCACGAATGCCTGCTTTAATAATAATAATAACTATATTATCCATATTATGTGTATTTTGAGCAAATTGCGTAAAAATATAGCGGTCCGTGAGACCGTACTTCTATAGAAGTTTTACAAAAAACGACTTCCACGCAATTAGAGGTTAAAATTATGTGAAAATCTGTTGTTAGAATTAATGAAGTAGAACTTCACATATGATGCAAGAAAACTGGAATGAAGAGTTGAATTAATTTTAAAATGTTTGGTTCATGGATGAGAAGTATGAAAAATAGGAAATATATGGATGATGACCATCTAGCTCAACAGCGACCGTAGAAATGATTACATGCAGCTGAGAAGCGAATGTAAAATGACAAGAGTAGATAAGATGGAGAATTACAAAAACAGTCAGACTCGCGCACCGAGGTTTCTATTTAATCATACCTATAGATATTTTTATGGTAAGTAGATGAAATTTTTGTGGAAACTTTATGTACAAGAGAGCGGCTAAATAAACATAGAATGTGCTAGCTGCTTATCACCCCGCGCGTATTGTAAGAGTCGACTGAGAGAAAGGGCTTCAGAATTTTTAATTGGCAATTATTTTGTCCATACTTCATGTACCAGAGGCTCTATTGACGTACATAAAGAGCCTAAAAATCGACACATTTATTTACAACGCAAGTTTAGAGTCGAATTTAATGATCAACCTGTTGAAGATCCAAATAGAATGCCCATACAACAACATGGCCACAACGGCGGCGGTAGAAAAGGGAGCAAACTAAAAAGAACCTATAATCGTGGTGCAGAACATGAAAAGATGAAAGTAAATTAAGATCACAGTCTAATGTCGCTGTATCCTACGTAACAGAGTCAGATCTATGTAGGTAAAACTACCTGAGGATCCGGTTTCCAGTTTCCAGGCACTCCCACGGCATGCGCCAAAGTTTAGCCGTAGAAGATTCCTCTCCTGGTTAGGTCATAGCATAGTTTGGGCCGTTGCAAACAATTTATTTTGACATATCTCCTTTGATACCACCAGAAGAGAAAATCCTGAATCAACCGTCAATAAAACATCAAGAAGAAATAGGTGATCGTTCAGCAGCAACTTCCCTAGAAACTATTTCAAACAACAACATTTCGGTCCATCCTGTGACCTTGCTTCTGTATGCAAGGTTGAAAGATGGTCCACGATCGTCTCAGCAGGTCGGTCTACGACGTTCACATCCGCTGTACAAACCCCTCACTAACTCTTCCACGTTCATGCCATCAATATGCAACGTGCAACTTAGCGTGTGAGGAGGCTGAGTATATCGATACAAATTATGCCTCGTTTCACGCAGCCTGCATCTAGGATGCCAAAGTCGAGGCCAGTCTTGTCTTGGTCCAGATTCCTAAAGCTTTTCTGCAAAATTTCTGTAGAAACTGGGTTCCTCTAATTGTTCAGGGTTTTTTTGTGTAAATGTATTCGTTGACCGATTTTGTCTAGACTGATCTATTTTGTCTTGATTGGTCCACAGGACGTTTTTGTTCGAACAAAAACGGCCGATGGACCTACATTTACACAAAGATACCCTGTTCAATTAGAGGAATACAGCACAGAGATTTTACAGAAAAGATTGAGGAATCTGGAAATAACAAGATTGGCCTGGACTTTCTCATCCTCGATACACGCCGCATAAAACGAGGCATGATTTATTTCGATATACATTTCCTCCTTACACACTTAGTTCTAGCCGCATTATGTGTTCGTCCAACGAACATGGTTGTCGCAGATCAGAAAAGACTATTGTGGATTTTGGCCATCCATCGACCTTGCATGCAGATGTAATGTTCAAAGATGAATCGAAATCTTTTTTTCTATAACAATTTCGAACGATAATTGCTGCTGAATAATCATCTAATGTTTTTAACATTTTATTGGCGGTCGGCTCATGATTTTTCACCACTGGTATAAAAGTACATATATCGGTGTAAAATGACTGCAACAGGTCAAACGAAAAGGGGCACTTGCTAGGATCTAACCAGAAGAGGAATCTCCTAGGGCCACACTTTAGTGCATGCCGGGCGAGTGCCCGGAAACTAGAAACCGGAATCTCTGGTAAATTTAAATTATTATTATTTAAATTTAAATTTAAAAAGTGGTTACTATCTTTAGATTATGATCAGACAAAATCCATCTTAACCTAAATTATACATACTAACCTAAATTTTACTCCTTCTTGCAAGCACTTACACTTATACCGCTACACATCTCATACACACACAACACACTTTATACACGTTCACACAACACACACACATACACTCACCACAATATACACACAAAACCCACATTATATACTTACTTACTTACATTAATGATTCCTAGTTACATAATAACTTCTGTTCATTGTTTTTGGCAAAAAATCATTAATAATAGAGACAACAGACCACTGACACTCATCACACAGGTTTTAACCTAGTTTGAGTTTCAGGGGACCGCCGTTCAATTAGTAAATTAATTACCCTTTTAAGTTCCATTTTGTTAAATCTCCAATTGTGGAACTGGCTCAAATAAACATTTATTATTATTATTTCAGTTAGTTCTGGCTCTGCTACGAAGGAAGGATACAGTGACATTAGATTACGTTCTTAAGTCACTTTCATCTTTTTATGGTCTGAGCCACGATTATAGATCCATTTAGCTTTGTTCCCTTCTCTAGCGCCGCCGCGGCCATATTTTGGTTTTGGCATTCTGTTTGGATCTTCCTTCGCCATTCTCTAAACATTGTGTTGGAAGTGAAAAGTGATTTATAAGGATTTTTGCGACTCCACTCTGGCCAGCCAACCAAGGCAAGCCAGAGGTGGGGTTCTGTTCCTCCTCAGTATTCCCTCCAACTGGCCGCCGGTGAATGCAAACCGGAGATGAGGAACAGGGCTTTTTCCCGGGAGTACTCGGGTCCGTGGGGTCGCTACTCCCCAACAGCTCGCCACAAGCTGCCCTGCGGTTTATTATCATTAGTTGTACGACCTAAGTCTTATAGTCAAACATACCGATAAGGATTTTTTTAATGCTCTAATACATAATACCAACAATATTAAAATTATACATCAACTCAATCTGTAGAATATTTTATAATGTGGACAGAGATATTTTGATCGTATTTAAAAAAATATAATTAATATACTCTTACAAGTTGTTTCATAAATCTTTAGTTACATAAAATCAACACACAAAATCATTTATTGGTAATATTTCTTGTTAAAAAATATTTACCTAACATAAATTTGTGAGTGGTTGACCAAAAAGGGACGTTAGGGAAAATTATTTGATTTAGAGTAAATCGCTCTTGAAGTTTCGTGTAGAGGCAGTTTTGCTGCCAAAGGCAAACTACCTCGGCTCACAAAAAAAAATATCATAAAAATAACACTACGGTACCTAAAAATATTCTGGTTAGACTTAAACAAAGCTAAAAGAACACAGATTTAAAAATCGAAAACAAAAACGGTTTCCAATCCCTCCAGGTCCCTTTTTGATCAACCACTCACATTTATTCTAATGTTTCGCAATCTAAACAGTTTTCAGTACAAAAACGTATGAGCCGCTTCTGAGAAGGAAAAGTGATTACTGTCGATTCAACAATAATTATTTTAATCTTAGACAAAAGGAAAATAATAACTTAACTATTATAAAAAGTAACAAACAAAAATATTCAGGCCACCGCAAGAAAAGTTATAGCAAGTCATCAAGATTAAAACTATGTCAAATTGCAAATTGTCTGCTCAACAACTGCAATAGCAGACGCGTCACTTTAAATAAGTAATTAGGTTAAGCTTATTTTATGTTGTTAATTTAATCTATCAGTTTGTTTCTTTATTTTAATTTACCTACTTTCACTCGAGGGCTGATTTGTTATGACAAGTGGTACCTGAGATACAAGTATTAAGTTACTTAGTTTAGGTATCTTCGTCATTATTAATCCGAGTTCGTATTAACTTTTAGGCTAAGTGAATATGTAATTAGACTAAGTTTTATAAAGAAATAAATTTATCTTATCTTATCTTATCTTAATAGCTCTTGTGTTTCATTATACCACCGGAATACGTCAACCGCTGCAGAACGTAGAGCACCGCAAAAATTTGCATTCAAATCGGCCTGGTTTTTACTTTTTTATTTTTCTTCTTCTCCCCTTTTAAATATATATTTATATAATTTAAATGAAAGATAGCGAGAACAGAAATTTAAAATAAAGAGTAAACAAGTCAAGTAACCTACAACTCAAGGAAGGAAACAATCGGTTAGGTAGGGTATGTTTGTATACATATACTATAGGCAGTCACCACTAACCACTTTCAAACTACAATGCCTATAGGTATTTTTATGGTAGATGAAATTTTTTTCAAACTTTATTTACAAGAGAGAGTCTGAATAAACATAGAGTGTGCTAGCTGCTTATCATCCCGCGCATATTGTAAGAGTCGACTGAGGGAAAAGGCTTCAGAGGCCAATCATTTTTAATTGGCAATTTTTTGTCCATACTTCATGAACCAGAGGCTCTATTGACGTACGTAAACAGCCTTAAAATAACTTTTCATTTACAATACAATGTTAGAGTCGAATTCAATGATTAACCTGTTGAAGATCCAAATAGAATGTCAATACCAAAACATCGCCGCAACGGCGGCGGTAGAAAAAGGAGCAAACCTTAAAGAACCTATAATCGTGGTGCAGACCATAAATAGATGAAAGTAAATTAAGATCACAATCTAATATCGCTGTATCGTACATAACAGAGCCAGAACTAGCTGAAATTGAACCTGAGGTTCCAGTTTCCAGGCTGTCGCCCAGCATGCGTCAAAGTTTGGCCCTAGAAGATTCCTCTTCTGGTTAGGTCATAGTAGGTGCCCCTTCTAGTTTGGGCCGTTGCGAACAATTTATTCTGTCATATCTCCTTTATACCACCGGAAGAGAAAACCCTGAATCAACCGCCAATACAACATCAAGAAGATATGGGTGATCGTTCAGCAGCAGCTTCCATAGAAACTATTTCAAACAACAAGAGTTCAGTCCATACTTCGACCTTGCTTCTTTATGCAAGGTTGAAAGGCGGACAAAATCCACGATCGTCTCAGCAGGTCTGCGACATCCACATCCGCTGTACAGACGCCTCACCAACTCACCCACGTCCATGCTCTCAATATGCAACGTGCAACTCAGCGTGGAAGGAGGCAGAGTATATCGATACAAATTATGCCTCGTTTCGCGCGGCTTGCATCTAGGATGCGAAAGTTGAGGCCAGTCTTGTCTTGGTCCAAACTCCTAAAGATTTTCTGCAAAATCTCTTTAGAAACTGGGTTCCTCTTATTGTACAGGGCTTTTTTGTGTAAATGTATTCGTTGACCGATTTTGTCTTGCCTGGTCGATTTTGTTTTGATTGGTCCATAGGACGTTTTTGTTCCAACAAAAACGGCCGATGGACCTACATTTACACAAAGATACCCTGTTCAATTAGAGGAATCTAGCACAGAGATTTTACAGAAAAGATTGAGGAATCTGGACAATAACAAGATTGGCCTGGACTTTCTCATCCTAGATACACGCCGCATAAAACGAGGCATGACTTATTTCGATATACATTTCCTCCTTACACACTTAGTTCTAGCCGCATTATGTGCATAAACGTGAAAATTATGATCAAGCGTTCGTACAACGAACATGGTTGTCGCAGATCGGAAAAGACTATAGTGGATTTTTGCCATCCATCGACCTTGCATACAGATGTAATGTTCATAGATGGAGCAAAATCTTTTTTTATACCACAGTTTCGAACGATAATTGCTGCTAAATAATCATCTAATATTTTCGTCATTGTATTGGCGGTCGGCTCAAAAATGTTCACCACTGACATAAAAGTGTATATCGGTGTAAAATGACCGCAACGGATCAAACGAGAATGGGCACCTGGTAGGACCTAACCAGAAGAGGAACCTCGTAGGGCCACACTTTGGGGCATGCCGCGCGAGTGCCAGGAAACTAGAAACTGGAATCTCAGGTAAGTTTCAGCTAAATCTGGCACTGTTACGAAGGTAGGATACAGCGACATTAGATTGTGTTCTTAAGTCACTTTCATCTTTTTATGGTCTGAGCCACGATTATAGAAACTTTTGGGTTTGTTCCTTTCTCTACCGCTGCCACGGCCATGTTTTGGTTTTAGCATTCTAATTGGTCTCTGCCTACCCCGACGGGAAAGAGGCGTGATGTTATGTATGTATGTATTCTAATTGGATCTTCCTTCGCCATTCTCCAAACATTGTGTTGGCAGTGAAAAGTGATTTAAAAGGATTTTTAATTTTAAGGAAAAAAGTTGCATACCCTAATTATATTATGTTTATTATGCAGGCAAGAACAAGCCCCGGTTGGTATAGGACTTTTGCGAGAAATGGACACAAAAGAAACTGGGGTATTGAGATGAAGTGCTAGTGGACTGGATTACGGGAACTATGGCGCCTGCCCAATAAATAACAAGCAAAATGGGCAGACGGGGACAAGCCAACTCAACATAATGGGCCCCCGAAAACAGCTGAGCGAACGTAGCTGCTAGGGGGCAATATTTACTGAGCGGCTGTATGGTGGAAAGATGCCCATGGACTTTAAACGACGATCACGCGATTTCTGAGTGTGTAGCATCACGTACCCACTCGCCATTTCACAGGCACGTCCACCCTTCGAGCATTAAGCTCTTGCGACTCCACTCTGGCCAGCCAACCAAGGCAAGCCAGAGGTGGGGGTTCTGTTCCTCCTCAGTATTCCCTCCAAATGGCCGGTGAATGCAAGCCGGATATGAGGAACAGGGCTTTTTCCCGGGAGTACTCGGGTCCGTGGGGTCGCTACTCCCCAACAGCTCGCCACAAGCTGCCCTGCGGTTTATTATCATTAGTTGTATGACCTTGGAAAACCTTATCCATAGTCGAACAATAAGGACAATATTAAAATTTTATATCAACTCAATCTGTAGAATATTTGGACAGAGATATTGTGCTCCTATTTACAAAAAATTCTCATAATTAATGTACCTACTCTTACAGGTTGTTACATAAATCTTTAGTCACGTTAGTCACAATAAACAGTTATTAGGTAGGGTATTTTTGTATACGTATTCGCAGTCACCACTAACCAACTGTTGCTACCTTTCGTCTGCGTAATAAGTCTCAAGACTAGACCAGTAGGTCAAGTATGCGCAGACTAAACCACCACCGGTTCAGCACGAGCCTCTAGATAATGTTTTTGACATATAATTTTCATTATGAAATAAAATTTATTACTATATAAGATACTTAGTTGGTTATAATGTTTTCTTATCTATTAAAGCGTATACTTTCCACTTTTTATAAACCCTATGGGCAAAACTTAAATTTACTGCTAATATCCGTAGTCTTGTTATTTTAATACTTATCACGTTATAAGTCTAAACTTTATTGTACTGTACACTAGTTAGCGACCGCAGTATGATGACAAATATATTACACAAATAGAAGCTGCGGCCTATCTTCTGAGGAAGGTTCTCTTAGTTGCCTTTCACGACACCCTCGAGGGAAAATAGGGTAGTACTATTCTTTTCCGTTACTATACGGACAATATACTAAGCAAGTAATTCTTCTATGAGTTTCTCAGTGATCGAAAACAACGTGTTAAGATTGATCAGCAACTCTGTGAAGATATGAATATTAATTTTGGGGTTCCACAGAGGAGCGTTCTCGGTCCGACGTTGTTTTTAATTTACATCAAGGAATTATGTAAGATGGAAATCACTCAGGGTAACATTTTCTCGTATGCAGATTATTGCGGATGATACTGCTCTTGCTATTTATGGTGACTCCTGGAAAGATGTTCGTATACATGCTGAAAAAGGTTAATCTAAAACTGCTCTTTGGCTCAAAATAAACTTGCCCTAAACCTAACTTTAAATACTTCAAAAACGAATACACAACGTGTTAATGGAATAAGTGAAACCCCAACTGATTTTTATTAAAATAAATCCATTCCCGTAAAAAAAAAACTTTGAAAAAGATTTCTCTTTCTAGATATCGTTATTTTAAAGTTTCATCGTTGTTCTAGTATAACTATTTTCTCAGTTTCGCTTATTCCGTTAACATAAAACCCTTAGAACTTAATTGAGAGATCTCAAAGATCGCTTTTAAAAGTTATGTATTTTAAACCTTATTTTTAACCTTACCAACTCTTGAACTTTATAGTCCTTGCAACCTACTACGAGTAACAGTCAGACAATTATACATCATGCACACTATCTTAAGATTACATAAGACCACAAACTTTAATCCTGAGCTATTAAATAAAAGAAGAAATAATATAGTAATTTCTTCTAATATTGTCTGAACATCTTTTGCTACTAGACAATGTGTACGGCTATCATGTTATCTCTACAAGAAAATAAATAAAAATCTTAAAATCAACCCAATATGACATACCATGAGTGTAAAATTACATTGTCCTAATGGCTTAAGACCAATGTCTTGATGAAACAGAAAGACTATTGGTAATAATTTGTTAATTTATTTTCGGTCCTAATTTGCCTCACAAATACTCCATAGTACACTTTCACACAGTCACACACACAAACAAACCTCACCGTACGTTGATAGTTTTTGCAAATCGTATAATTCCTTTTGTTTTAGTTTATTTTATGTTAATTTTAGTTTTTTCTTGTTTAAAATTTTAACTTACTTCGTCTAATAGATTTGCTGTAAGAGAAAGAGCGGGCTCCTCCAACACGAGCATTGTTTGCTCAACGGAGTAGTTCCAAGTAAAATGTATTCTAAACTAAAGCCCGCGTCACACAGAGGCGGTAGCGGAAGCGTTCCTAGGCCGTTATTTTTTGTAAAGTAGGTATAAGTTCTTATGCACCCTGTCACATTGAAAAGCGGTCGCGGCGCGGTATTTTGTTCCCGCCAAACCGCCCCGGACCGCTTTCGCAATCATACCGCCTCTGTCTGACTTGAGCTTAAGTTGTTACCGACCGAAATAAATTTTATTATTTATTTATTTAACTTAATATACTATATTTACACAATCAAGAACTTATGATAAGCAAAATTAATGATAATTTTAATTAACTGTTTTGTTGTATTCGCGACACAATGTGGATGTTATGTTTATAAAAAGCTTTGGATGCCTTTTTGATGCATTGACTAAGAATATAAGAATAAGTGATCATATGGATATGGGAACTGATTCAGAGTAGGCGCAGAGTATGGATATGAAGTTTTTTTAGATTATTTAAAGAAGATTATTTTTTTTTTACAAAAGGTGAAACAGGAAGGATGAAATTGACAATGAGTGGTTTGTATTGTAAGAGAATGATAAAGATTGACTCTGGTCTGCCAAGGCAAGCCAGAGGTGGGGTTATGTTCCTCATCAAAATTCACTCCAACTGGCCGGTGAAGGCAAGCCGGAGATGAGGATCAGGGCTTTTTCTCGGGAGAACACGGGTCCGTGGGGTCGCTACTCCCCAACAGCTCGCCACAAGCTGCCCTGCGGCTTATTATCATTATTTTTACGGTATATTTTATTATAAAAACGGTTCAACAGCTTCTGAGAAATATACAATGAATCTAAAAAACTGTCGATTCAATAGTTCTTGAGTTTCATTTCATTGAAGATATGCCTCCTCAAAAATCTGCATAGCAAATTGGTCTGGCTTTTACTTTTTCCTCTTCTCCCCTTTTCAGTATGTATTTATAGGTATATAATTGAAATAAAAGATAGCGACAACAAGTCAAGTAACCTACAAACTCAAAAACAATCGTTTAGGTAGGGTATGTTTGTATAGGTATACGCAATCCCCACTAAGAATTCAACAGGTGGCAACCTGTTGCAATCTACCGTCTGAGTTATAAGTCGCAAGACTAGATCAGTAGGTCAAGCATGCGCACCGTGACTTGGCGAGTCTTTACAGACTAAACCACCGGCTCATAACAAGCCCCTAGGTAAAAATATATCTAAGGCCAAATGTCACTTTTTGACTCATAATGTATGAAGCAAACGTCACATATCTCGCGCGAGTGAATGAAATGCGTTTATCTAAGGGCTCATGCTACCGCGGCAGACTAAACCGCTTATGTCTTCTCGCGTCCATACATAAAAGACAGACAGACAGACAGACGGACAACAAAGTGATCCTATAAGGGTTCCGTTTTTTTCTTTTGAGGTACGGAACCCTAAAAGTGATACTTGCGTCCGACTCGACCCAGTTGCGGTGCGCATCTTAGCCCGGCTAGTTAAAAAAAGTTTATGAACGCTCCGTGGGCGAATCAAAGCTAGTTTGACCCAAGTCAAAAACGGCCGGAGTAATATTGATGTTATAGTCAAAGTCCGATACACAGTCTCTTCGCGGAAGGACTGGTTTATCCTAGGTTTGGCCAAAGCCATCAGGCAATCCCCGAAATACATTTCAATAATTTCGCCCTTTGCCTGAAGTATTTTTAGTCAAACCCAGGAGCTCCTAACTTTTCAGTCAAACGTCGAAAGTAAATTATTCTGTTTCGGTTTTGGCCTAGTCAATCCTAGAAGCGACTGCAAAACTCGGTCAAACGTTGATCTGAGCATGTTTAAACAGGTTCATAATGTCTCTTTAGGTTAGGTTTAGGTTAGGTTAGGTTTTTTTTTTTTTTTTTTTTTTATGTTCATTTGTATCCTCTGACATGGGATCAGAGACTTTTTCAAACGAACACGGTCTTGAGAGCATGCATTTATTTTTTTGTCCATAATAGGTTTTTGGTGTTGCAGGGCTCCGGATTTTCGTACGGGAGCCCTGGCAACGACAAGGGATCTGCGTATTGTTACAGTATATTTTAAATTTCATGCGAAGTTAGAAGGAAGACAGTAGAAGGGTTACAAATTTTGTTTTTACAATATTGATCGTATTGCTAATTACATTTTCATTATATTCTAATTATTGGTATATTTTAATATATTTAACACTAACTTTTATTTCTTTTTATCACAATTTTAGCTATATTCTTGCAAAAATCAATAAATTTTTCAATGTCCTTTCCCATCATTATTTCTTTTATATTTTCCTTCACAACTTTCACGTTTAATTCTTGTTCAATGTTATATCTTTCCTTCGCAAATGATGGGCACTCAAATAGGATGTGTGGGACAGATTCTGCTATATCTGAGTCACAGACACATGATGGGCTCCCCTTACACTTGAAGCGATTCAAGTATTCGGAGAACCCACCATGTCCTGTCATAATTTGTGTCGTCACATTATTTATCGTGATCTTCCTTACGAGTCTATATGCCGTTGCTGCGTCGGGGAAGAACATTTTGGTTACCGACGCCGTTTCACCGGAAGTATACCTTCGGTTCCACTCGTCAATCGTATCCATGCGTATGCTACGCCTCACGAATGAAATCGGACACTGATCATAATCTGGTGCTCTTTTCGTTTTGGTGGCAGCTTCCTTCGCTAGCTCGTCGGCTCTTTCGTTACCATCCAAACCTGCGTGAGCTTTGATCCAGAACAAGGTTACCATCTTGTTCTGGCGAGACGCTGATTTTAAATTCTCTCTTGTTTTCACGGCCAGGGGATGATAACACTCACAGTTTTTGACGGTCAGGAGGGCTGCCATTGAGTCGCTGTAAATTCCGAAGTTTACAGCGTCGGTATCCAAAATTTTGCCAGACGCTTCGCATATGGCGAGGAGCTCAGCCTGGTATACCGTACAGTATCTTTCGAGAGCAAGCTTGTGGGCCCTAGTTTCGGAACTGCCACTCCAAATGGATAGCGCAGCGACAACTTTACCATTAATCTTGCTCCCGTCTGTAAATATACGAACATCTGGTTCGGTTCGAGCATCAAACTGTTCCTGGTTTACCAAGCTGATCACCTCTAGATTCATAAGCTCAGCTGGATGGGGTGCGTCAATAGCTGCTGTCATACGCTCCACATCCCTACCTCTCAATGCCGGCTGGGGCACCCCCCTCTTGGCCTCATATAGTAAAGCTGCTTCTCGCACCCGGAGGTCGAGTGGGAGTATCCCAGCCAGCAACAAGACAGAGTGAAGGGAGACTGTGCGATACGCCTTACACAGTTTTTGCGCTATCCCAAGTTGCACAGCATTTAGCTGTTTAATCACCCCTAACTTGCTAGCAGCTGGCGCCCATACGCTAGCGGCGTATAAAATGACTGGTTCGACAGTCGCCGTATATATGACTCTGATCACTTCAGGATGTAACCCCCAACTTGTCTTAGCCGCTTTTATCAGTTGCTTATAAATTCCCAGAGCTTTTCTACATATGTTCGCGACATGGGTGTTAAATGTTAGTTTTTCGTCGATAGTGACGCCGAGAATTTTCATCTCTTTCGACATGCCAATGTCGACCCCGCACATACTCAGACGACGGGTGTCATATTTAAGCTTGCGCGTTATTATCATAGCGTTGGTTTTTTGCGGTGCGAACTTGAGCTTATTCTTAATACCCCACGTCTGAACATGCCCAAGTGCGTCATTCGCACGTCGTTGGATCTCTTGTGCAGAGTCGGCATCAAACACCAGTACGATGTCGTCTGCGAACGCCTGGCAGTAATCTCCTCTGGCCTCGAGGCTTTTGAGGAGTGGATCTAGTAAGAGGTTCCATAGGATTGGGCCACCGATAGGTTAGGTTAGGTTAGGTTCCCTCCCCCCCCGAAGGGTTCCCGCCTTGTCGTGGAGGGGGGGCTTAGTACCCGTGGCCTGGTCTCCCACGGCGAAGCGAAGAGGAACACCACGGGGCCGTTCCGGTGTTCGACTGGGCGGCCCCGGGCGGGGCTGCTCCTCCGGGCTTTGGTCTCCAAGCCCGCGATGGAGCGGCTTATGGCGGTAGGTTGCGGTAGTGTATGGGCGCTATCGCAACTGAGGCGGGCTGCGTTGTCGTATGGGAGGCACCGCAGTTGAGGTGTAGGGGCCGCGGCGGGAGAGGAGTGTCGGTGTTTCGTTGTGCCGCTCTCCCTACCTTCCGCGGCCTCGGCGGGGTCGCCACCGTTTGATGGCGGACGCGGTGGGGCTGTAGGGGAAGAGGAGTGCCGGTGTTACGTTGTGCCGCTCTCCCTATCCTCTGCAGCCGGTGTGGCAGGCGGCGGGGCCACTGACCTGACCCGTCGCAAGGGACCCCGGGCGTTCAGACACGGGGATGTTTTGGCGCCCTTCTGGATGGGTCCCCCGCGGGAGGGAATGGCCGGGCACTCACGGCCATTTCCGGCCCCTCCTTATGTGAGGGGCGTGAAGGGCCTGCCATGTAGGCGGGCGGTCGCCGGTGTGGGGACTGGAAGTAAAGGCTCTGCCGGTTTCCCAGGCCCCCGCCACTCGGGCGACGCGGGAGTGCCGCTGGGTTGTTTTAGTGGGTGGGAGTCCCACATACCCCCTCTCAGTCCCTGATGAGAGGGATGATGCATAATGCATTTTTTCCCAGCGTCAACAAAAAAAAAAAAAAGGTTAGGTTAGGTTCCCCCCCGAAGGGTTCCCGCCTTGTCGTGGCGGGGGGGCTTAGTACCCGTGGCTTGGTCTCCCACGGCGAAGCGAAGAGGAACACCACGGGGCCGTTCCGGTGTTCGACTGGGCGGCCCTGGGCGGGGCTGCTCCTCCGGGCTTTGGTCTCCAAGCCCGCGATGGAGCGGCTTAAGGCGGTAGGTTGCGGTAGTGTATGGGCGCTATCGCAACTGAGGCGGGCTGCGGTGTCGTATGGGAGGCACCGCAGTTGAGGTGTAGGGGCCGCGGCGGGAGAGGAGTGTCGGTGTTTCGTTGTGCCGCTCTCCCTACCTTCCGCGGCCTCGGCGGGGTCGCCACCGTTTGATGGCGGACGCGGTGGGGCTGCAGGGGAAGAGGAGTGCCGGTGTTGCGTTGTGCCGCTCTCCCTATCCTCTGCAGCCGATGTGGCAGGCGGCGGGGCCACTGACCTGACCCGTCGCAAGGGACCCCGGGCGTTCAGACACGGGGATGTTTGGCGCCCTTCTGGATGGGTCCCCCGCAGGAGGGAATGGCCGGGCACTCACGGCCATTTCCGGCCCCTCCTTATGTGAGGGGCGTGAAGGGCCTGCCATGTAGGCGGGCGGTCGCCGGTGTGGGGACTGGAGGTAAAGGTTCTGCCGGTTTCCCAGGCCCCCGCCACTCGGGCGACGCGGGAGTGCCGCTGGGTTGTTTTAGTGGGTGGGTGTCCCACATACCCCCTCTCAGTCCCCGATGAGAGGGATGATGCATAATGCATTTTTTCCCAGCGTCAACAAAAAAAAAAATGGTTAGGTTAGGTTATACTTTATTGCACATCGTACAAAAGGCGGGCCTAATGCCACACGGCATTCTCTCAAAGCATCTCAAATATAAAAGTGAAAATCACGTAAGCTGACCAATCAGGTGTAAGAACTGGCAGAGTTAAGCGGTTCTTAAGACTTGAAAGCTGCTTAAAAGATAAAATGCTTCCAAATATACGAAGATAAGACACTTCATACCTATATCGGAGTTTGACTCGTCAAACCCCGATTTAATAAAATTGTGTTTTGACGTTTGCCTGACCAAATTAGTCTCTCCCAGGTTTGACGAAAATTGTTTAGTCAAAGGCCGAAAATTTACATTTGTTTGGGCTTTGACTAAGTCATTCAGTCTGACCTGAGGATTGACCAGTCCAACCTAGGAGCGCCGGAGCTTCGGAGTTTGCCTATAACATTGATACCAGATCTTACCTCTTCAAAACACCTAAAAGAGTGGTGTGTACCGTCAGCAAGAAATGTATCGACCTTATGAAATGCAAATCCTATGAGAGAATTTATTAGTAAAGTACTCAACTCAAATATGTAGGTAGTGTAATTGAATAAGCATTGTAGATTAGTAATTCAACACAAAAATCTTGGTAAGTGATTTATTTCAAAATATAGATTTTTGCCTGACTGTACAAATCACCGTAAACGGGAGTGAAATATCTGATATCATTATTCGGGTGGGCCGTATAGTACAGTAAATCTACGATATGAGGTTGCATTAAATGCACATTTATAGAGATTAATTTTAAATACTAATATAGGGTATTTGAAGCTGTAAATAATTAAATCCGGCAACTTTGTAAAAACACATTTTTTGTAATAAGTACCAATGTAAGCTGACCTGTGCTACATGGTAAATATTACACAGGTTGAGTTCACCTTATACTGGTTTATGAATATCAATGTTATGTCGGGGATTACAGCTTTGGTTTTAAATTTTTGAATGTTTTTACTGGTAATTTAATAAATTATCCCCTAATGTGCATTTAATGCAACCCTCTCCATACAAACTCTCGTAGATTGATTGGACTATATGGACTCGGCCTAAACTGCCCTAAGCCCGAGTAGGCCCCCAAGTGGCCTTTCTTTGCGGGCTATGAAATAATTCAAGACGGGTATAGTGGAATAGTCATCCATTACACAGTAAACTGAGAAAATGATTTTTGAGTAGTTCGGATGAGTAGTTCGGATTAAGGTAATATAGTAGCCAATAACTTGTTACTTGCAAAATTAGTTACTTTAGACCAAACAGAAAATTACGAACGAAAAATAACCGTCTTGACGTTCTGAATAAAGGCCAGGTTAAAAGTACCCTAAACCGACGAGCATGTATGAAAGGATTGATGAAGGTTCAGGAAGCAAGGGAAGTATGTCAAGATCGTAGCAGGTGGAAAACTGTGGTCTCTGCCTACCCCAACGGGAACAAGGCGTGATGTTATGTATGTATGTATGTAAAAATAACCAATACTCAACTAATAATAAAATAAGAAATTAAATAAAAAAAAACCGGTCAAGTGCGAGTCGGACTCGCGCGCCGAGGGTTCCGATATACCTATAGTATTTTTGGAAGCAATAAAGTCCATTTTCAGGACCGCAAAACTAAATTTGTTTGTAAAGGTTTTTTGCAGATTTCTGAAAAACTGTGCAACTTAGAAAGATCGTTTTATTTTTGCTGTAAAGTTTATATAAACTTCTGTCAACTGTAATTAATTCAGATTTTTCCTTACTCAAACTTCGGAGATAAGGGGGGGGGAATGGTATTTTTCTTGACATTTTTCATCATAACTTTAAAACTAAGAAATTTAAAAAAATACAAAAATATATTTTAAAATGTACAAGTAAAGCCCTTTCATATGATACCCCACTCGACCTAGTAGCGACAATTTGAAATTTGGCCCCCCCTATTTTGGCCCCCTTTATATTAATAATCATACTTTTTTCAAAATTTTTTCTTGTGCAATTAAGTTGGGCAACTATATTCTAAAACTATTCCAAATTTCAGGTTGATAGCATAAGTGGTTGCTGAGATATAGAGGTGTGACAGACAGACGGACAGACAGACAGACAGACAGACAGAGCGGCACCATAAGGGTTCCTTTTTTTTACCATTTTGGTATCGGAACCCTAAAAACGATGTACAGATTAATTAATTACCTAACCTAAGTAATATTAACTACCTATGAGAGTAGGCTTAGTCATAATATACATAGTGAAATAATAGAGTTCATTGATCAGTATGATAACTATGAAGGCGTAGCTTATTTTTGTGATAATATCCATCTATCGTATAATAAATTATCTAAATGAATATGAAATTACGAAGAACTTGCAACTACCCAATAATAGAAAAGAAATATAATATTGTCGTATAGCTTTCTTTTTCTTTTCTATAGGTGCGTCCTTCAATATCGCGATTCTTATTGATATCATTAGTAGTACTTATCAATTTAAATGTATTTCTGTAATGTAAGTCATAAAAAATTACTTTTCAAATATACAGCTACTCTACGTTAAACTCAGAAGACTACGAAACATGAATAATAATAAGAAGAAGAAAAATGAAGCATATATACAAACATGTATGGAATTCGCAAAAGAAAGAAAACTAAAATTACACTTAAAACATTAATAAGAAGTAAAGACACAATAATAAAAAGTAAAAACTAAAATATACGGCAGAAAAAACTGACATCCGCAATAAATTTTTGTAAAATGATGTGGTCAACAGTAGCATCAATATAATTTCTAAACCGAATAAAAATGCGTTTATAATCCTATACTCGTACTATAGCAATATTTGTTTAATAATACCTAACTATATACAAATAATTACTTACTTGTAATACTGGTACTGGTACTTATTTGTATAATATAAAGTACCTGGGCGACCGAGCTATGCTCTGTATGATAAAACATCATCGGGTAAGCAAGCTATGCTACTCAACAACAGATGGCGCTGTGAGTTTCTTGAACGCAATAAAACGCGCTAAAAAATATTAAAAAAGACGGTGAAAACGAATTTTCGAGAAACCGATTACAAATATATATATATACAAACGAGCAATATTTGTATATATATATACAAATATTGCTCGTTTATTAGTATAGGATATATATATTCGTAAAGGTTTATCGAAACCGGCTCTAACGATTTTGATGAAAATTACTGTATAAGGGTTTTCGGTGGCGAAAAATCTATCTAGCTAGGTCTTATGTCTAGAAAAAATTGTTTTCTGCGTTGGGCATTTATTAAAAATAATGCGTTTCAGAAACCCGACAGCGCCATCTGTAAGTGAGCTGAGAAGATAATACAGAGCAAAGCTTGGTCGCCCAGGTACTCACACACATTGCGACATTCAAGAAATTAGGTGCAAAACTTAGAAAAAAGACCGCGCTACTTTATTTTATTATATTTCTCGTATTCTAGTGTAGTAACCGAGTATAGCTGTTACTATAATATTATTTCCCGCCCTATTTCTAATAAATTCCTGCATTGAACGAAAATAAGAAATCACCTTCTCCACGTTGAATAAAAATTACTTTCGAGGTTCGTCCATAAAATATATACCTATATAGGTACTTTATCAGACTAGAATCCATAATGTAAACGTGCTACGTCTAAAAATTACCTAAGAACATGTACCTATATAAGACTTATTATTATTAGTATTATTACGCAGCTGCTTATTTTTTGCCATAGTTTCGGGTAGTCTTTCCTTCTCTTTTTATTCTCTACTTTAATTTGTACCATTTAATAATTGACTTAGGAAAATTTACATTATATTCTAAGATAATTTTAATCCTAACTTTTTTTGTATTTTATTAAAAAAAATTTTTTTAGTTTTTTGTGTTTTTTTATTTCTATTTCAATAGATGTTTAAACACAAGTAATATTTATAAAGGACGAGATAAGAAGGGCGTCTGATAAGCTACTTATAATACTTATATGATGTATTTTTACCGCCCTGCTAATTGTTTGTTATATGAAAAATCTTACAACAGACAACGGTTCCTTTATATTTAAAAAAAGTTTGACATTTCATGAAAAATAAGCAGCTTATTGAAAACCCCGTTTGAATCGGTCCAGTTGTTTGGGTATACTGTTAAAGTCGTAACTTCACGCGAACAATGTCGTGGACACAACTTGTAGTAATAAATAACTAAACAAAAGAACTGTTGCCTGTTGAATAAGCGAACATAAACATGCAACAGGTGGGGCGTTACTAGCGGAACTCATAAAGCTAAAATAGATTTGCCTCCATTGATTTTTACACTTACACAGTGTGTAAAAATTTACGATGATCCTTGTACGGGGATTGTATAAAAAATATATGTTTTTCTTAAAAAAAGTAGTTTTAGCTCATGAAGAAGTGAAGCATCTGTAGGGTTTAATGACCTCTATGATCAGCTGGTGATGCAAACAAAGATGTTTTTGTTATAATATCCAGTCACTAAGCAACCTATCCATTCCAATAAATTATTTTATGTAATTCGAAGGAAAATCAAATTTCATAACCACCCGGAACAAAAATTATAATTTCTAATATAATGGATTGAAATTTATAAATGATAATAAATTACAATTATATTTTCTTTTACAATCTCGTACTTTTTTTTTGCCCTGTATAGGGGTTATTTGTAACTCGACCTATTCCCGTTAAGGGCTTATTGTGAAAGCTAAATGCTACAACATTTGTTCTACGACTTTAATTTTTTAAATTCCTTTAAAGAGTATAAAATAATTAATTATTTTTAATAAATAACGAGTGACCATTATTTAGAAGTAAAACAGCAAAATATCTATATACGATTTCTTAAATAATTAAGCTTTTTCTTCAGGCATAAGATAAGTGGCTAACAGAAAAGATGATCATGAAAACTAACCAATATATAAACAAGTTTGCGCCACATAAAACTTTTCGTCTTAAAGACCTAATTTATAGTAAGTACCTTCAAAGCTAATTTCGAAAGTGACTTGCTCGTTTGCTCACCTGAAACATAAAAATATTAGAGGGATATACAGAGTGTAATTCTAACGTTTCGGGGAGTAGTTCTACTCATGTAACTGAACAACTTATGTTCTACAAGTATTGGAAAATAAAATATAAAAAAAATCCTTACAAATTGCCCTTTTTTATATGGAGACTCGATTTTTTAAATTCTTTTTCCGAAAATTGTAGACAAAAAGTTGTTCAGTTATACGGGTAGAACAACCACCCGAGAGGTTTTCCTTGTTTGTAATTACACGTCGTATAACTTTTTTATTTCACAAGTGATCAAATATGTGAGTGGCCCTTGGTAAGCAACTTAATTATTGAAAATACCTATTTGTCACTAAATACAACAATATAAGAAACAGAAAGATACCTAAACTTTTTACTTAAAAACCAATGGGTCAATACTTATTTGATCGCTTGTGACATAAAAGAAGTTATATTTCCTCATATTTTTCTATGTTACAAGTGAGCAAACGAGAAGCTGAGAACTAAGATGATTTGTCTCATGTGCCGGTAATGTTACTGGTTCCCTTGCCCTTCGAACCGAAACACAGCAGTGCAAAAACTGCCGCTTTACGGCAGAAATAGGCAAGTGGGTGGTACTTCCCCAGACGGGCTTTGCACAAAAGTCCTACCACCTTAATTAGGTACTGGAGATTATTTGAGAAAGGTACAAAAAGTGAAAAGCTTTTTTCGGTCTTGTTTTACTTTTTTAAGGAATTTAAAGTTGTTATAAAATAACGAGTGACTATTATTTAGAAGTAAAATATCTAAATACGATGTTTTAGATCGTGGAATGTAATGATGAAAATCGACCAACAGAAAAGTGTATGTCTCAAATAAAACAGATTGTCTTTCTTGACTCATATGAAAAGACCTAATTTACAAAGTTGGTTTTGAAAAATGCTAAGGTGCGAAAAGTGACAATAATTATTCTTTTGGACTTCCTAGAAATATTGACTAATTTAACAAATTTACAAAAATATCTTAGTAATCTTGTCCGAATTATATACAGTATTATACTAATACAGAGTGTAAACAGGCGTTACTCGAAAACTCATGTGGATTCATACCATAAACCTGAAAAACTTTTCCCAATGAGTATTATAATGAATATTATGAATAAATATATTTCCACAGAAAAATGTAAGAGTACTATATACAGAACGGACACTCTCCGCCCCCCTTGCAATCTACCCCGTACCCCCGCGCGCACCCGCCTGCTTTCCCCGCCTGGAGCTCCTGCGGATCTGTTGGACTGAATATGCGGGACTACGCGCCCTAACAATTTCAAATTTTATCATGGTCCTGAGAAGGCGCTGGATGTGGGCAGGTCCAGATCATTGACGAGATTTTCAAGTGAGGCCTTTGCTTTGGCCGATCATCAAGCTAAGATTGCGTCGAAACACGGAAATAATTTAAGTTCTTATATAAACTGCATTACATAATTAGAGTAGAATAGAAAAACTAAATTTGTAGGTATTAAATGTGTATCATCAAACAATATAATATGGAACACTAAAAACGAGTAAGTCAAAATTAACAATGAAATGACATTAAATTCCTAGTGGGTCATTTAAATCGACAATATTAATTACTGTTTAAACCTAAGTGCACTGAAAGAAAAAATATATATTTCGAACTACTTTTTCTTGGAGAAAGTTATTCAGATTAATTTTCTAAATCCACAGTTTAATTCTCGAGAGTTGGTTTTGTTTACCCTGCGTAATAAGCAATTATATATATTCAATAGAGATGGGCCGGCTATTCACCGACTAGTCGGTAAAACCGACTATTCGGCATATTTTATAGTCCGTTACTAGTTGGTGACTAATCGGTAAAAACTGCGCCGATTATTCGGCAGTAAAAGTATGAAATACAAATACAGGACCTGAATAATCATTATGTTCTGTCCTTAGCTATGACTTAAGCTGTGCATCACTATCAGCGTTGCTCAAGGAATCTGTAAAATTTCTAGGAAAAATTCCTCATTTTTAATATATTTTTTGGCTTAAAAAAAACTGCAGTTTGGGATCGAATACGAAATACGGATGATCGGCACTGCCGACTAGTCGGCCGACTATCCGGCAATTTCTAAACCGACTAGTGGGCTAGTCGGCTGATCGGCAAATCCCATAGTCGGCTCATCACTAATATTCAACTAAAATATAGGTTATTTTATAATTATTGTGCCAAATGGCAGTTATGTGTACTTAATTTCCACGTCTGTCAAGTTTATCTAACTATCACAGCAACGTTTGTTGACAAGCAAGAGATCATGTACATAACGAATCTATACTATCCATATCCATACTAGTACATACTACATATATTATACATTATTAACATCTCGTGACACAATAGCAGTGACGTACGGTTATGATAAAACGTGTTTTCCTATGGGAATGAGATGTACCCAAAGTGAAAAACGGGACCCTATTATGTATTTCTCTTTCTATCAGATTATGTATTTCTATTGCTGCTATAACAACAAATACTAAAAAAAAAAAAATTCAGGGGTCTCCCCTACAAATTTTTAGTAGGGTAGGGTGTTTTAGGCGATTTTTGCTCGATTATTGTTTTAGCACTATCGTAAAAACGGGATCACTTACAAGTGTGAAAATTGGTAAGTTTATAGATTAAGCTATAGAATAACGACAAATAATAAAAACTGGTCAAGTGCGTGTCAGACTCACAAGTTTGTTATACATTTTTGCTCGAGTCCGAGTCGCACTAGGCCGGTTTTTCTTTTCAGAAGTGAAAACTAATATTCGTCAAACATAAAGTTGTATTTGATTGTAAACTTTCATATAGTTTGATAAACCGTTCAACAGTTTATCAGGATTTATTTTAATTTCTTAAGTCTCAAAAATGATATTTTTTTTGCCCGGTAATATTCAGTAATTGGATCCTAACTCCTAGTTACTTATAATAACGTCCAGTAATTTACAAGGCGAGACGCAAAATTACATCGCATTGTTGTTTTTACGTTGACAAAATGCAAATTCACATTGCTATTTAAAAAAAAACGGCCAAATGCAAGTCGGTCTCGCGCACCGAGGGTTCCGTACCACCACACAATGTTAATTTTAACTGTCTGCCTATGAGATATGTTCAGTTCATGAGATACAGCCCAAACAAAATTTTGTAAGAAAAGCTGAATTTGGTGGCATGTTATTCCTTTGTTTTTAAATATTTTTTTAAACAAAAAATACAGTATTTACCCACTCAACGAGCTTTAAACAACAATATCCTTAGGTTAAAAAATATTTTTCGCGCGCCCCTTTAGCTGTTTGGGAAAAATTGTTTTTTTTCTTTTACTTGTTGTTGTAGCGGCAACATATATACACAATTTGTGAAAAATTCAAATTTCTACTTATTACAGTTGATGAGATTCAGCCCGCTGACTAATGAACAGTCAGACATCGGAGACATTATGTTAATAAGGTCCCGTTTTTCACCCTTTGGGTACGGAATCCTAAAAAGAGTACTATTTCGTAAATAGATCTAACTTTTTGTAAACGTATGTGTTCTTCTAACTTTCTCTAGCCCTGGAGGTACAAATATAGGGGTACTACTGATCGTGGATGAACTATTTCTTAAGTGGGCTGAGTACTAGAACATTTGCAAAAACATTCCTGACATAATGCGGAGTTCATGAGGTACAAGTAATGAATTCCTTTTTTTACTGTGTGTGTTATGTAATAAATACCTTAACAAGTATTAAATAATTTAGTTTAAGTATCTCTGTCATTATTATTCCGTGATGGTGTTAATATATAGGTTAAGCGTATTTGTAATTAGATTAAGTTTTACCTTATCTTATTTTATACTTTTTAGCTATAAAATAATTAAATTTTATTAATAACTAGCTTTAACCCGTTTCGCTTCGCTCGCGTTAAGTAGTCTGTGTGTCATCTTAGTGTCTCCTACAGCAACTATGCATTTTTCCGGGATAAAATTGTAGCTTACGTGTTAGTAGAGAGCTTTTATCTACCTCCCAAAAATCATCGAAATCGGATTACTCGTTTAGGCGTGATAGTGAAACAAACAAACATCAATACTTCGGCATTTATAACGTTAATAAGTGGTGAGAAGTGAGATGAGATTAAATAAATAGCCACACTTTGTGGCACGCTGTGATCTGACTGAAAAATCACCTGACAACTATGCTACCTACAGCTAATATGCTAACTAAATCAAGCTTTTAGGGTCCCTCAAAAGTACCCTGGCAAAGATTGACCAAAGCATACATGTAGACTAATACCATACCTACAATTAATTTACCCGTGCATTTATTAACAGCCTAAGATGAAATTCAGAATTTGGCACTCCTTTTTAGGGTCAGAACTTAAACTAGAAAAGATCTGACAATTAAGTTGTTCTGGGGTTTTAAACACCGCAGAATTTAAAAATCAATGTTGTCAAGATAGTTCAAAGAAGACAAAAAATAACTTAGGCTAAATTACAGCGCGAGGTTTCTTGTTTCAAAAGTGTTCCTTAGGTCCCCCTGAACATATCTAGAAAATTCTCCGTTGATCCTTTGTACGCTCCCTTCTCCAACGGGTCCCTGATTTCAGTATTTTTCATTTATCTCAGAAACGGTTAAAGGAACATCAAATTTGTTAACCTAAATATAATTTTTATAGAATCACCAACCAGCTGACACCAGTTTTACTTTAATGTGACGTATACTATCTGAAATATAGGGTTAAGTTTGCACTTACAACGGAGTACCTCTTGGCAAGCTGCTGGTAATAGTTGTCTAAATGAGTAGGAATTTGAACATTTTAGTTGTGAACATCACAGAATTCAAAAATCTATGCTTTCAGTTCAAAATCCTACTCATTTGGACTTTTATTAGCACAGCTTGCTAATAGGTAATTCGTATTAAGTGCAAACTCAACTCTATATTTCAGATACTATAGCTCACATTGAAATAAAGCAGGTGTCAATGGGTTGGCAATTTTATAACAACTGCAGTAACATCAACAATTTTTATCTATCTTTAACCATTTCTGAAATAAATTAAAAAAAACTAAAATTATCTGTTTGAGGGTGGGGGGAGCGTATATGGGATCAACGGAGAATTTTCTAGATTTGTTTAGGGGGACCTAAGGAACACTTTTTGAACAAGAAACCTCCCACCGTAATTTAGCCTAGGTTATTTTGGTCTTTTTTGAACTAGTAGGATTTCAACATCGATATCTGGATTCTGTGATGTCCAAAACCCCATAAAACCTTTGTTGTCAAAAATGGTCCCGTTTCAGGTCTAAGAAAACTTAATTATCACTTATCTCCTACTCTATTAAACACAATAACTCATTAAAAAATGTTTACAAGACTAGTGTACCTACTTCAGTCTTCATAATGGTATTTTACATATTTGTTATAGTGACGCCACAATCCTACAATTATAGTACCTTAACAAGTCGTCGATATTTTTACAATTTTTTTCTATTTGGATACATTTATTTCTAAACATTGATTATATTTAAAATAAGTAACTTTGTATTTTTCTGTTCTATATATAGGTTTTACTTTAAATTGTCTGAGACTTACTATACCTAACAATGACTTATATTATACCTAATCTCTAATTTTCCAATATGAGAAACAAATAATTCTATATTTTAGAATATAAACGCTCTACTTACTTGCTTGCTTACTTTACTTGACGCTTGCTTGTTTAAATGTATTATTATAATTTTTTTTTGTCTTTTATGGTCATTTAACGTTTTTTTTTATTTAATCTTTTATGGTCAGTTATCTAAACATGTAGGTACTAATAAACCAATAGAAAAGTCATGTCTATACCTTCAGCAACATAAAGCCCACATGTTGCTCAAGGTCCAGACATGATTTTAATTTCCTCTTAATCGGTATAGGAAAAAAAGGTATCTCAATTTTAAGACATAAGATTTTATAAAATTGACAAGTAGTCAGCAAATACGGGTTGACAGGTGACTTAGGGTGCCTTGTATGATACCCTAGGCTAAAATTGGGATGGTAGACTATTCTTGGCAGGCATCATACAAACGAATACTGTTTTAGTCTTTTAATCTCACTTTAATCTATTCTTTGTTTTCTTTTTTTTTCAACTTAGAAATCTAACCCTGATTACCTACACAACGTGTTAACGGAATAAGCGAAACTAAGAAAATAGTTTGTTCAGAATCGAGAGTAGAACAAATTACACGGGTTTTAGATAGGGGTCACTTTTTTCTATTTTTATTATGTTAATTTTTGCCGCTTCTAAATTTTTTTGAGGCTACGCGCCGCCCGCGCTCGTTCATGAACGATGAGGAGAGGATGGAAGAAGGCATGGCGTAACGTGCGCGGACGCGCTATAATAGCTTAAAATCTGCTAGAACAACGTTGAAACTTTAAAATAACAATATCTAGAAAAAAATTAAGATATTTTTACGGGAATGGATTTATTTTAATAAAAATCAGTTGCGGTGAATGATGGTTTCGCTTATTCCATTAACACGTATACAATGTGTAACGGAAATGGTATATCAACCCTGAAAGATGTGATTCTGCCCACTAAACTGAACCACTTTCCCTAAGGAACATAATGTCGAAATACGGAAAAAAGTTCACCCCCAATACGGGCGCCCGCCCACGCCCGCCAAAAAAGATACCATTTCGTAAATATATCTAAATTTATGTAGTCTTATGTGTTTCCCCAACTTTCTCTAGCCCTGGAGGTATAAATGTAAGGGTGCTACTGATGCAAGATGGATTATTTCTTAAGTAGGTAAACTACTAGCAAACACAATTGCAAAAACGTTCCTGATATTATGCGGAATTTATGAGATATTAGAGGTATTTTATCAGACTAGAATCCATAATGTAAACGTGCTACGTCTAAAAATTACCTTAGAACCTATATAAGACTAATAAAGCAGGAGCTTATTCTTCGCCATAGTTGCGGGAAGCCTTTCATTCTCTTTTAATTCTCTAGTTTACTTCGTACTATTTAATAAATGACTAAGGAAAATTTACATTTATTCTAAGATAATATTAATCCTAACTTTTTTTGTATTTTATTTTTTGTTTTTTTAGTTTTCTACCTGTTTTTTTAATATCAATAGATGTTTGAACAGAAGTAATATTTTAAAGGGACGAGATAAGAAGGGCGTCTGATAAGCTACTTATATGATGTATTTTTACCGCCCTGCTAATTGTTTATTATATGAAGACTCGATCGAACAACAGACAACGGTTCCTTTATATTTAAAAAAAGTTTGACATTTCATGACAAAAAGCAACTTATTGAAAACCCCGTTTGAATCGGTCCAGTTGTTTGGGTATACTGTGAATGTCGTAACTCCACGCGAACAATGTCGTGGACACAACTTGTAGTAAAAACTAAACAAAAGAACTGTTGCCTGTTGAATAAGCGAACAAAAACATGCAACAGGTGGGGCGGTACTATTGGAACTCATGAAGCTAAAATAGTTTTACCTCCATTGATTTTTACACATAAACAGTGTGTAAAAAATTACGATGATCCTTCTACGGGGATTGTATAAATAATATATGTTTTTCTTAAAAAAAAGTAGTTTTAGTTCAAGAAAAAGTGAAGCATCTGTAGGGTTAAATGACCATTATGATCAGCTGGTGATGCAAACAAAGATGTTTTTATTATAATATCCAGTCACTGAGCAACCTATCCAATCCAATAAATTACTTTAATGTAATTCGAAGGAAAATCAAATTTCATAATCACCCGAAAAAATATAATAATTTCTAATAAAATAAAATAGTAAAATTTATAATTTTACAATAAATTAAAATTATATTTTCTTTTTCAATCTCGTTTTTTTATGCCCTGTATAGGGTTATTTGTAAGTCGACCTATTCCCGTTAAGGGCTTATTGTGAAGGCTAAATGCTACAACATTTGTTCTACGACTAAAATTTTTTAAATGCCTTTTTAAAAATTTAAAAAATTTTAGAAACAATGAGTGACTATTATTTATAAGTAAAACAGCAAAATATCTAAATACGATTTCTTAAATAATTAAGTTTTTTCTTCAGGCATTAGATAGGTGACTAACAGAAAAGGTGATCATGGAAATAAACCAACATATAAACAAGTTTGCGCCACATAAACCTTTTCTTCTTAAAGACCTAATTTATAGTAAGTACCTACAAAGCTAATTTTGAAAGCGACCTGCTCGTTTGCTCACCTGAAACATAAGAATGTTAGAGGGATATACAACGTGTAATTCTAACGTTTCGGGTGGTAGTTCTACCCATGTAACTGAACAATTTATGTTCTACTAGTATTGGAAAATAAAATATAAAAAAAATCCTTATAAATTGCCCGAATTAGATTATGTTTTTATATGGAGACTCCATTTTTTTAATTCTTTTTCCGAAAATTGTATACAAAAAGTTGTTCCACCACCACCCGAGAGGTTTTCCTTGTTTAGAATTACACTTCGCATAACTTTTTTATTTCACAAGTGATCAAATAAGCAAATGGCCCTTGATAAGCAACTTAAGCATTGAAAATACCTATTTGTCACTAAATACAACAATATCAGAAACAGAAAGATACCTAAACTTTTTACTTAAAAACCAATGGGCCAATTCTTATTAGATCACTTTTGACATAAAACAAGTTATATTTCCTCATATTTTTTTCTATGTTACAAGTGAGCAAACGAGAAGCTGAGAACTAAGATGATTTGTCTCATGTGCCGGTAATGTTACTGGTTCCCTTGCCCTTCGAACCGAAACACAGAATGCAAACACTGCCGCTTTTTGCCGCAAATAGGCAAGGGGGTGGTACTTCCCCAGACGGACTTTGCACTAAAGTCCTACCACCTTAATTAGGTACTGGAGATTATTTAAGAAAGGTGCAAAAAGTGAAAAGCTTTTTTCGGTCTTGTTTTACTTTTTTAAAGAATTTAAAGTTGTTATAAAATAACGAGTGACTATTATTTAGAAGTAAAATATCTAAATACGATGTTTTAGATCGTGGAATGTAATGATGGAAATTAACCAACAGAAAAATGTATGTCCGAAATAAAACAGATTGTCTTACAGTTGACTCATATGAAAAGACCTAATTTACAAAGTTGGTTTAGAAAAATTTTAAGGTGCGGAAAGTGACAATAATTATTATTTTGGTCTTCCTAGAAATATTGACTAATTTAACTAATTTACAAAAATATCTTAGTAATCTTGTTCCAATTATATACAGTATTATTATACTAATACAGGGTGTAAACAGGCGTTACTCGAAAACTCATGTGGAATTATACCATAAACCTGAAAAACTTTTCCCAATGAGTATTATAATGAATATGAATATAATCAATAAATATATTGCCACAGAATACAGTAATAGTACTGTTACGAGCTAGCCTAGCGGTTCGGGATTGGAGTGAAACGTCAATGTAAGTCTTTTTCGTTTATTTAAGAGATATTTACAACCCGAGCTTCTAATTCACGTCACCGAGTTCACACTCTGATCCTCTTCGTGCGGTCTTCCCTCCGAGCTCTCCTCGTTCTAGGACCTTTTTAACGGAGTTTTGCCTCCTAGCACTCGTCCCTCTGGGACCTCTTCTACGGAGTCTTCTCTCCGAGCACTCCTCCTCCGGGACCTCTTCTGCGTACTCTTTTCCCTCCGAGTTACTCTTGCCTCCGGGGCCTCTTCTATGTGCGACTTCCCTCCGAGCACTCTTACCTCCTGGACCTCTTCTATGCTAGACTTCCTTCCGAGCACTCTTCGTCCGGCACTTCTTTCACAGAGTCTTCCCTCTGTACCCTCTTGAGTTACCTCTGAGGTTTCCTCTTCCTTAGGACTTTTTCTTCTTTTCCTTGTTCTTCACTTTAAATCGCTTTCCATTGAACTACGGTGTAGCCGCTCGACGGCCCGGCTTATATACCTGTGCTACTCGTTCCCGAACATTCTAGACTCATTTTTGAATTTAGGTTTTTGTTAGATATTTCTAGTAATTAGCTCTCTTTCCTCAGCTATCTCTTTCTTTTCTTTCTAGAATGTTCTAAACAAATTACAAATGATAAAATATTCTCGGCTGGGTGGGACTCGAACCAGCAACCATCGGCTTGTTAGTCCAACGCTCTATCCCCTGGACCACGCAGCTCTTAGCTGACTTGTCGAACTTTTGATACAGTTCCTTCTTATGACAGCTGACAGAACGACGTCACGTTCGTGACAGTATGGCAGCTGACAACATGACAGCATGTTCGATACTATCATACAGAACGGACACTCTCCGCCCCCCTTGCCATATACCCCGTACCTCCGCGTGCGCCCGCCTGCTTTCCCCGCCTGGAGCTACTGCGGATGTGTTAGACTAAATTTGAAATTTCATCATGGTCCTGAGAAGGCACTGGATGCGGGCAGGTCCAGGTCATTGACGAGATTTTCAAGTGGGGCCTTTGCTTTGGCCGATCATCAGGCTAAGACTGCGTCGAAACACGGAAAAAATTTAACTTCCCATATAAACTGCATTACATAAATAGAATAGAATATAAAAACTTAATTTGTAGGTATTAAATGTGTATTATCAAACAATATAATATGGAATACTAAAAACGAGCAAGTCAAAATTAACAATGAAATGACGTTAAATTCTTAGTGGGTCATTTAAATCGACAATATTAATTACTGTTTAACCTACGTGCACTGAAAAAAATATACATATTTCGAACTACTTTTTCTTGGAGAAAGTTATTCAGATTAATTTTCTAAATCCACAGTTTAACTCTCGAGAGATGGTTTTGTTTACCCTGCGTAATAAGCAATTATATATATTCAACTAAAATATTGTTTATTTTATAATTATGGTGCCAAATGGCAGTTATGTGTGCTTAATTTCCACGTCTGCCAAGTTTATCTAACTATCACAGCAACGTTTGATGACAAGCAAGAGATTATGTACATAACGAATCCATACTATTCATATCCATACTAGTACATACTACATATATTATACATTATTAACATCTCGTGACACAATAGAAGTGACGTACGGCTATGATAAAGCGTGTTTTCCCATGGGAACGAGATGTACCCAAAGAGTGAAAAACGGTAACCTATTATGTATTTCTCTTTCTATCAGATTATGTATTTCTATTGCTGCTATAACAACAAATACTAAAAATAATAATAAATTCAGGGGGGCTCCCCTACGTACTAACTTTTAGTAGGGTAGAGTATTTTAGGCGATTTTTGCTCGATTATTGTTTTAGCTCTATCGTAAATCGGGAACACTTACAAGCGTGTAAATTGGTATGTTTATAGTTTAAGCTATAGAATAACAACAAATAATAAAAACTGGTCAAGTGCGTGTCAGACTCACAAGTTTGCGTCAGTGAGCGTCAACACTCGGTGCGCGAGTCCGAGTCGCACTAGGCCGGTTTTTCTTTTCAGAAGTGAAAACATAAAGTTCGTTATTCGTCAAACATAAAGTTGTATTTGATTGTAAACTTTCATAGTTTGATAAACCTTTTAATATTTTAACAGGATTTATTTTAATTTCTGAAGTCTCAAAAGTAATATTGTTTCGCCCGGTAATATTCAGTAATTGGGTTGGTCCTAGTTACTTATAATAGCTTCCAGTATTTTACAAGGCGAGACGCAAAATTATATCGCATTGTAGTTTTTACGTTGACAAAATGCAAATTTACATCGCTGTTTAAAAAAAACCGGCCAAGTGCAAGTCGGACTCGTGCACCGAGGGTTCCGTACCACCACACAATATTAATTTCAACTGTCTGCCTATGAGATATGTTCATGAGAAACGAAATTTTGTAAGAAAAGCTGAATTTGGTGGCATGTTATTCCTTTGTTGTTAAATATTTTTTTAAAACAAGAAATACAGTATTTATCCACTCAACGAGTTTAAACAACAATATCCTTAGGTTATAAAATATTTTTCGCGCGCTCCTTTAGCTGCTTGGGAATAATTGTTTTTTTTTACTTGTTGTTGTAGCAGCAACATAGATACAAAATTTTTTACTTGTTGTTGTAGCAGCAACATATATATGTTATAGTCAAAGTCCGATACACAGTCTCTTCGCGGAAGGACTGGTTTATCTTAGGTTTGGCCAAAGCCATCAGGCAATCCCCGAAATACATTTCAATTTCGCCCTTTGCCTGAAGTATTTTTAGTCAAACCCAGGAGCTCCTAACTTTTCAGTCAAACGTCGAAAGTAAATTATTCTGTTTCGGTTTTGGCCTAGTCAATCCTAGAAGCGACTGCAAAACTCGGTCAAACGTTGATCTGAACATGTTTAAACAGGTTCATAATGTCTCTTTAGGTTAGGTTCCCCCCCGAAGGGTTCCCGCCTTGTCGTGGCGGGGGGGCTTAGTACCCGTGGCTTGGTCTCCCACGGCGAAGCGAAGAGGAACACCACGGGGCCGTTACGGTGTTCGACTGGGCGGCCCCGGGCGGGGCTGCTCCTCCGGGCTTTGGTCTCCAAGCCCGCGATGGAGCGGCTGAAGCGGTAGGTTGCGGTAGTGTATGGGCGCTATCGCAACTGAGGCGGGCTGCGGTGTCGTATGGGAGGCACCGCAGTTGAGGAGTAGGGGCCGCGGCGGGAGAGGAGTGTCGGTGTTTCGTTGTGCCGCTCTCCCTACCTTCCGCGGCCTCGGCGGGGTCGCCACCGTTTGATGGCGGATGCGGTGGGGCTGCAGGGGAAGAGGAGTGCCGGTGTTACGTTGTACCGCTCTCCCTATCCTCTGCAGCCGATGTGGCTGGCGGCGGGGCCACTGACCTGACCCGTCGCAAGGGACCCCGGGCGTTCAGACACGGGGATGTTTAGCGCCCTTCTGGATGGGTCCCCCGCGGGAGGGAATGGCCGGGCACTCACGGCCATTTCCGGCGCCTCCTTATCTGAGGGGCGTGAAGAGCCTGCCATGTAGGCGGGCGGTCGCCGGTGTGGGGACTGGAAGTAAAGGCTCTGCCGGTTTCCCAGGCCCCCGCCACTCGGGCGACGCGGGAGTGCCGCTGGGTTGTTTTAGTGGGTGGGAGTCCCACATACCCCCTCTCAGTCCCCGATGAGAGGGATGATGCATAATGCATTTTTTCCCAGCGTCAACAAAAAAAAAAAAGGTTAGGTTAGGTTCCCCCCCGAAGGGTTCCCGCCTTGTCGTGGCGGGGGGGCTTAGTACCCGTGGCTTGGTCTCCCACGGCGAAGCGAAGAGGAACACCACGGGGCCGTGCCGGTGTTTGGCTGGGCGGCCCCAGGCGGGGCTGCTCCTCCGGGCTTTGGTCTCCAAGCCCGCGATGGAGCGGCTGGAGCGGTAGGTTGCGGTAGTGTATGGGCGCTATCGCAACTGAGGCGGGCTGCGGTGTCGTATGGGAGGCACCGCAGTTGAGGCGTAGGGGCCGCGGCGGGAGAGGAGTGTCGGTGTTTCGTTGTGCCGCTCTCCCTACCTTCCGCGGCCTCGGCGGGGTCGCCACTGTTTGATGGCGGACGCGGTGGGGCTGCAGGGGAAGAGGAGTGCCGGTGTTACGTTGTACCGCTCTCCCTATCCTCTGCAGCCGATGTGGCAGGCGGCGGGGCCACTGACCTGACCCGTCGCAAGGGACCCCGGGCGCTCAGACACGGGGATGTTTGGCGCCCTTCTGGATGGGTCCCCCGCGGGAGGGAATGGCCGGGCACTCACGGCCATTTCCGGCCCCTCCTTATGTGAGGGGCGTGAAGGGCCTGCCGTCTAGGCGGGCGGTCGCCGGTGTGGGGACTGGAAGTAAAGGCTCTGCCGGTTTCCCAGGCCCCCGCCACTCGCGCGACGCGGGAGTGTCGCTGGGTTGTTTTAGTGGGTGGGAGTCCCACATACCCCCTCTCAGTCCCCGATGAGAGGGATGATGCATAATGCATTTTTTCCCAGCGTCAACAAAAAAAAAAAAAAGGTTAGGTTAGGTTAGGTTATACTTTATTGCGTGACTCGTCAAACCCCGATTTAATAAAATTGTGTTTTGACGTTTGCCTGACCAAATTAGTCTGTCCCAGGTTTGACGAAAATTGTTAAGTCAAAGGCCGAGAATTTACATTTGTTTGGGCTTTGACTAAGTCATTCAGTCTGACCTGAGGATTGACCAGTCCAACCTAGGAGCGCCGGAGCTTCGGAGTTTGCCTATAACATATACACAATTTGTGAAAAATTCAAATTTCTACTTATTACAGTTGATGAGATTCAGCCCGCTGACTAATGGACAGTCAGACATCGGAGAAATTATGTCAATAAGGTCCCGTTTTTCACCCTTTGGGTACGGAATCCTAAAAAGAGTACTATTTCGTAAATAGATCTAAATTTTTGTAGTCGTATGTGCTCTTCTAACTTTCTCTAGCCCTGGAGGTACAAATGTAGGGGTAGTACTGATCCTGGATGAACTATTTCTTAAGTGGGCTGAGTACTAGAACATTTGCAAAAACGTTCCTGACATTATGCGGAGTTCATGAGATACAAGTAATAAATTCCTTTTTTTACTGTGTGTGTTATGTAATAAATACCTTAACAAGTATTAAATAATTTAGTTTAAGTATCTCTGTCATTATTATTCCGTGATGGTGTTAATATATAGGTTTAGCGTACCTGTAATTAGACTAAGTTTTACCTTATCCTATTTTATACTTTTCAGCTATAAAATAATTAATTTTTATTAATAACTAGCTTTAACCCGTTTCGCTTCGCTCGCGTTTAATAGTCTGTGTGTCATCTTAGTGTCTCCTACAGCAACCATGCATTTTTCCAGGATAAATTGAAGCTAACGTGTTAGTAGAGAGCTTTTATCTACCTCCTAAAAATCATCGAAATCGGTTCACTCGTTTAGGCGTGATAGTGGAACAAACAAACATCAATACTTCCGCATTTATAACGTTAATGACTGGTGAGAAGTGAGATGAGATTAAATAAATAGCCACACTTTGTGGCGCGCTGTGATCTGACTGAGAAATCACCTGACAACTATGCTACCTACAGCTAATATGCTAACTAAATCAAGCTTTTAGGGCCAAAGATTGACCAAAGCATACATGTAGACTAATACCATACCTACAATTAATTTACCCATGCATTTATTAACAGACTAGGATGAAATTCAGAATTTGGCTCTCCTTTTTAGGGTCAGAACTTAAACTAGAAAAGATCTGACAATTAAGTTGTTCTGGGGTTTTAAACACCGCAGAATTCAAAAATCAATGTTGTCAAGATAGTTCAAAGAAGACAAAAAATAACTTAGGCTAAATTACAGCGCGAGGTTTCTTGTTTCAAAAGTGTTCCTTAGGTCCCCCTTGAACATATCTAGAAATTTCTCCGTTGATCCTATGTACGTTCCCTCCTCCAACGGGCCCCTGATTTTAGTATTTTTTATTTATCTCAGAAACGGTTAAAGGTAGATCAAATTTGTTAACTTAAATATAATTTTTCTAGAATTACCAACCAGCTGACACCAGTTTTACTTTAATGTGACCTATAGTATCTGAAATATAGGGTTAAGTTTGCACTTACAACTGAGTACCTCTTGGCAAGCTGCTGGTAATACTTGTCTAAATGAGTAGGATTTTGAACATTTTGGTTTTGAACATCACAAAATTCAAAAATCGATGCTTTCAGTTCAAAATCCTACTCATTTGGACTTTTATTAGCACAGCTTGCTAATAGGTAATCAGTAGTAAGTGCAAACTTAACTCTATATTTCAGATACTATAGCTCACATTAAAATTAAACAGGTGTCAATGGGTTGGCAATTTTATAACGATTAAAGTTACGTCAACAATTTTTATCTATCTTTAACCATTTCTGAAATTAATGAAAAAACTAAAATTAGGGACCTGTTTGAGGGTGGGGAGGAAGGTACATAGGATCAACGGAGAATTTTCTAGATTTGTTGAGGAGGACTTAAGGAACACTTTCAAAACAAGAAACCTTCCACCGTAATTTAGCCTAGGTTATTTTTATCTTTTTTGAACTAGTAGGATTTAACCTTGAAAACATTGATATCTGGATTCTGTGATGTCCAAAACCCCATAAAACCTTTGTTATCAAAAATGGTCTCGTTTAGTTCTAAGAAAACTTAATTATCACTTATCTCCTACTCTATTAAACAAAATTACTCATTAAAAATATTTACAAGACTAGTGTTTCTACTTCAGTCTTCATAATGGTATTTAATATATTTTTATACTGACGCCACAATCCTACAATTATAGTACCTTAACAAGTAGTCGATATTTGTACTATTATTTTTATCTGGATTAGTTACATTTATTTTTAACTATATTAAAAATTAGTAGTTTTTTATTTTTCTGTTCTGTATATAAATTTTACTTTTAACTGTCTTTGAGACTTACTATGCCTAACAATGACTTATATAATACCTAATCCCTAATTTCCCAATATAAGAAACAAATAATCCTATATTTTAGAATATAAACGTTCTACTTACTTGCTTGCTTACTTTACTTAACGCTTGCTTGTTTAAATGTATTAAATTTTTTTTGTCTTTTATGGTCATTTAACGTTTTTTTTTATTTAACCTTTTATGGTCAGTTATCTATACATGTAGGTACTAATAAACCAATAGAAAAGTCATGTCTATACCTTCAGCAACATAAAGCCCACATGTTGCTCAAGGTCCAGACATGATTTTAATTTCCTCTTAATCGGTATAGGAAAAAAAGGTATCTCAATTTTAAGACATAAGATTTTATAAAATTGAAAAGTAGTCAGCAAGTACTGGTTGACAGGTGACTTAGGACGCCTTGTACGACACCCTAGGCTAAAATTGGGATGGTAGACTATTCTTGGCTACATCACACAAACGAATACTGTTTTAGTCTTTTGATCTCACTTTAATCCATTCATTGTTTTCTTTTTTTTTTACTTGGAAATCTAACCCTGATCACCTGTACAACGTGTTAAAGGAATAAGCGAAACTGAAAAATTGTTTATTCAGAATCGAAAGTAGAATCAATTTCACGGGTTTTTGATAGGGGTCACTTTTTTCTATTTTTATCATGTTATTGTTGCCGCTTCTAAATATTTTTGTGGCTACGCGCGCGGGCGGCGCGTCATTTATGAACGCTGAGGAGGGGAGGGAAGAAGGCATGGCGTGGCGTGCGCGGACGCGCTATAATAGCTTAAAAATCTACTAGAACAACGTTGAAACTTTAAAATAACAATATCTAGAAAAATAAAATTGATATTTTTTTACGGGAATGGATTTATTTTAATAAAAATCAGTTGCGGTGTATGATGGTTTCGCTTATTCCATTAACAAGTATACAATGTGTAACAGAAAGGGTATATCAACCCTGAAAGATGTGATTCTGCCCACTAAACTGAACAACTTTCCCTAAGGAACATAATGTCGAAATACGAAAAAAAGATCACCCCCAATACGGGCGCCCGCCCACGCCCGCCAAAAAAGATACCATTTCGTAAATATATCTAAATTTATGTAGTCTTATGTGTTTCCCCCACTTTCTCTAGTTCTGGAGGTATAAACGTAAGGGTGCTACTGATCCTAGATGGATTATTTATTAAGTAGGTTGACTATTACCAAACACAATTGGAAAAACGTTCCTGACATTACGAGTATGCGGAGTTCATGAGACACAAGTAATTTTTTTTTTACTATCTGTGTGTAATGTTTAGATATCTCTCTCATTATTATTCCGTGGTTATGTTAATCTCTATTTCTTCTTGTATCGCCCGAACTTCAGCAGGGTTCACCCACAATACGGGCGCCCGCCCACGCCCGCCAAAAAAGATACCATTTCGTAAATATATCTAAATTTATGTAGTCTTTTGTGTTTCCCCAACTTTCTCTAGCCCTGGAGGTATAAATGTAAGGGTGCTACTGATCCTAGATGGATTATTTATTAAGTAGGTTCACTATTACCAAACACAATTGGAAAAACGTTCCTGACATTATGCGGAGTTCATGAGACACAAGTAATTTTTTTGACTATCTGTGTGTAATGTTTAGATATCTCTCTCATTATTATTTCGTGGTTATGTTAATCTCTCTTTCTTCTTGTACCGACCGAACTTCAGCAGGGTTATCAAGTAAACGTAATTTTTCTTGACTTTCAGAAGGCATTCGATAGGGACAACGATGTAATGTTGGTTAAATTGGGGAACATGGAGTTTTCCCCAAGATTATTATAATTATTCGCTAGTTTTTTGTCCGGAAAGGAACAATTTGTTAAATATGAGCATTTTGTGTCTGATCCCTATCGTCGTCGTATTCCGGTATCAGTCAAGGGTCAAATCTTGGACCTTTACTTTTTGTATTATTGATTAATAACCTTCCGGATATAGTTTAAAATTCGATGTTTCTATTGTTCGCTGACGACGTCAAATTAGCTAAGTCTATTACAAGTGAACATGACTACTTGAAGCTGCAGGAGGATATAGATCGTGTCTATCAATGGAGTGTTAATAATAGGCTTTTCTTCAATCCCACTAAATGTGAAGTAATCAGTTTTACCCGCTCACACTTTCTACGGTAGTGTACTCTTGGTGGAGAACTGGTATCGAGAGCAACACAGGTACAGGAACTGGGAATATTGTTCGTACAGAAATTTAATCTGGGTGGAATAGCTTACAGTTTCTGCTTACCGCCGGCTTGGGTTTGTGTTGCGTAACAGCGCCCCTCTTACAGATCAAGCGGTTCGCATGCTGTATGTGGCTCTCGTTCGCAGCATTTTGGAAACCAACTTAGTGGTTTGGAGCCCATATGAGACAAAATATAACCTCATGTTGGAGAAAGTCCAAAAAAGATTCCTGAGGCATACATACAAAAAACATTATGGATATTATCCATTCATGTATCTCACTCTATTTTTGCAAGGACATTTGGGCTTCGACTCACTACAATTACGTAGATACTTAGCTTTAGCAAAATTTGTTATTAATATTATTAGGAATAATATCAATAGTGCCTCCTTATTGCAGCGTTTTATATGTCTGTCTGTGCATAACTCGTAGGTATCGGAGGGGAAGGCGTCAGGATCTACTAGATTCTCCAAGTTTTGCGTGCCATCACGCTTCTTGATTCAGCAATCAATTATGTACCACAATGTGATTTATTCCATAGTAACATAAATTGTTTGACGAATGCGTGTACAAAATGTTTAGAAATATTTATGCCTATGAGCACAATTAATAATTGATTTACAAAGTTGTTAAGAGACTATTGTAACGCTTTGAATTTTTGTTATGTTACAATTATATAGTTATACCTATTAATAAAATAAAAATAAAGTGAAAAAATAAAATACTTAGGCTAAGTGTATGTGTGATAAGACTAAGTTTTACCTTATCTAATTTTATACTTTTAACTATAAAATAATTACAAAACTATTTTTAATTAATCATAATAGTACACGCGGCTTCATTGGCGTTATATTATAGTCTTTGTGTGATCCTAGTGTCTCCTACAGGAACCATGCATTTCTCCGGGACAAATAGTAGCGTGTGTATTAGTCGAGTGCTTGATCTATCTACTTCCCAAATTTCATCCAAATCGGTTCACTGGTTTAGACCTGATAGTGGAACAAACGAACATCAATACTTTCGCACTTATAATATTAATAAGTGGTGAGAGAGTAGTGAGATGATATGAGATTAAATAAATAGCCACACTTTGTTAAGCTGGCTCGCTCTGACTGAGAAATTACCTAACAATTATGCTACCCACAGCTGATAAGCTAACTACATCAAGCTTTTAGGGTCTCTCAAAAGTACCCTGCCAAAGATTGACCAAAGCATACATGTATATTAATACCATACCTACAATCTAAGCTCATTAAAGCTTCATGCGTTGCAAGTTACCCATGCATTTATCAAACAAAATTACTCATTCAAAAATATTTACAAGACTTTTATACTTGAGTGTTCATAATTTTACTAAACTATATATTAAATATATATTTAAAATATATATTTTTTATACTGACGCTACAATCCTACAATTATGCGTATAGTACCTTAACCTATTCCTAAGTCGTCGATATTTTTACTATTTGGATTAATTAGATTTATTTCTAAACGTTGACTAGCTTTTTATTTTTCTATTCTGTATAAGTATAGGTTTTACTTTTAGCTTTGTTTGAGACTTACAATACCTTACAATGACTTAATCACTAATTTCCCAATATAAGAAACAAATAATCCTATATTTTAGAACTCTTGCTACTTACTTGCTTGCTTATTTTACTTAACGCTTGCACGTTTAATGTGCTACTATATTTTTACTATATTTTTAATGTATTACTATATTTTTTTTGTTTTTATGGTCATTTAGCGGAGCCTCCAAATACAGGGAATTTCCGCTTAAATGGAGGCTCCAATCTATTTTATTTTATTTTATATTATAAGGTACATTTACAGTAGTACATATACACATTAAATAAAAAGGTTTCTATGCTATAACTAAGAAAAAATGTTTAGGTACAAATACTATAGCATAATAAAAAAAAATTTTTTTATTTAACGTTCATATATCTATACACTAGCGGCCCGCCCCGGTTTTGCACGGGAAGCTAGAGTTCATAAAAACATCCCATAGACAAAAGCACTTTCAGTATTTACCGATTTTGAAACGTGTTTCTTTTTTGTTTTAGATTTATCGTAAATTTAAATTTCAGAATAATACACTTCGCAGCTTACGGCTCTTGGCCCTTATTTGGTCTGTAAGAATTTCATATTAATTTTCATCTCTAATTTTCCTCCACTTGAGGGAAGATTTTTCAAAAATGGTGAAAGACGTGTTTATTTCTTTTTTTATTAGCCTATAACTAAATTCTAATTTTTTGTAGGATTTTCATACGAACTTTCATCCCTTATTTCTCTCCCTTGGGGGCATGATATCTCAAAATTGCTGAAACACGTGTTTCTTTACTTCTTATTATTAGCTAACATCAAAATTTCAAGTACCTACCGCATGTCGAAAATGTAGGATTTTCATACAAACTTTTATCCCTTAATTCACCCTTTTGCGGAATAATTTCTCAAAATTTCTGCACGTTTTTAGGGTTCCGTACCTCAAAAGAAAAAAACGGAACCCTTATAGGATCACTTTGTTGTCCGTCTGTCTGTCTGTCTGTCAAGACCCTTTATCTCACGAACGGGTAAAGGTATCAGGTTGAAATTAATACCACATATAGGATCCATGAACCACACAAGATCTGAAAATATAAATTTTTTACAACGACGCAATCAAAAGATATGGCATTTATGTCCTTATCTCCATACATTTATTCAAAAATGCAAAACCTACAGGGTACTTCCCGTTGACCTAAAATTATGAAATTTGGCAAGAAGCTAGGTCTCACAGTACAAATAATGGGAAAAGTCTGAAATCATTAAATATTACAACTTTTCTCACAACTAATGGTAACCAATTGTGGTGAGCTCCCGTTTCAAGAACATTCATATAAGAGAGGGGTCAAGTTGGATGGTCGCTGAGGCGATTTTTGTTTTAGTTCTTTTTAAAAACGGGATCACTTACAAACTTGAAAATTGGTATGTTTATAGTGCGTAAGCTATAAAATAACAACAAATAATAAAATTTGGTCAAGCGCGTGTCGGACTCAAAAAATCTAGCACATTAACTTACTGAAATTTCAACTAATACAATTATGATCATGTGGTGGTACGGAACTCTCGGTGCGCGAGTCCGACTCGCACTTGGCCGGTTTTTTTTTATTATTCGCTTAAATCCAAATTTTCAAGTACCTCAGGAGATGATTTCTATACAAACTTTCATCCCTCATTTCATCAAGTTAGGGGATGAATTTCTAAAAATGCTTAAACACTTATTATTCTATTTTTTACGGAGAGCTTAAAACCAAATTTGTATAATTCTACCTTTAAAAATGAAAGACTTAGAGACCAACATAAGGAAAAATATCGTTCCATTTTCATCCCCTTGACGGGTGATTTTTAGAAAATGCTTATTCGTTTTTCTTTATTTTTTACCAAAAGCTAAAATTCAAATTTGTGTGAACCTAACTCAAGAAACAAAGGACTTTCATACAAACTTTCAACCCTTATTTCACCTCCTTGGGGGATGATATCTCAAAATTGCTGAAACGCGTGTTTCTTTTCTTCTTAATATTAGCTATAATCCAAATTTCAAGTTCCTCATGTCGAACTGTAGGATTTTCATAAGAACTTTCATCCCTTATTTCACCTCAAAATTGCCGAAATATATGTTTCTTTGTTTCTCCAAATTATCACGTACCTCATGACAAAACTGTAGGATTTCTATACAAACTTTCATCCCTCATTTCAGCGCGTTAGGGGAATAATACTAAAAATGCTAAAACACGTACTTCTTTATTTTTTACGGAAAGCTTAAAACCAAATTTGTATAATTTTACCTTTAAAAATGAAAGACTTATAGACCAAAATACGGGGAAAAAAAAACATCCAATTTTTCACACCTGTTTCTTTATTGTATATACACGTGTTTCTTTATTCTTTACCAAAGGCTTAAATTCAAATTTGTGTGAACCTAACTCAAGAAACAAAGAATTTTGATGCAAACTTTCACCCCTTATGGAGTGAATTTTCGAAAATTCTTTTATATTGTTTTCCTTCTCTTTGGAAAAAAGCTCTTATTACGCCCATCTACAAATCTGGACCTGAAAATGTAGTAATCAATAATTGTAGACCTATTTCTAAACTTTGTATTTTTTTGAAAAATATTAGAAAAAATTGTTACAGAACAGCTTTCTCAAGCTTTTTCGCGAGTTATTTCCGACAGTCAACACGGGTTTTTTCGGGGGCGTTCAGTGGAATCAAATCTATTATTATACACAGATTTAATTCTTCTTGCGATGGATGGATAAAATAAGTCAGTATTAGAGAAACTATTCCGGCTCGGTGTACATGGCGACCTTCTAAGATGGATAGAATCATATATACAGAACAGATCTCAGGCTGTTTCAATTAAAGGCTTCTTATTCGATTTTTATATTACACGTTCTGGAGTACCCCAAGGATCGCACTTGGGGCCCTTACTTTTTACGCTTTACATAAATTATATTAATAAGATGGTAAAAAATTCTCGTCATCTCTTATGAATGAATGAATGAATAAATTCTTTATTGCACACATAAACATAAGAACACACAAAGAATAACACTTAAGGTTGTAGTGGGCAAAGGCGGCCTTATCGCTGAGAGCGATCTCTACCAGACAACCTTATATGCCGACGATACCAAAATATTTAAAATTATATCCTCAGTCAAAGATTGTGTGTACGTGGCTGGATTGAAAAGTAGTCAGCCTAACCAAGAAAATAAAACACAGACTAAATCAGTTATATTTTTATTTTTCTACATAATCACAATCAAGTCACCATCAATTCACTTTAGCTAATTCTCCTTCAAAGCATTAAGACCGTTGAAAAAAAAAATATTTTTCCTTAGAGTCAAAATATGCGTCTACTGCTGCTTTGACCTCGTCGTTTGTCGAAAATGTTTGACCCCCCAAGTGCTTTTTTAGGTAAGGGAACAGAAAGAAGTCTGATGGTGCCAGATCAGGTGAATAAAGCGAATGCGCTAACAGTTCAAAGCCACAGTTTTGGATTTCAGCCATTGATTGCGCAGACGCCTGAACACGGGCGTTATCTTGATGAAACAGGACTTTTCTTCTGAGCATTCCTGGAGTTTTTCATTTATTTCCTCGCGCATACGACGTTCAGAGTTTATGGTCTGATCCCTTTCAAGATAATGAACCATAATCACACACTTCGAGTCCCAGAATACTGAAGCCATCACCTTATTTGCCGACAAAATTGACTTAGCCTTATTAGGGGATGGTAAACCAGGTCTTCTCCACTGTTTTGATTGTTGCTTTGTTTCCGGTGTACAGTAATGAACCCAGATTTTGTCCATAATAACAAAACGATTAAAAAAATCGTCTTCATCAGCGACAAATAACAACAAACCGTTGGGTGAAAAAGTCAATCGCGTCCTTGGAACCGGCGGAACCCACCTCGCAGACACCTTGTGGAAACCCAACTCGTTGGCTATCATGTTTTGAGTTGAGTTAATTTATAAGAGATGCCTATAATCTTGACTACCTCTCTTATTTTTAATCTTCGGTCTCCCATAATTAAATCTTGTACTTTTTTAAAAATATTTTCATCAGTACTCGTAGTGGACGTGGAAGGCCTTTCAGAGTGGGGTTTTTCTTTCACACACTCTCCCATGAAACGTCTACTACAGAACAGGGGACTCCCTCCAAAATTCCAGGTTTTGCTAAAACAATGTGGAGGGACGTCCGTAGTCACCACGCTTGTTAGCGTTACGGCTGGCACCATGGACCGCGGTTGTTGGTGACCGCAGAATGTAAGATGATACGATACACAGAAGGATGCTTCTGCTTCACTAACCCTTAGTCGCCTTTTACGACACCCACGGGCAGATATGGGTTGGTACTATTCTTTGCCGGCACCACACGGGGCACTCTCTCTACCATGCTTGAATTCTGCTATCCATTTTTTGACAGAAGAATATGACAAAGCAGAATACCCTAATGTACTGACCATGTCATCATGGATGGCTTTTGATAATAGCTCCTTCATAAGGAGGATCTTAATGGAGCAAATCGATTGCTCCATTCGCGGAAATTATTTCCGATTGCTTTATTAATAAATTTATAAAATCACACCTAATTATCGCACACGTTTCGAACTTCACACAATTATAAGTCTGAACTGAAATATGGATAGATGCGATTAGTAGAATTGTACGCATTGTTGTATTGTATTTTCATATCTACAATAAAAATGTGACTGTGACCATCATAGAGAGTCGTCTAACCGTTTTTATTAGGGTTCCGATACCAAAATGGTAAAAAAAAGGAACCCTTATGGTGCCGCTCTGTCTGTCTGTCTGTCTGTCTGTCCGTCTGTCTGTCACACCTCTATATCTCAGCAACCACTTACGCTATCGAGCTGAAATTTGGAATAGTTTTAGAATATAGTTGCCCAACTTAATTGAACATGAAAATTTTTTGAAAAAAGTATGATTATTAATGTAAAGGGGGCCAAAATAGGGGGGGCCAAATTTCAAATTGTCGCTACTAGGTCGAGTGGGGTATCATATGAAAGGGCTTTACTTGTACATTTTAAAATATATTTTTGTATTTTTTTAAGTTTCTTAGTTTTCAAGTTATGATGAAAAATGTCAAAAAAAATACCATTCCCCCCCCCTTATCTCCGAAGTTTGAGTAAGGGAAAATCTGAATTAATTACAGTTGACAGAGGTTTATGTAAACTTTACAGCAAAAATAAAACGATCTTTCTAAGTTGCACAGTTTTTCAGAAATCTGCAAAAAACCTTTACAAACAAATTTAGTTTTGCGGTCCTGAAAATGGACTTTATTGCTTCCAAAAATACTATAGGTATATCGGAACCCTCGGCGCGCGAGTCCGACTCGCACTTGACCGGTTTTTTTTAACATGTTATAAAATACCGGTTGAGTGCGAGTCGGACTCGCGCGCTGAGGGTTCCGATATACCTATAGTATTTTTGGAAGCAATAAAGTCCATTTTTAGGACCGCAAAACTAGATTTGTTTGTAAAGGTTTTTTGCAAGTTTCTATAAAACTGTGCGACTTAGATCATTTTATTTTTGCTAAAATATTACATAATTACTCATTAGATAATTTCTATTACATAACTTCGGAGATAAGGGGATGATATTATTTTTGACATTTTCCATTAACTTGAAAACTAAGAGTCGCAAAAAATACAAATATATATTTTAGAATGTACAAGTAAAGCCATTATGATACCCCACTCGACCTAGTAACGACAATTTTAAATTTGCCCATATTTGGGCCCCCTTTACATTAATAATCTTTTTTTTTATTCTTCCATATGCAATTAAGTTGGACAACCATATTCTAAAACTACTCCGAATTCAAGACGATAGCATAAGTGGTTGCTAAGATATACAGGTGTGACAGACAGACAGACAAAGTCGCACCTTAAGACTGTAAGGGTGTGGAATGTTGTTGTGTAGTTTTAAGTCTTTTAAAGTTAACTACCTATTGAGCGTTTCGCCAACAAACTGCGCTGCAGTTTGGCGTGCTGTAATTTAAGTAGCTTGTTCTTTTCATTTTTATAAAAAAAAAAAAAAGAGTTTCTTTTTTCACCATTTTGGTATCGGTACCCTAAAAAGATTAGTTATCGGAAGCGAAAACCAACTTTATACCGCCTCTGAAAACGTGATGGTAAGGGCACACGGCCGAGAATCGGTGGGCGATTATCGTCCAGGACAAGGACGGAAGATTCAGGTGATAACACATCAGAGCGGGATGCCAACAAAAAAAATCGCTCACCAATTCTCGGTCGTGTGCAGGATCCCTAAACGAATCGGAAAGCGTAGTCCGCTCGACGCCAAACCAATAAATACATCATTCCGCTAATACTCATATTATGGTGTGATCCATTTTTTTCGTTTATTCCAACGCTTATTAATCTATTTTGCAGCCATGACGCTAAAACCAGAGTATATTTGACGGAAAGAATAACATTGTTTTACAAACTTATTTTTTCTGACAGAATGTGTTATACCAAACCAATAAAAGAAATAAATACAGGGTGTTAGGGACAGCCTTCCGAATACTGAAGGGGCATGATCAGTCAACGACACTAAACAACTTTCAGTGAACTAAACTTTCAGGAAACGAAAAAGAAAATCCGCGTCTCCATACAAAATTGTAAACTTGATCGGGCAGTTTGTATGGAGAAGCCGATTTTTTTCAAAGTTTTGTTCACTAAAAGTTTTTCAGTGTGGTTGACTAATCATGCCCCTTCAGTATTCGGAAGGCTGTCTCTAACACCCTGTATATAACAATCATTTGGGTGTTAATTAAAGAAAACGTTTTCTACATCTTACCAGCAGAATATTAGCAGGCTTTTAAGTCTTCTTGTGCTGGCCGTCATTTTACCACTTTGGTTGCTGTGGAGACTGCCTGGACGTTCGTGTTGGATAGTTGTCTGGTGCAAATGGAGCATGAAACGTGGGCTTGTATGGCCCATCGCGATTAACGCGAACTGGTGTTGTCTTCAAGTGTCGGTTCCCAGACGGACCTATTGGAGGAAACTCAGAGATTAAAAGATGTGATTTTGCACATTAAACTTGACTACTTTCATCATGGAAAATTGTTTTTTTTAGGGTTCCGTACCTCAAAATAAAAAAACGGAACCCTTATAGGATCACTTTGTTGTCCGTCTGTCTGTCTGTCAAGACCCTTTTTCTCACGAACGAGAAGAGGTATCAGGTTGAAATTGATAACGAATATTAGGGTCCATAAACCACACAAGATCTGAAAATTCCAGTTTTTTACAACGACGCAATCAAAAGATATGGCTTTTTATGTCCTCATCTCCATACATTTATGCAAAAATGCAAAACCTACAGGGTACTTCCCGTTGACCTAAAATTATGAAATTTGGCAAGAAGCTAGGTCTCACAGTACAAATAAAGGGAAAAGTCTAAAATCGTTAAATATTTCAATTTTTCTCACAACTAATAGCAACTAATTAAGGTGAGCTAACGTTTCAAGAACTTTTCTATAAAAGAGGGGTCAAGTTGGATGGTAGCGGTGTTTTTAAAATCAAAGAACAAAAGCTTTTAGTATATCATATGGTAGATAGGTACGGAACCCTTAGGGCGCGAGTCCGACTCGCACTTGGCCGGTTTTTTTATTTATTTATTGTACTATCAAGAAATTACATATTGTGAAACTAAATTCCGTACCACGAAAACCCATCAGGTTTATCTGGGTACTGAAGTCGTTAATTACAGCGATTACAGTTTACACAGAAAGTACATAGGTAGGTGCTAGGTGCTATAACAATGTTTTTTTAATGTTTTATAATAATTGCTATTCTTAAGGTACAAGTCTTACAAGACTGTGTAGCTCATTAACATATGTAGGTAATAGATATTCATCCAATCGCATACCGAACTTAATATTAACTTTAGGCATTATGAACATATGTTTGTTGTCTAAGCTTCTCAGACCAGCACTTCTAATTTTTTCATTTAATGTTGTTGGACAATTAATTTCAGATAGGACCGAAAACTTGACTTTTTCAAATACACTCATGACCTTACAGTTCTTCCTTAATTTTCTTAGGTACTATTATTTTTAAAATCCTTATCTGTAAGTTATATATATACATCTTGCAAGTTTGTTCGAAATACAAACCATAGATACTGCTGTATCAGCTGATAACGTCTTCTGACGGGGGGTAAAATTTTTTTTCGTATTTCGACCTATGTGCCACGAATAAAGTTGTCATTCAGTTTCATGCACAATATAAGTATATACAATTCGGATTGTATTTATACCTATAATGTATTTGCTAAAAAGTTTGCAAAGGCGGCAGTAAGACATAATGACGTCAAAAATCAATGTATGGCCAAAATAAACAAATGAATAAAGTTTTGAAACTTATGTGACATTATACCTTCGGGTGTGGTGTTCAAAGCTCACAACCCTCCCGCCCCCTACACTAACGCTTCACCCCCCATTCTAACGCTTCACCGTGATATGTGTCCCGTTTACCGGTTTCTTCACTTTTTTGCGAAAACTATTAAAGATACGAAAAAAAATTTGAAGGAAAAAATAATCCTTATAAAATTTTTAACATTTAACATTTTTTTTTTCATACATTTTTAGAGTTCCGTATCCAAAGGAGGAAAAACGGGACCCAATTAATATGCCTCCGATGTCTGTCTGTGTATCAGTCAGAGGGCTGTATCTCTTGAACGGTAATAGCTAGACAGTTGAAATTACCATTGCCACTATAAAAATAAATACGAAAAATAAAAAAGTAATAAGCTAAGTGGGGCTAAAACCTGTTTTTAGGCGATTTTTGTTCGATTTTTGTTTTAGCTCTATCTTAAAACCGGGAACACTTACAAACGTGAAAATTGGTATATTTATAGTGCATAAGCTGTAAAATAACAACAAATCATAAAAATTGGTCAAATTCATGTCGGACTCGCGCATTTTTAATAATCTAACTTTTTTCAATAAGCGCAGTCACGCAGAAGTGTATTATGTCTGATTTACACAGGGCAAAATTTAGGCGCCTCTTGAGGGATGCAGCTATCAAAGGAAGGAAATAGTCGAATAGCTTTCTCTTTCTTTCGTATAGCTGCATCCCTCGGCGGCGCCTAAATTTTGCTGTCGTGTAAATCCGGCCTTAAATATGCGCGAGTCTGACACAAGCTTGACCAGTTTTTATGATTTGTTGTCATTTTATAGCTAAAAATCGAGCAAAAATCGCCTAAAAACGGGTTTTAGCCCCCCTTGATTTATTACTTTTTTTATTTTTAGTATTTAATTTTGAAGCGGCAACAGAAATTCATAGCCTGTGAAAATTTCAACTGACTAGCTATTACGGTTCATGAGATACAGCCCTCTGACTGATACACAGACAGACATCGGAGGCATATTAATTGGGTCTCGTTTTTCACCCTTTGGATACGGAAGCCTAAAAATGTATGACCGACGTTTTGTTAAGAATTTTATAAGGATTATTTTTTCCTTTAAAATATTTTTCGTAATTGTAATAGTTTTTGCAAAAAAGTGAAGAAACCGGTAAACGGGACACATATCGCGGTGAGGGGGTGTGAAGCGTCAGGTGTAGAGGAGGGTAGAGTAATGAGTTTTGAACACCAAACCCAAAGGTATCATCCCACATAAGTTTGAAAACTTTATTTATTTAAACATGGTAGTTTACTACTTATTATTTAATCTGTGACATGGTACCTATGATATTTTTTTTTTCATATAGAATCCTACTTATTTCATATCAAATAAAACAATAATAAAAACTTGTTTTTAGATGAAATTTTTATTCTTATTAGAAACTATAGCTATTGTAAGTGATTCAAATATCATGCAAAGATTAAAATAGTTAAACATATTTTTTATATTAAATTACCTGGTTGTTGATATCCAGTGGTAAGAGGTGTCTGCTGTCCAGTGATAAGAGGTGTCTGCTGTTCAGTGATAAGAGGCGTCTGCTGTCCAGTGGTAAGAGGTGTCTGCTGTCCAGTGATAAGAGGTGTCTGCTGTCCAGTGATAAGAGGTGTCTGCTGTCCAGTGATAAGAGGTGTCTGCTGTCTAGTGATAAGAGGTGTCTGCTGTCCAGTGGTAAGAGGTGTCTGCTGTCCAGTGATAAGAGGTGTCTGCTGTCCAGTGATAAGAGGTGTCTGCTGTCCAGTGATAAGAGGCGGTTGCGGTCTTTGGAACTGTTGCTGATATTGGTTCCAGTTGGTCAACCACGGTCGCTGGCCAGTCTCGTTTAACTAATAAAATTAAAAAGATACACTTACAAAAATACATATTACTAAAATACATATTAATAAAATACTTACCTACTTAAAAAAATATTCTTATATTATTCTGGATTTTCCGGTACCTACCTTAAGTTGCGGCGGACGAATGACTGGTCTGCGAAAGATTTGTTCCTGTATATATTTTTTATAACAAGCGCCGTGGTCCTTAGGAGAAGAGGAAGATTCGCGCTTTTCAACGGTTTCTAAATATCTTTCCTGAGTTTGTTTTAATTTTTCTCTAATAAAATTATTATCCGCTGTTGCGGCCAATACATTTTTCGAGTCTTGCAGTGCTAACAACTTCTTTTTATTATCATCACTGTATGCTTTTATTTGAGTTATAATCTGGTTTTCCTCTGTATTAAACCCCTTATTATAATTAGAATCCTTGGTCTTAAGCGTGTCGTCACCTTGTCTTGTGTTCAAACAAACCAAGAACTCCTTGGTGAAACCTTTTTGTTTGACGATATCTAACAATTCTAAATCTTCATCCGTTAATGCAATATACGTCTGTGTTTCTTTATCAGTTAAATTAATAGTTTCTATTTTACGTTGTGAATTAATTGTCGAAGTCTGCTTCTGTGAGACAATTAGCTTTGGTTTTTTTCTTGCGAGGATATTTTTCTTCATTTGTTACTAAATATTTGAAACTATTCTGTACCTCGCTCAAATTTAGAAATAACTTTTCTTCCTGTTGTTTGGCTTTTGTGACTTGAGCAATTTTCTGCTCGTTGTTATTTTTTGTTCTTCCTCTTCTGAATTGTAGAATCTTAAAATCTAAAACAAAAAATATTTTTTAGAATTCATTAAGTACTTATATGCGATTGTTTCGTCGAATCTTGATCAAACAAAGAAAAAATTATCGATAATTATCCTAAAAAAATAAGTAGTTAGCTATCTGAAAAATAAAGGCGCTTTTCGTCCGTCTGGTGCCGGCAAATAATAGTAGCCGGAGGATGAACAGCAGCATCTTTTTGTATATCTTACCATCTGAAATCAGCTTAGATTCCTAATTTTAGCGCTTCCATCTTTACGAAATGTAGTGGCACCAACTGAGGGGGCGCTAACAGAGGGGCGACAAAAATAGGGGGAGCTAAAAGGAGAGCACCAAAATTGGAAGCGCAAAATGTATTGGCACCAACTGAGGGAGCACCAAAGGTGAGGGCGCCAACTGAGGGGGCATTAACTGAGGGGGCATTAACTGAGGGGACGACAAATTTAGGGGCACTAACTAAGGCGGCGCCACAGGTGGGGGCAACAAAGACGGGAGCGCCAATATAGGAGCCCCGATGGTGGATGCACTAAATTGGGAGCGCCAACAGAGGAGCGCCAAAATGGGGAGGTCAACTGAGGGGGGTGCTCATGTTAGGGGCGCCAACTTTAGGATCGCTAACTGTGGGAACGCCAACTAAGGGGGTGCCAAAAATAGGGGCACCACCTGAGGGGCGCCACAATAGGGGGCACCAACAGAGGGGCGTAAAAAAGGGGTTGCCAAAGGAAGAGCACCAAAGTTGATAGCGCGAAGTGAGAAGGCGCAAAATGTATGGGCCAATTAAGGGGTCACCAATGGTGAGGGCGCCAACTGACGGGGTGACAAATTCAGTGGCACCGCCAGAGGGGGCACTAAAGAAGGTGGGCGCCAACTGAGTAGACGCCAAAATTGTGGGCACCACAGTTGGGGGTACCTGCTGAGGGGGCGCGAACTGAGAAGGCGCCAACTGAGGGTGCGCCAAAAGAAGGGCACCAAAAGTAGGGTTGCCAACATAGGGAGCGCAAAAACTCGGGGTGCCATATGAGGGGGTGCCAAATGCAGGAGCACCAACAGAAGGGGCACTAAAGGAGGCGGAACCAACTGAGGGGGCACCAAAGGTGGCGGAAGCAACTGAGGGGGCACCAACTGAGAGGGTGCCTAATGAGGGAGCGCCAAATGCAGAAACACCAACGGAGGGGGCGCGAAAGGTGGGGGCACCAACTGAGGAGGCACCAACTAAGGGTACGCAAAAAGGAGGGCAACAACGTTTGGGGCGCCAACTGAGAGAGCGCAAAAATTGAGGGTGCCAACTGATGGGGTGCTTAATGCAGGGGTACCAACAGAGGGGGGCGTCTAAGGTGGGAGCGCCAAATGAGGAGGCGCCAAAGGTGGGGGTGCCAAATGAGGGGTTCCATTTGCAGCGGCACCAACAGAGGAAGGGCCAAAGGTGTGAGCGCCAAAAGGCGGAGGCGCCAACTGAAGGGACGCTAACTGACATGTCGCCTTATGTAGGGGGCGCCGGCGGAAAGGGTGCCAGCCAGGTGCAGTGGGGCGCCAGGAGCAGGGGCAATAGCCATAGTGTTTGGAACCCAGGAATTGGCCTCCAAACGCTGCATCTATGGCTGCATCGTTACTCACGTACGTTTGTATCGAGACTGAATCGCGACGTGATCGCGACTGTATAGATGCAAAAAGTAGCAGTGTATATATGCTCTTACTTAAAAGCAAACAGAAAAAAGTCAAGTGCGAGTCGGACTCGTGCGCCGAGGGTTTTGATATACATATAGTATTTTTAGAAGCCATAAACCCCAAAAAGTATGTTTATAAAAGTTTTTGCTTATATTAAAAATAGCCACCAACCCGCGGCGCAATTTTCAACGTACAAATTTCAACACCTGAAAGGTTGCCTGGTAGAGATTGCTACCCTAGCAATAAGGCCGCCTTTTGTACATTCTTTTGAATTAATGTTCTTTGTTTTGTAAATTTCTGTAATTTAATTTATTTTAAAGTATATTTGTATTGTATTGTAAATACTGTGTGTAAGGGACGGTTAACCGAAAACTGGAAGGGCGTGCTCAGTCAACGAAACTGAACAACTCTCCCAAAGCAACATTTCTGGGAAAAGAAGAAAAATTTTGAGCAGTTACAAATCGCTCAATTTGATCGAACAGTTTGTATGGATAGGCTATATATTTTTTCCTATTTCCTACAAATGTTTCTTTGGGAAAGTTGTTCAGTTTCGTTGACTGAACACGCCCTGTCAGTTTTCGGTACACCGTCCCTTACACTCTGTATTTTTCTATCTGTAATATTTACATAAACCTCTATCGACTTTAATTAATTCAGATTTTTGTTTAGCAAACTTCGGAGACAAGGACTATAATTTTCTTTTTTTTTATTCGCAAATGTGTTGAAAAACGTCGTAAGAAGAGCGTGCGCTTTGGTGATTTCACCCTCGGCTCCAATACGCCCTCGCCTGCGGCTCGGGCTGCAACTTCTGAGCCTCGTCCGTAGTATCCAAAATAGCAATTTACTTTTACTTACCAGTCCAAAGGCATAGAAACCACCATTTTTTCTTGCTTGATCTATAGCAATTTCTTCAAAGTTTCTTAAAAAGTTTAAGCAATTTCACACTTTAAAAAAATAAACTTAAGCAGAGGTTTAAAAAATCTGTGCAACCAGATAAAATCTACTTGGGATATACTTTTTTTAACACACTTTTATTATTTTAACTTATTACTAATGAATATTCTTCGTTGAACTGCGGCTCAGCCAGTGTGTCCCGGCTTTTTGACGACTTTCAGGACCAATCGTAGGAGGCTGCGCGCGCAAGCTCCTCTGCAGCAGGTGGTGGAAACTTGGATGCACCAGGAGATGAAAACGTATTTTTATTAACTAGAATTTATTTTGGAAATTTTATTCTTAGAGCTTTTACTCATTATTTTTCTAAGAAGTTTATAAAAATTGAACAAAGTTTTAGTCTAGTCGTGTATTTTTAATTAGAAAAAAAAAACGTAATTATTATAATAAAGATACGCAAGTTCAACAGTAGGATTTATTTGACGTACTTTTTTGTGTTGTGAATCCATTACATTTTCTTTTTTCAAAAGCATGTGCAAATTAGAAGTATTTTGTGTCAACCTGCGCCTGGCTTATTATCCCGAAGTATTTAATTCGCCAATAGCAGGCCAGAACGTGGGCCTAACTACTTCCAACCATGGAAATTTTATCAGCCATTACTGAATTCCATGAACTCTACGGATTCGTCTATCTATTTTTAGATAAATCGTTAAAAAAATTTGGCCATTTTAATATTTCTCAAATAATTTTTTTATTATTTTCCAAGAATAATTTACACTCAACAGAAGTATTTTTCATAACCGTGAACATAAACTTAAAAAATCCCTAAGTCCGAAAGGTTACCTACATTTCAAATTCCGGTAACAAAAATGTTTTTTGGCATTTTACCTTATTCGTGGTTTTAATAAACTCATGTAACCTTTTGGGATTATTCCGGAGTATTTTTCTTTCTTTAAATTCCCTTACAAATTGGATCGATCACCGGATCAAGTTGTAGTAAAAACATTGGGACTAGTAACTAGTAATTAGTTATTGCAGACCTCAAAAAGATTTCGCGCAATTTTGGACTTTGTACAAACTATACAGGCGTTATTTTGTATCATCACGGATATTTGAACAGGTTGTTCTACCAATGAAACTGAAAAACTTTTCCCAAGGAACATATAATAGGTCGAAATACGAAAAAAGGACCACCTAAATATTCGAGGTGATGAGAACCATAATGGTGTATTATGAATATATAAATAATATCACAGTAAAATACATCTAAAAAGTAGGTACCTATAAACCCTTAAGGCGATCCGTTTTCCATACTAAATTCAAATGACTTGCATTCTTATACCGGACATAAAATGCTGTTGAAAAACGAGTGTATAGGTACTGCTATTTTTAGTTCAAGTTTTCGATGATTAATACAAAGATACAGCTAATGCACCAAAAGTACTACAGTATAGAGCGCACACCCACAAATCCCACAATGGTGATATTGAACCAAAAATTGCTAACAAAAACTAGTACTTTTGGTGCGTTAGCTATATCTTTGTATTAATCAGAAATTCTCCCTTACTGGGATGTGATTACCGCTTAATATGTTAAAATACAATTATACTATACCAGAACCCGTTCAAGAGTTCTTTCGCAATTCGGTTTCAATTCTGATTATGTGTAAAAATTTAACTAAAAATCTCGTTTTTCAGTTTCGCATAAGAATGCAAGTCATTTGAATTTAGTATGGAAAACGGATCGCCTACGCATAACACTTAACCCTTGACACATCGGCTTGACACTTGCTTCAAGTTTAGTAAACAAGATTAATCTATGGGTTATAAACATTAATATTCATTCAAATTAAGAATCATTTGCATAAAGCTTGCTCAATGGCTCAGGTAAGCGTCACACGTCACACAAAGGACTCGTGTAGGAAAATTGACAGATTTATTCAAGATTCTCTCATATGGAAACGTTGTACAGTCATGAACATATCAAGCTTGACTTTTGCAGTTTTTTTGTTATTTGGCAATAGTCAACCCATATTTGGGGACATTTCTGCCAGTGTCGTGTTCTAGAATGTTCGTGGTTTTGGATGTTTTCACTTTTTAGAAGTTTAAATTATGGCGAACCGCCAGTGTCGAGTGGGGAAATTGTTCATTGCTCCCACCGTAAAGCGATAGTGGACTTTACGAAGGAAATGTCCGTGACTTTTTGAGACAACACAAACGGGGTTCAAACACGAGATCGCCTGAAATCTTCATCAGCTGCGCACTTCGTAGTAAATTCACTGCATAAAACACTGTCTTTAATATCCACTAAATCACTACATACACAAAAAACAAGAATTTCAACCGAGCAGGCAAGTTCCCGCGTTCCCACGCGAGTTCCCGCCAAAAAGTCCGACTTTTGCAGTTCTAGCCACTACTCTTCTAGATAGGAATAAGTACAGGGATGGCTCCCTGTACTTATTTAGAGTCGCCAGGTGATTATCGAGATTTTCAAATTAAAATCAGCCCTGTTAAACTCCTCAAAAGTAAGGATAAATATTTGTTAATTATAAATAATGTTCAGTTTTTTAAAATTACCAACGTAACAATTTGAGTTTTGTGAGTGCATCGTGGCATTTTTTAATTTTAAAAATCTCCAAAAACACCCGGTGACTTTCAAAAATTGGCTCCCTGTACTGACTGGCCCTTTAGTGTACCTGGCTGCCTTCTCCGCCGTGGGCCGCGAGTTCGCCACACATTACTAGTATGATGAACACGAGTGTTTGTCCTGTGTTTTTTATGCACTATGTCTATCAGTATCTGGTCTGGCTTTGCCTAGTAACCGCTTCCGTTCTTAGTATTAATGATCAATTCACAAGTAAAAAAAGATATATTTTCACTTTCGCAAACAAAGTTTATACTTAAACATTAGGGGTCTTACTACAAAAAAGTTAGACATCTGTTGAACACTTGATTAAAAAAATACGCACAACATAACTGGCTATGTCAGTTGATGCGCAGAAGTCAAGTCATAAGAAAATAAGTCATTTTTGACATCTGCGCATCAATGACATAGACAGAGTTATTTGGTACGATTTTTAAATCAAGTGTTCAACAGATGTCTAACTTTTTTGTAGTAAGACGGTAGATTTTTAAAGATTTCTTGATTTTTGTAAAACTTAACTGAATTTTTTGACCGACTAGTATGGGCGACAGTAAGACGCACTAGTTCATAGAGAATATGTACTTATATGACGGACTATAGTTTTTTACTCTGATATTTCGGCCATAACTTTTTTATTTTTTATTTTCTCGAATAATTCTTTTGCACTTTACAGCTCTCGTAAATACAAGTCTTTGAGCTTTTTTTTAAATATTATATCTTTACAACTCTCCGAGATATAAGGAGATAGCACTTTTTCGTGAAATCGGAGCCTTCACTGGAGCGAATGAAAAGACATTTCCAATGTCAAAAGATAGCAGTAAATTGTAAATGTTATTCTCTTTAGTATTTTACTTTAATGTAGGTTTAACCATTAACGTTATTCTTCTTTAATGTTTACCACCAGTTATGTCAAACGGTTTTACAGGCGATAACTTGTAAACGGCCTAGGTTTAACTATCTTGTATAACTACAATTACTTTTAATAGCAAGGCTGTAAGTTATCCGAATAAAATAAAATGGTTACAAATGGGAAAAAAACCGGCCAAGTGCGAGTCGGACTCGCGCCCTAAGGGTTCCATGCCTATCTACCATATGATATACTAAAAGCTTTTGCTCTTTGATTTTAAATCTCCACGACCATCCAACTTGACCCCTCTTTTATAGAAAAGTTCTTGAAACGGGAGCTCACCTTAATTGGTTACTATTAGTTGTGAAAAAAATGTTAATACTTAAGATTTTAGACTTTTCCCTTCATTTGTACTGTGAGACCAAGCTTCTTGCCAAATTTCATAATTTTAGGTTAACGGGAAGTACCCTGTAGGTTTTTTTTTTTTGCATAAATGTATCGGAGATGAGGACATAAATAGCCATATCTTTTGATTGCGTCATTGTAAACAATTGAAATTTTCAGATCTTGTGTGGTTTATGAACCTTAATATTTTTTATCAATTTCAACCTGATACCTTTTCTCGTTCGTCAGAAAAAAGGTCTTGACAGACAGACAGACAGACAGACGGACAACAAAGTGATCCTATAAGGGTTCCGTTTTTTTTATTTTGAAGTACGGAACCCTAAAAATGGACAAAATGAGGGACATTTTAGAATTTTTTTTCTTCAGTTATACTAGTTAAATTAAAATTCTATCTCGACCACATCACTTCTTACATCTTGTTTATAACTACGTTTTCTTTTTCCAAAGATAAATGATATATTTAATGTAAAAAGTGATTACGAAGTCTAGAGGCCATTCAGAAAGGCCTAGCCTTAACAAATCAACCTGTCTTAGCTAGCAATTTTTGAGGTTTTTAGGGTTCCGTACCTCAAAATAAAAAAACGGAACCCTTATAGGATTACTTTGATGTCCGTCTGTTTGTCTGTCTGTCTGTCAAGACCCTTTTTCTCACGAACGAGAAGAGGTATCAGGTTGAAATTGATAACGAAGATTAAGGTCCATAAACCACACAAGATCTGAAAATTAATTTTTTTTACAATGACGCAATCGAAAGATATGGCTTTTTATGTCCTCATCTCTATACATTTACGAGTATGCAAAAAAGCTAAACCTACAGGGTACTTCCCGTTGACCTAAAATTATGAAATTGGACAAGAAGCTAGGTCTCACAGTACAAATAAAGGGAAAAGTCGAAAATTATTAAATATTTCAATTTTTCTCACAACTAATAGTAACCAATTAAGGTGAGCTCCCGTTTCAAGAACTTTTCTATAAAAGAGGGGTCAAGTTGGATGGTCGCGGAGTTTATAAAATCAAAGAGCAAAAGCTTTTAGTATATCATATGGTAGATAGGCACGGAACCCTTAGGGCGCGAGTCCGACTCGCACTTGGCCGGTTTTTTTTAGTAATGACGTCACAAAGATGGCGGTACAACATTTTTTTTTTTTGTGAGAACATTGCCTGTTCCTGCCCTTTGCCTGTTTCTGCCGTAAAATAGCAGTGTTTGCTCTGTTGTGTTTCGGTTTGAAGGCAAGGGAGCCAGACAAATTACTGACATACGAGACACACTATCTTAGTTCTAAGGGTGGGCAACGTGCTTTGCTGCCTTATTAGTGTCAAGTTATGCCATGACCACAGAATATACCATGACGGCGGGCTCTATGGGCGGTGGTAACCGCTTTCCATCAGGTGGCCCACCTGCTCGTTTGCTCACTTGTCCCATAAAAAAATCATATGAAAGGGCTTATTTGAGTATATTATAAATACATATATTATTTATTACATTCATGTATACACTTTAGTGCATTTTTGATACCAAGCCACAGATCATAATTATTAACTAGTAAACTAGTTTTACTAAGCCAAACAAATTATTGCAAAGTGGGCCGAAAAAGCCGAATTTTTTCGATTTATTTTATATGCAACTCTTATTTTTCAATATTTCTGAGTACTTCGTTCATTCTTAGTAATCCAAAATATACTTTACAAAAATCCATCCAGTTGTTTTAAAATTATAAAAGTTTTTTTTTTTAATTTATGTGTTGTATATTTGTAATTTACAAAAGAAGCCCTTTCATATGATATCCCACAAGGTACCTATGTATAAATGAAGAAAAAGAATCTTTTACCGCCATCTTTTAGACGTTTTTAATTACTACAGGGTGAATTAGAAAACATTCGACAAAATTTGAGATTGAGTTCAGACCACGAAATTAAACAAATTTCGCCAAGGAACATAGGTCGTTAGACGTAAAAAAAATTCGAACACCCATACAAAATGTAAGGTGAGCTTACTGAAATTTTTTTTCGTCCATTGACCTATGTTCCTAGGCGAAAATTGTTCAGTTTCGCGGTCTGAACTCAATCTCAAAATTTGTCGAATGTTTTCAATTTCACCTCGTAAAAAGACCTCCATAAATGCCAACTAAAGCCCAAAAAGTATAGATACGAAAAAATTTACTAACGTGGTGCTGGACGACCGCTACCCACACACCGGCCAAGTCCGCGTCGTTGGCGCATCTAAAATGGCAGCCGTTCGGGTGCGACCGCTAGGCATTTCACGGTGCATTAAGAAACTTTTGCTATCACTTTTTGTTTTTGAGATATTTGCGTCAGAACAACTTACCCCCGGCACAACCAGCCCCGCTCTCCCCTACGTCAACTGGAAATCACGAGGAATCTAACGGTGTATATGTCGCAGCCGGATTGTAGAATCCGCCATATTTCAATTTGGCGCCGCCGTATTTAAAAACGTCGTTGTTTTGCAATCCACCTACCTTTCGTTCCGCCGGATCGTTATAACGCGGAGGTCAACGTTTAGCCATATAATAGGTCTTTATCTATAATAGGTCTTAGGTAAATAGCACTCGTTCCAACGAGCTAAAATTGAATTGTTTCAATAGTTTTTCTACAGGATTACTTAATACGAATAAGCACACTTCATACAAATTATTATTATAATAACCATGGGCCATTGTACTATTATTTGTCAATGACAAAAAACGTATCAGTTACATTACCTCGTTATTCGATATGATAAAAGCTATTGGTACAGTCAAGAGCACATGAAGCTTGACACAATGGACTTTGTACCGTTCTTGTTTCAGTAGATGTACGGGCTAGGCTTAGTGGGTGATTCGGACGCTCGCGTTCGAATCACCCACTAAGCCACGGGCTAGAGTCGCACTGCGAGTGTCAAGCTTGCTGTCGTCTACTGTCGGTACATATTACACAAAATTACAGTAATATGTACTTATACACTTTGCTTAATCCGATCATAATTAGTTATCTTTTTTTTATGTTACAAGTGGGTAAACAAGCAGGTGGGTCACTTGGTGGTAAGTGGTCACCACCGCGCATGACACCCACTGTCTTATTAGTGAAATAATTTGACACTAATAAAACAGGAGAGCGGGTTACCCACCTTGAGAAATAAGATGGTATGTCTCATGTGCCGGTGATTACTGGCTCCCTTACCCTTCAAACCGAAACACAGCAGTGCAAACACTGCTGCTTCTCGGCAGAAAAAGGCTAGAGGGTGGTACTTCCCCAGACGGACTTTGCACAAAAGCCCTACCACCTACAGTCTAGTCTTCATTACCAATACAATTTGTACGTTACAGTGTACATTCGGTGGTTAGCTGTCCTCTCTCTATATTTGGTTGGGCCTGAAGCGCTAACCATAATAGTGCCTTAGGAGGGTAAGAAAAAGTCAAGGAGGTTTAAGTAGCAGCTCTTACTGCTAAGGAGGGAGCCATAAGCGTATCACTTTCTTGCGAGGGACCTCCATACTAAAATATATGGATTTTTTTAAAATCCTAAAAACGTAAAATTTTTATCTTTCTCTCTGAGAAATATGTGACATGAGACTAACAAATGCTACTACCACAGTTTTTGTGGTGAAAACACTTACCATTCAGGAAAAAACGGTGTTAAAAATCACGCATAAAATGGCTATTACGGATTCTGGTCTTAGTATTAATGATCAATTCACAAGTAAAAAACGATATTTTTTCACTTTCGCAAACAAAGTTTATACTAAAACATTAGATTTTTAAAGATATCTTGATTTTTGTAAAACTTACCTGAGTTTTTTGACCGACTAGCATGGGCGACAGTGAGACGCTTTACACTTCACTTTCTCATACAGAATATGTATATGACGGACTCTATAGTTTTTTACTATGAGGAAAAAGTACTCCAACCAAACGTTGGGTATTAAGATAGGTACCTCATGTTGAATAACTTTGCTCACCTATACCTACCAGGCACCTACTTGCCTATTTTAATGTAGCATTATTATAATGTTTGGACAGTATTTATACATACATACATACATAACATCACGCCTCTTTCCCGTTGGGGTAGGCAGAGACCACAGTCCTCCACCTGCTACGATCTTGACATACTTCCCTTGCTTCCTGTACTTTCATCAATCCTTTCATACATGCTCGTCGGTTTAGAGTACTTTTAACCTGGCCTTTATTCAGAACGTCCTGAATTTGGTCCTGGTACGTTCGCCTAGGCCTTCCCCTTCCAACGTTTCCATTCACTCTCGCCTGGTAGATCTCTTCCGTCAATCTTCGCTCATTCATCCTCTCTACATGACCAAACCATCTCAGCATCCCTTTCTCGATTTTGGTCACTACGTCTTCTTTTACGCCACACCGTTCTCTTATCACACTATTTCTTATCCTGTCACTCAATTTAACACCAATCATACTCCTTAGCGCTCGACAGTATTTACTCAAGTTTAAAGCATATTTTACTTTTCAGTACGATTTGTGACTGTTTCATATAAGTTTTCAGACCCCTCATCATAATAGAATAATAAATAATTCAACAATGTAAACAAGCGCGTGACATAGTTATAACCTGCAGTCACCAGAGTTCATTAGTCGTACCAGTTTTGTGTTTCATGGCTGCACTTGAGTTTGTCAACCGTTTATGTTGACGCTTGAACTTACCCCATACTTGTATTACTTAATCATAGATTTATTTATCTTTACTTTATTTTAAAAGTTTAAAAT